>JAXLNS010000008.1:2768249-2838249 GCA_037215915.1 Pantherophis vulpinus | reverse complement strand
TCCTTCTATCAACTTATCTTCTTCTTCTTCTTTTTTTTTTAATATCGAAGCTGGCTTAAAGACAATCTTCCCACGGTAAATTAAAGTTTATAACGGTTGTGTTCCTTTGCGATAAGCGCCTGCCGTGGTCTTAAGACATCCATCGTTTGTTTGTTTTGTTTGTTTTTATTTTTTTGCAAAGGTTGATAACTGAGCAAGCTTCGCTGGGATAAGAGAGCAGGGCAGGCTGGGCATTCTCTCCCACGCCTGGCACCAGCCTCCTCCTCTTGTCCTGCGGGCAAAGTTGACAGATGGACGCGGAGAGATGTTGGAAAACGCCATTGATGTTCCTCCGGGGCGGTTTCCTTGCTTTGACTAAATTCAGCTTGGCTTTTAAAAGCATCTCTGCCCTCCCCCTCCTCCTCCCCATCATCACCACTCCTTCCTCGCCCCCCCAGTCTGGCATCGTGAGCTGAAACTCGATGTTGTTCTGCTTCGGGAGGTTAGCAAATCAGTGGACAACAATATGCTTTGGTTTTTTTATATTTCATTTATTTATTTGTGCTCCCCCTCCTCCTTCTATTATTAACAACAACAACAACAAAACAATCCAAGGTGCTGAACATATTGGACACATCTTCCTTCTTCTATTTTCCTCACAAACAGCAGATCTGGGAGGTGGGTTGGGCTGAGAGACAGAGGGACTGGCCCCAAAGTCACCCAGTTGGCTTTCATGCCTAAGGAGGAACTAGAACTCACCGTCTCCTGGTGATTGGCCCAAAGTCACCCAGCCGGCCTTCATGCCTAAGGCGGGACTAGAACTCACCGTCTCCTGGTGATTGGCCCAAAGTCACCCAGCCGGCCTTCATGCCTAAGGCAGGACTAGAATTCACTGTCTCCTGGTTATTGGCCCAAAGTCACCCAACTGGCTTTCATGCCTGAGGCGGGACTAGAACTCACTGTCTCCTGGTGATTGGCCCAAAGTCACCCAGCCGTCCTTCATGCCTAAGGCGGGACTAGAACTCACCGTCTCCTGGTGATTGGCCCAAAGTCACCCAGCCGTCCTTCATGCCTAAGGCGGGATTAGAACTCACCGTCTCCCGGTGATTGACCCAAAGTCACCCAGCTGGCCTTCATGCCTAAGGCGGGACTAGAACTCACCGTCTCCTGGTGATTGGACCAAAATCACCCAGTTGACTTTCATGCCTAAGGCGGGACTAGAACTCATGATCTTCTGCTTTCTAGTCTAGTGCCTTATCAATGAGACTACATTGGCCCGTCTATTACTTACTTACTTACTTAATTAATTAATTAATTAAAATGCATCATAGTAATCCACATTAATACCTGAATTACCATGATGCATTTTGCAGCCGTGCTCCTGAGCAGCTGGACTGTCTGCCTGTCCTTCTGCCTTCTTTCTCATCTTCCTGTGGTTTAACAGCTGAGTTCTTCGTCCTTTAAGATGTGTGGACTTCAATTCCCAGAATCCCCCAGCCAGCCAACACAATCAAAAACACAACTATAGTTGTGGATCCCCCAGCAGGAAAAACAGGCCAGTTCCGTAATTACCTCTTACCTCTAAGACAGACAGTCCTTGTCGTAGGACTACAGTTATGACCAGAATTAGGCAAAGTGGTCATTAAGTGAGTTATGCCTCTCTTTACGACCTTTTTTTGGTTGTTAAGCACATCACTGCAGTTGCTAAGCGAATCATATGGCCGTTAAGTGAATGCTGGAATGTGAGGAATTCTGGGAGTCGGAGTCCGCTCGTCTTAAAGTTGCCAAGACTGACAAAACACCGTACAGGTAGTTCTTGACTTACCACGATTTGTTTAACGACCATTCCAAAAGTGACTTGCAACCAGTCCTTGCACTTACAACCATCAGGAACATCCCTGTTGTAAGGGAAGGACTGCCTTTATGGGAGGAAGGAAGTTACAGGAGGAAGGAGGCAGTGGTGTGATTCAAGTAATTTAACAACCGGTTCTCTGCCCTAATGATTTCTTCCAACAGCCAGTTCGCCAAACTGCTCAGAAAGTTAACAACCGGTTCTCCCGAAGTGGTGCGAACCGGCTGAATCCCACCACTGAAAGGAGGTCTTCTGCTTGGGTGGGGGGTTGGACTAGATGACCTCCAAGGTCCCTTCTAAATCTGTTAATCTGTAATCAAATCCTGGCAAGTTTGTTCTCGTCGCGGATCTACAACCAGAGTTGTGTTTTTGATTGTTGGACTATATTATCCCTGCAAAATGCCCATCGGTGTAACTTGGCTTCTGCTGCCCCCGATTCTAGCCATGTGACACGAAGGATGCATCTGTCCCTTGGACCTAAAAAGTTATATTTGTACACTAAATTGTGAGATTCAGCATTTATGCCCTCCCGGGAGAGCCATCCTTCCCGGGGTCCCGTTGCTTCGTGTTTGTGTTATTGGCATCGTTTCTTCCCTAGGGTGGAGCGGAAAGATGGAAATTTGATAAAGGGCCTTGGAAAATCATGCAATGTGGACTTACGGGGGGGGGGGAGAGACGATGCCCCACTTTATTCTGGCTTTATAACGACTTCAGATTCGTGTCCAGCTAAAATAGGGGAGTGCAGTGAGCTGGAAAACAAAACATTCCCTTCGTCTTTGCTCTTTGCAACCACAGCGGAAGAGGAGGGCCACCGGCAGGGCTGCAGAATTTGAGCAATTGCTGATCGAGGAGGAGGAGGAGGAGGAGGAGGAGGAGGAGGAGGAGGAGGAGGAGGAGGAGGAGGAGGAGGAGGAGGAGGAGGAAGAGGAAGAAGAAGAGGAAGAGGAAGAGGAAGAGGAAGAGGAAGAGGAAGAGGAGGAAAACTCTGCACTTCCTGGCCAGAAATAAAATACCCACAAGAGCAGAGATTAACACAGTGTTTCTCAACCTTGGAAGCTTGAAGATGGATGGACTTCAACTCCCAGAATCCCCCAGCCAGCAGCACTCAGGCAAAACAGCCATCAACGGGCACATAGAGATGGACCACATTTACACACCATTCAAAAGAGACAATCAAAAAGCTAAAAGATCACAGCACTTCCTGGCCAGAAATAAAATCTATCAGTGGAACAACTTACCATTAGAAGTTGTGAATGCTCCAACACTGGAAGTTTTTAAGAAGAGATTAGATAACCATTCGTCTGAAGTGGTGTAGAGTTTCCTGCCTAGGCAGGGGATTGGACTAGAAGACCTCCAAGGTCCCTTCCGACTCTGTTATTCTATTCTATTCTATTCTATTCTATTCTATTCTATTCTATTCTATTCTATTCTATTCTATTCTATTCTATTCCATTCCATTCCATTCCATTCCATTCCATTCCATTCCATTCCATTCTATTCTATTCTATTCTATTCTATTCTATTCTATTCCATTCCATTCCATTCCATTCCATTCCATATTTTCTATTCTGTTCTGTTCTATTCTATTCTGTTCTATTCTATTCTATTCCATTCCACTCCACTCCACTCCACTCCATTCCATATTTTCTATTCTATTCTATTCTATTCTATTCTATTCTATTCTATTCTATTCTATTCTATTCTATTCTATTCTATTCCATATTTTCCATTCCATTCCATAATTTCTATTCTATTCTATTCTATTCTATTCTATTCTATTCTATTCTATTCTATTCTATTCTATTCTATTCTATTCTATTCTATTCCTATTTCTATTTCTAATTCTAATTCTATTCTTCCATTTCTTGTTTTTCCTTCATTCCTTGCGTATTGTGCTTCCTCTCAGTTCTTAGCTTCCTTCAGCTTCTCTTCCCAAGCCTCAATTCCTTCCCCGCCCCCCCCCCCCAAACAGCAGAGTTAATCCAGTGGCACTAATTGATCCAGCAACGGAGGACTTCAGGTGTCCTTTTTGAATTATTCATCCCTTTTCTTGCCTTCCCTTCGGTTCCAATTCATTGGCGGAGTTGACGCTTTGGGGCAGCCTTGGAGAATGGATCTGCTTTTCCATCTCTTGGCTCGGAGCTGGCCTTTCAATGCCCTAAAGAAGGATAACAATAACATCCGCCACAATTATTACAACAACATCTTGCTTTGTTTCTCTCTCTCTCTCTCTGTGTGTCCGTCTCTTCCTCTCACACGAGAACGAGAAATCTAAATTGGCTCTAGAAAAAGTGCAGAGAAGAGCAACGGGCTGTTCTGTCCCAGCTACGGATTCCCAAGGATTGTGACACACACGAACGGTCCTTATCAAAGTTATAACGTACCAAGAATAAACAAAGTCCAGCAAAGGTTGGCAACCAGCCCAGAAAACAAGATACGATAAGACATTCACTCTCCAAAATGCTCTGTAATAATTACACGTTGTTTCCAGCAAGAAATTACTAACTGCGTGCGACTTAAATAGGCTAAGGGAATGGCCAATTATCCTCAAACCTTATTCTCGAGGAGACCTCCTCCTCCTGAGTAGCCACTCCTACCTTTTGGCAGCCCGGCATGCTCGAGCATTGAGGAGAGGCTCCTCCACTTCACTCTCTCCACTTGAAGGAGCCTCTGGAGGTTCTGAAGGCCCTGGCCGAGTCTCTGCCCCTGGCACCACATTCTCTTCAGCCTCCTCGCTGTCCGATGGGAGCGCCGGTTGCACAGGCTGCTGGTGCGACCCCACACCAGCCTCCTCGTCGTCGGGATCAGCCACGATCCACGCAGGCCGCTGGCGGGACACAATACTGGGATGATGAGGGGACTGGAGGCTAAAACATACGAGGAACGGTTGCAGGAACCGGGCATGGCTAGTCTAGTGAAGAGAAGGACCAGGGGAGACAGGAGAGCAGTCTTCCAATATTTGTTTTAAAAATATTTTTATTATATATTTATTATATATTTTTCTTTATAATACATCACATTTACAGTTTTGCAACGACAATGTACTGGCTATATCCAGTCTTTTTTAAGTATACATAGTATTATAAAGGTAAAGGTAATATGTACTAGTCGTTCCTGACTCTAGGGGGCGGTGCTCATCTCCGTTTCAAAGCCGAAGAGCCAGCGCTGTCCGAAGACGTCTCCGTGGTCATGTGGCCGGCATGACTCAATGCCAAAGGCGCACGAAACGCTGTTACTTCCCACCAAAGGTGGTCCCTATTTTTCTACTTGCATTTTTTACGTGCTTTCGAACTGCTAGGTTGGCAGAAGCTGAGACAAGTCACGGGAGCTCACCCCGTTACGCGGCATTAGGGACTCGAACCGCTGAACTGCCGACCTCAGGCTTTTGAGGGCATGGCAATAAGGCCAAGCGCTTATTTCATGGTTCAAAAAAAATATAAGACAGGGTGGGAAGATTAAGACGGGGAATCCTTAGTCCGTAGCGCAGATTTCGAAGCCTTCTGCGGGAAGCGGCGCTGTTTGTACAGCTTCCGTTCTTAGGCGACATTATTCCGTTCAAACCTAGTTACCGGCTCTTTAGGGTTTAAATCAGCTGATAATATGTGGAAAGTGGTTTTCAGCCAACACCAGCTTGGCAAGTGCGCCAAGGAGTGCATACTCATTTGTGTCAATTCAGCTTTGATATTCAGCCTGCGGCAGTGATAAATCTGGTCAGATTAGTCTTTCCCTTCTAGCCACCCAGGATTAAAAGTTGGGGGAAGCTCTCTCTCTCTCTCTCTCTCTCTCTCTCTCTCTCTCTCTCCCTCCCTCCCTCCCTCCCTCTCTCTCTCTCTCTCCCTAACTCACTCACTCCCTCTCTCTCTCTCTCTCTCTCTCCCTAACTCCCACCCTCCCTCTCTCTCTCTCCCTAACTCACTCACTCCCTCTCTCTCTCTCTCTCTCTCTCCCTAACTCCCACCCTCCCACCCTCCCTCCCTCTCTCTCTCTCTCTCTCTCTCTCTCCCGCTCCCTCCCTCCCTCCCTCTCTCTCTCTCTCTCTCCCTAACTCCCTCCCTCCCTCCCTCCCTCCCTCCCTCTCTCTCTCTCTAAGCTACGGACCCCAAAGAACACAGCACACACAAAGTCTGTACAAAACTTAGTTGACTAAATTAAATCAGTCTTTTTCAAAACAAAGGCTGTTAATAAACTTTCTTAACAGCCTACAAGAAACCAAAGATAAAGTAATCACAATCTTACTAAGGTTGGCCGAAAGCCCAGAAGCAATTTGCAGAGAATCCAGATGTGAAGTAGAGTGAACTGAAGTTGTTCCCTGCAAATTGCCTCAGTCGTTGTCCTTCCTTAAATAGGCTAGGGGAGTGGCCAATTAGCCCCAAGCCTTACTCTCGAGGAGACCTCCTCCTGAGGAGCCTCTCCTGACTTTTGGCAGTTCTGTGCACCCGTGCATCAAGAAGGGGCTCCTCCTCTTCTTCCTCTTCACTTATGGGAGCTTCTGGAGGTTCTGAAGGCCCTGGATGAATCCCCGCCTCTGGCACCACATCTTCTCCAGCCTCCTCACTGTCCGACTCGAGTGCCAGCTGCATAGGTGCTGGCGCAGCACCACACCAGCCTCCTCGCTGTCGGAATCAGCTACTAAATGCACAGGCTGCTGACGGGCCACAACAGGGGCAGGGAAATGTATGGAACTGTATCCTACCCAGGAGAGATCACATTACTCCTTGGACCGAAGTTCACAAGGGGAAAAAAAAAATGGCATTAAGAGAGACGGAGTTTACACACACACAAAAAAAAAAACCTTGTCAAAAGAAATCAAGGGTAAAACAGTTCCAAATTAATGCAGAGAAAACAACTTGGGCTAGTTTGGACTCACCAAATCTTGAGGTCAGTTTAAGGGAGACTTTACCTAGCCAAATTTGTTTGATCTTAAGTCTAAGTAGACTGGGTTAATACTGGGAGGAAATTTTTTTTTTTTTAAATTTTTGGGGTTTTAAATCTGAGCCGAAATTATGTAATAATTTTAATTATTTTTAACTGATGTTTGTCTTTGTGTTTTTAATAGGCTGTACACCGCCCTGAGTCCTTCGGGAGAAGGGCGGTATAGAAATAAAATTATTTATTTATTTTTATTTATTATTTATTGAGACTGCCCTTCTTGTTCCAAACAAGATAATGTATTATCCTTATCGTGGTGGTCCTTGGTGCTCTCTGAGTTTGCAGGCGTTTCATGACCCAGCTAGCTAACGTCATCAGTGCTAGAAGGGAGTAGGGTTTGTAGAGAGGAAGAGGAGGAGGAAGAAGGAGGAGAGGGAGGGGGAGGACTGAGGGATGTTGGGCACTCTCCGAGCTTGGTGGGTTTTCTTGCAGATGTTTCATGACCCAACTAGGGAACTTCATCAGTGCTAGAAGGGAGTGGGGTTTGCAGAGAGGAACGGGAGGAGGGGGCCAAAAGGAGGAGTGGAGGAGGAGAAGAGGAGGAAGGGGGAAGGAGGGGAAGGAGGACTGTGGGGTCCTTGGTGCTCTCTGAGCTTGAT
This sequence comes from Pantherophis vulpinus, assembly GCA_037215915.1. NCBI lineage: Eukaryota > Metazoa > Chordata > Lepidosauria > Squamata > Colubridae > Pantherophis > Pantherophis vulpinus. The sequence goes on along the minus strand of JAXLNS010000008.1, from coordinate 2,830,890 downwards.
TGACGTTTCATGACCCAACTAGGGAACATCATCAGTGCTAGAAGGGAGTGGGGTTTGCAGAGAGGAATGGGAGGAAGGGGCAAAAAGGAGGAGAGGAGGAAGAAGAGGAAAGCAGGAGAAGGAGGAGGACTGTGGGGTCCTTGGTGTTCTCTGAGCTTGGTTGTTTTCTTGGAGACGTTTCATGACCCAATTAGGTAACAACATCAGTGCTAGTAGGCAGGAGGAGGAAGAGGAGGAGGAAGAGGAGGAGGAAGAGGAGGAGGAGGAGGAGGAGGAGGAGGAGTGGGGTTCTTCGTATGCTATGAGCTTCGTGGTTTTCTTGCAGACGTTTCATGACCCAACTAAGGAACATCATCAGTGCTAGTAGGCAGGAGAAGGAGGAGGAAGAGGAAGAGGAGGAGGAAGAGGAGGAGGAGGAGGAGGAGGAGGAGGAGGAGGAGGAGGAGGAGGAGGAGGAGGAGGACGACGACGACTGTGGGGTTCTTCGTATGCTATGAGCTTCGTGGTTTTCTTGCAGACGTTTCATGACCCAACTAGGGAACATCATCAGTGCTAGAATCAAGGGGTGGGGGGGTTACACTTTGAGATTGTTGCTGTCAATAAAGTCCAAGGACCTGGGATCATCGGAAGTCACCCGTGATTTAAGAAGACGTCAGCAGAGTTTCAAGCGAAACCCAAGCCTGATGTTCGCACAGGTGTTTCTGCAAGCGCATGGCGGATCCTTTCCAGATGCAGTTGGTGACCCCCCCCCTCCCCAGCCCCCTCTTCTAAAAGAACTTCCTGCAGAAAGCAGCCAGGGCTGGGCCAGGGATAAACAACCGTTTGCATCCATAAACTGCCATTTAATATGACCAGCGTGTCCTCTAATGGGTTTTTGTGCATCCGTTTACTTCCAAGCAGTTAAATCCAGCGGAAGAAAATATGTGCAGGTCAGGGTGGATCTGAGAAGTTACCCAGCAAGGTAACATCGTAATGAAATATCTGCAAGGAAACAATTCAGTTCAGAGAGCACCAAGGATGCCACAGTCGTCGTCCTCCTCCTCCTCACAAACCTCACTCCTTTCTAGCACTGATGATGTTATCTAGTTGGGTCATGAAATGTCTGCAAGAAAACCACCAAGCTCAGAGAGCCCTGAGGACCACAGTCCTCCCCCTTGCCTCCTTCCCCTTTCCTCCTCCTCCTCCTCCTTGCAAACTCCTCTCTCTTTTAACACTGATGATATTACCTAGATGAGTCATGAGATGTCTACAAGAAAACAACCAAGCTCACTTCCTCCTCCTCTCCTCCTCCTCCTTCTCCTCCTCCTCCTTTTCTCCTCCTCCTCTTCTCCTCCTCCTCCTCTTCTCCTCCTCTCCTCCTCCTCTTCTCCTCCTCCTCCTCTTCTCCTCCTCCTCCTCCTTCTCCTCCTCCTCCTCCTCCTTTTCTCCTCCTCTTCTCCTCCTCCTCCTCTTCTCCTCCTCTCCTCCTCCTCTTCTCCTCCTCTTCTCCTCCTCCTCCTCTTCTCCTCCTCTCCTCCTCCTCTTCTCCTCCTCCTCTCCTCCTCCTCTTCTCCTCCTCCTCCTCCTCCTCGCAAACCTCACTCCTTTCTAGCACTGATAGTATTACCTAGCTGGGTCATGAAATGTCTACAAGAAAATAAACCAAGCTCACTTCCTCCTCCTCCTCCTCCTCCTCCTCCTCCTCCTCCTCCTCCTCCTCCTCCTCCTCCTCCTCCTCCTCCTCCTCGCAAACCTCACTCCTTTCTAGCACTGATAGTATTATCTAGCTGGATCATGAGATGCCTACAAGGAAACAACCAAGCTCAGAGAGCACCAAGGACCCCATAAACAGTTATCTATTTAATCCCTATATTTAAAAAAAAAATGGTATACGGGTAGTACTCAACTTACAACAGTTCATTTAGTGACCGTTTGAAGTTACCACGGCGCTGAAAAAAAAAAAAGACTTAGGACTGTTTTTTTCACATCCGTGTGGTCACATGATGAAAATTCAGCCGCCTGTCAACTGGCTCATATTTATGACGGTGACAGTGTCCTGGGGTCACGTGATCTCCCTTTTGCGACCTTCCGATAAGCGAAGTCATCGGGGAAGCCAGATTCGCTTAACAACCGTGTTCCTAACTTAACAATGGCAGTGATTCGCTTAACAACGGTGGCAAGAAAGGGCGTAAAATGGGGGCAAAACCCTAGAACTAAGGAGAAATTTCCTGTCGGGGCGAACAACTAATCCGTTGGAATGGCTGGCCTTCAAAGGTTGTGAGTGCTCCATTCGCTGGAGGTTTTCAAGAAAAAAAAATTGGATAACCCTTTGTCCACAATGTTATATAAGGTCTCCTGATTTTGGGGAGGGGGGCAGGGGTTGGACTAGAAGACCTCTATGTTCCCTTCCAACTCTTTCTACCCAGTTCTTCTGTTATTGTATAGGATTTTTTTCTCCCCCACAACTGAACTAAAAAAAAATAAAAGTCACCCTGGAAAATTCTCTTACGAGAGAGAGCGAGAGGTCAAGGCATTGGAACACGTTATGGATGGAAGGGACATACTAATAATAATAGAACGGGTAGAATTAGTGGGACATAATAGTAGAGTCAGTAGAATTGGTTGGACTTACTGTTTGGCTTCTGCAAAAATTGCTGTTCTGTCCCCCTTCCCCACACAGGCAAACACACAGCCAGGCACGCCTGCCAAGAATTTATTAAGCAATCAGACTAGAAACCCTTGCAGGTAAGAGTTTTGGCAGTAAACTGCGAAATGCCAAGTCGGTTTTCACTCACAGTCAGCAAGAGAGAGTTTATCCTCAGTCCGGTTCAGTAGCAAAAAGTAATCCACGAAGCAAGAGTTAGCCAAGGTCCAATCCAAATATGCACAAGCCAGATTTCAGGTAACGCGATGTGACTCTCAGGTTTTTAACTTTGACCGTCACAAAGCCTGAAGAGCAATCACACCCACTTTTATTCCTTGTGGGGTGTGGCTCAGTGACTCAATCTCTGGCCCTCCCACGCCTCTTTCGTTGCTGCGCACGCGTCTCCCTCCGACACTGCCTGGGATCAAGCCAGGATTCATCATCCTCGCTCCCTATCTGTTGTTGTTCTGATATGCCTTCCTCCTGGCACATCCCAGGCTGTTCCTCTTGGCCTTCGGATGGAACCTGAGGCATTGCCAGAGAGGAGGGTCTTGGAGAAGGAGGCCTTATCAGTTCCTCCCCATCACCTTCTGAGTCCTCTTCCTCTGTTACAACAAGCTCGGGAGTTGGGATCACAACAATTGCTTTGCTAAGAATTAGAACTGCCTCTGCTGTTTGCTTCTACTAGTGATCTCACCTCTATGTTATTTTGTTTTTCTGTACCACTCCGTGCCTGGTGGATATCTTAAGAAGCAGCGTTGCTACACAGCCAGCCCCCCTGCCCCACAGGGAAGGCATGGGCCAGGGGGCCAGAATTAGGTATTAAGCTAATGCCTCTGAAGGTATAAAAAGACGCCATACCTTCCCCCAAGGTGGCCTTTCCATGCATGTCTCTTTTGTGTGTATTTGGAACGGTTTTACCCAGTATTTTGTTTTGGGCCATAAATAAAATCTGCTTCTTTTTTTGCAAGCCTCGTCTTGAGCGGCTAAGACACTGAGCTTGTCGATCAGAAAGGTCGGCAGTTCGGCGGTTCGAATCCCTAGTACAGGTCTCCTGCGTGAGCAGGGGGTTGGACTAAATGACCTCCAAGGTCCCTTCCAACTCTGTTACTGTAACTGAGTCTCTCTCTCTCTCTCTCCCTTTGGCATTCTGGCGACTCAAGTGCATTTTGGGACCTTACAGGATGTTGAAAATTCCACCGATCCCTGGTTAATATGCGGCCCACCGCAATATTTATTGACTCTCAATTTATTGGTGGAACTGTCCCACGGGAGAAGTCCCTCTGACACCCCCCCTCCTCCCCACGCCCGAGTCAGGCTTTTAAACAATCTGAGTAAAGCCATTTATTTCCCGCAGCTCTTAGCGGAGAGGTTGGGCTGAGTCCTTGATTGTTTAATGGTGCAGAGTGCAGTGGCTGTGTGTGTGTGTGTTTTTTTTAATTGTTTTCTTCGGAATTGTTTACGCTGGCTTTCGGTGAGTGATGGGTTGGTCTGGGAAAAGCTTTTAGACCGCTGTCTTAATGATTTAATTTTTTTTTTTCCTCCTCTCTCTCTCTCTTCGGGATGGGATGCTTTCGGCTTTGCGTTCTATTTATACATGCAAGGGCCCTTCTCCTGACACGGAGGGGCACGGGAGGGTGGGAGACGAGCTGCAGGATGAGAAGCAGCGTGGACGGCCGAAGAGCAGGGGGTAGAGTCGTTCTCAGGAGGACGGAGAAGGAGGGATATCTTCAGAGCAAATAGTGAAGGCCCGTTTGGCGTAGTGGGTGACCAAGAGGCTGGATTAGAAACCAGGAGATGGTGAGTTCTAGTCCAGCCTTAGGCATAAAAACTGTCTGGGTGGCTTTGGGCCAATCACCAGGAGACGGTGAATTCTAGTCCAACATTTGGTATGAAAGCCAGCTGGATGATTTTGGGCCAATCACCAGGAGACGGTGAGTTCTAGTCCTGCCTTAGGCATAAAAACTGTCTGGGTGGCTTTGGGCCAATCACCAGGAGTCGGTGAATTCTAGTCCAACATTTGGTATGAAAGCCAGCTGGATGATTTTGGGCCAATCACCAGGCGATGGTGAGTTCTAGTCCTGCCTTAGGCATAAAAACTGTCTGGATGACTTTGGGCCAATCACCAGGAGACGGTGAGTTCTAGTCCTGCCTTAGGCATAAAAACTGTCTGGGTGGCTTTGGGCCAATCACCAGGAGATGGTGAATTCTAGTCCTGCCTTAGGCATGAAAGCCAGCTGGGTGACTTTGGGCCAATCACCAGGAGATGGTGAGTTCTAGTCCTGCCTTAGGCATAAAAACTGTCTGGGTGACTTTGGGCCAATCACCAGGAGACGGTGAATTCTAGTCCAACATTTGGCATGAAAACCAGCTGGGTGACTTTGGGCCAATCACCAGGAGACAGTGAGTTCTAGTCCCACCTTCGGCACAGAAACCCGTTGAGTGACTTTGGCCCAGATCCTCTCCTTTTCAACCCACCTTACAGGGTTGTTATGAGGAAAACAGGAGAGCAGTACGCACTACATCTTGAATTGCAAAAAACAGCAGGTTCAAAGCATCCGTTTTTGGATGCATCATGCAAAGACCTGGCTCCCGAGAAAAGACTTCTAAAGCTAGAAGGAGTGGAAGAAAAGAAAAGGAGAGGATGACCGCCCCAGAAAGGGGAATGGATGGGGGCACCCTTGGAAGAGTTGACTGGGGACAAATCTTTCTGGAGAAGATCTATTTATGTAGTCACCAAAAATTGACGTGAACTTGATGATACAAAATTAATCCAATAAAGCTGACAATGAAAAGGATAACATAAAACCCCCATCGTGACCTCTTATATTGGACAAGATCCACTCTCAAGGATCCTTTCTCATTCGCCCAAAGGAAGATCTTCTCCTAGAGGTGGCAACACACCTACTTCTTTAGAAGTTGTCTCCATTCTCATTCTCTTTACCTTTAAAGTAGGACTACTGTATAAGAGCTGCAAAACTTCCATTGACCACCAGGTGGCAGTCTGGGGTTTTCCCACCACTTTGTGGCCCTCTAAGGGTCTTTAGGAGTATTGCAGCCCTGAACCCTACCATGGAGATGCCACCTTTCCAATTTAGCTCCAGATTCTTCCAGGTGTTTTATTTCACATTTTTTCATAGTAATTTTATTACATTTAAAGTAGCAAGATGAAAACTAAGAAGAACGAATAAGGAAGACAATTGAAAAGAGGAAAAAGGGAAGGAAAAATAACAGACAAAAACTGACCAAAGTCTTTAGGAACTGGGCAGCCTCTGAATTCCCAGAATTCCCCAGCCAGCATGGCCACCGTAAGGATTTAGCTACTCCTCGACTTACGACTAGCCACTTAGTGACCATTCAAAGTTATGACAGATCCCCAAATCCCCATGGGATTTCTGACCCAGATTTGAAGTTCTGAGATGTGCCCCCCTGTGGTCACATGACCACATTTTGGGCACTCGGCAAATGGCTGGCATTTATAGCCCTTCACAGCACCTGGTGGCCACGTAATCACGATTCACGTTTTCGCCTGGAAACATAGCAAACGATCGATTTGCTTAACGACGGCTAGAAAAGAGGCTGCAAAATCGTGGGCCGTCATGTGGCGACCCGTTTTTACGACCATGGCGACTTACGTGGGGGCTCAATGACGGTCGTAAATCGAGGACTACCTATATTAAAAGTCAAACCACGGGAAGAGGCCTGAGGAGGCTGTTTTTAGAATTAATTATGGGCCGCATCACTTTCGAAAGGCCTTTGCAGGCAAACAGGGTTACTGAGGGTGTTTTAATTGTTCGGGTTTTTTTCGCTTTTTGTCTTTTCAAAGGCTGTTTATGCGCCGAGCGGCGAGGAGCCCACGTTTTTTGAATGGGGACGGATGATAACAAGGAAATGAAGAGAGATATGAAACAATAAACAGCGCAATCTAATTTTACCATTAATTTGTTGGGTTGCAAGGCCGAACGCAAGAACGACAGCGGGGTTAATTTGCTAAGTGGTTCTGGGAAGCTGCCAGGCAGATTTCTAACTAAAAGGTACCAAGAGGTAGAAATGAGCCAAATTTAGGAAGCGCCGGTGCGTTTTTGTTCCGGGAGAAGGGATGGAGGGAAGGAGAGGAAGCAGAATGTGGCTCTTCGGTGGATCCCTGTGAAAAGTACGAGTGTCAGAAAGGAAGTGGATGGCATGCTTGTTGATTTAGACACGGGGTCTCAAACGCAACTTCATGGAGGGTCGCATCAGGGCTGTAGTTGACCTCAGGGGGGCTGGGGTGGGTGTGGGCAGCTTGATGCCACTCCCCAAACTGCCGGCATGTTTCCTCTTCGCACTGGGTAGACCGGGCCGAAGCCACGCTGGCCCGATCTTTCCTCTCTGCATTGGGTAGAACGGGACGGCCCTGCGGGCTGGATCCGACCACATCACAGGGCTTGAGTTCGACACCTCTGATTTAGACCAATACCAAGAGAAGATAATCTTTGGGGTTGAACGATGGGGTCTTTGGTGCCCCCTGAGTTTGGTGGTTTTCTTGCAGGCATTTCATTACCCAACTAGGTAACAACATCAGTGCTGGAAGGGAGGAGGTAGGAAAAGGGGAAGGAGGAGGAGGAGGAGGAGGAGGAGGGGGAGGAGGAGGGGGAGGAGGGGGAGGGGAAGGAAGACTGTGGGGTCCTTGGTGCTCTCTGAGTTTGGTAGTTTTCTTGCAGACATTTCATTACCCAACTAGATAACATCATCAGTGCTAGAAGGGAGGAGAGAAGAAAAGGAGGAGGAGGAAGTGTGAGCTTGATGGTTTTCTTGCAGATGTTTCATTACCCAGCTAGGTAACATCATCAGTGCTAGAAGGGAGGAGGGAGGAGGAGGAGGGAGGGAGGGAGGGAGGAGGAGGAAGAGAAGGACTGTGGGATCCTTGATTGTGTTCTTGAAGACATTTCATGACCCAAATAGGAAACATCTTCAGTGCTAGTGATGTTGCTGATTATTGTGCTGTTACTGTTTTCCTTCGCCTTCCCTTCCCTTCCCTTGCCTTTATGTCTGATGTCACCCGTGGCCAGGGGTGCCTTTTTATCAGGTTCGCCTGATCCGCCAGTTGCGTCCCTTTCTGGATCGGGACGCCTTGCGCACGGTCACTCATGCCCTAGGTACCTCCCGTATGGACTACTGTAATGCTCTCTACATGGGGCTCCCCTTGAAAAGCACCCGGAGGCTCCAACTGGTCCAGAACGTAGCCGCGCGGGTGATTATGGGCGCAGCTCGTTGCGCCCATGTAACACCTCTCCTACGCGAGCTGCACTGGCTCCCGGTGGTCTTCCGGGTGCGATTCAAGGTGTTAGTTATCACCTTTAAAGCGCTCCATGGCTTAGGACCTGGGTACCTACGAGACCGTCTTTTGCCACCAATAGCCTCCCACCAACCAGTTCGTTCTCACAGGGAGGGACTACTCAGGGTACCGTCAGTCAAATTATGTCGACTGGCGACTCCCAGGGGGAGGGCCTTCTATGTGGGGGCTCCAACCCTTTGGAATGAACAGCCCCCTGAGATACGAAATATCCCTGATCTCCATGCTTTCCGCCGTGCCCTCAAGACCCTGATGTTCCAACAGGCGGGGCTAAACATATGAACATGTGAATGGTTTTTTAAATGTTATCTAATTCTGGGTTTTATTTGATTGACCAAACTAAGTAATAATTTTAATTAGCAATTTTATGATGTTTATGTGTCTATATTTTTCTTGACTGTACACTGCCTTGAGTCCTACGGGAGAAAGGCAGTATAGAAATATAATAAATAAATAAATAAATAATGTCTGATCCTTGTCATTTCATGGTGGTCTCCCATCCAAGTCCTAAACAACCAACTCTTAGCTTCTGAGAACCAGCTGAGCTCAACATCATTCTGCCTTCTTGCCCAGCAAATTAGCTTTTCAAGACTTCCACCTGCGATGGATTGAGAAGAGATGGTGGGATAATTCATTCATTTGTTTCCCAACCATCCTTTTCATCAGCTTTGTCCTTGCTCAAGTAGAGAGTAGCATTAAAGCAACATTTGCCTCCCAAGGAATGGGGAAGGATGCTGGTGGAGTAGAGATGGAGGAGTAGAAATGAATGCTGCCTTTCTCCCAACAATGCAAAATAAGAATGTTTGGACAGTCTGTGAGCATCTTGATCTTCTCAAGATCTTTATCCCTAGAACCAAACAGATCATCCACGTGGTCTAAGCTGATCTGTTAAGATACTTAAAATTTAATAGCTGGAGCAGTGAAGGATTGGAGAATGAGTAAGAACGCCTGGTTACAGCTCATCGGTTGAAGAGAGCTGGCCACTGCGTGAGGGAATCTGAGCTGTGATTGTCTGTTGAGTGTAAAGGGAGAGTTTCCTTGTTTCCCGCCTTTTTTTGCTGTGTATGCTCTCTGTGATTTACCTCATGATGTTCCCGCTGTAGTTGAATTACCTCACGAGGCTTTCGCCTGACTATCTAGTTTGCTGTGTATATACTGTGTTTCCCTGAAAATAAGACCGGGTCTTATATTAATTTTTGCTCCAAAAGACACGTTAGGGTTTATTTTCCAGTTGGGTCTTATTTTTGGGAAAACGCTGTAGTTATGAAATACATTTATTTGTTTAAAACTACAAGTTCTTGTCAGCGTCTCTTGACTCCATTTGGACACCGGCTGTGCAAATTCCCCGACACGATCACCTCATGGACAACCATCCATAAGGGTTGATGTTCACAAAAATCTCTCCCAACCATGATCCTCAACAGGATAACTCTCTCCCGGCATTGATTCCAGACGACGGAGGATCTGTTAGATTGGCCTCGGGCAGAGATTATGGGTTTTGCACTCTCAGCCATGTTGGAAACTCTCATCCGGGATGGTGACCTGTTTTTGGAAAGAGTCGGTTGTCCCGGAGATTGAGAATCCGAGAAGATGCAAAGAGGAGCTTGTTTTGAGAGATAGCGATGGGTCCTTTCCAACAGCTTTCCCGCCTGACGCTTTCTCCGGCAGAATGGGGCCAATCCCTCATTGAGGCATGGTGTGACTATTTATGATGTGGTGTTTAGTTGCTATAGCAACTGAGACCAGATAAATCCCTTGTCAAGAAAGAGGTGCTAAGGAAGGAGGACCTGCTGATTGCTCTTCTCCATCGACAGGGTCCAAAAACGCCTTGGGAAGCTCATATAGGGCAGGGACCGGATTCAACTCCATAATAACAGAGTTAGAAGGGACCTTGGAGGTCTTCTAGTCCATCCCTCTGCTTAAGCAGGAGACCCTGTACCATTTCAGAAAAAATGGTTGTCCAATCTCTTCTTAAAAACTTTTAAGTATTGGAGCATTCACAACTTCTGGTGGCAAACTGTTCCACTGGTTAATTGTTCTTTGCTGCCTGGGGAATTCTAGGAGTTGAAGTCCACAAGTCTTAAAGTTCCCAAGGTTGGAGACCCCTGGCCTAAAGGACCTTGGCCCCTCAGCATCATGATGTTATGACCACTCCGAGGAAGACAAGGAACAGTGGGAAACCGGGAATCACAGCCATAACCAACAGACATTCTTGTCATCCAAGGTTGCGGCTTATCCTTATTATGTTGTGGGCTGCGGTAGGCAAGAACAGACAGCATAGATACAAGAGCATTTATTGACTCAACCGGAACTGGTGAATAACAAGCAAATTCCTGTAATTTATACTCTGGGCCCACAAGGCCTCAACCAATCATAGTACTTGAAAAAGCCCGCCCAAATATGTATGTTCTAAGGTTTTTTTTGTTTTTTGTTTTAATTTGATTTATATGCCGCCCTTCTCCGGAGACTCAGGGCGGCTTACAATGCGTTAAGCAATAGCCTTCATCCTTTTGTATATTTATACAAAGTCAGCTTATTGCCCCCACAAACTGGGTCCTCAATTTACCTACCTTAGAAAGGATGGAAGGCTGAGTCAACCTTGAGCCTTGGCGAGATTCGAACCTGCAGTAATTGCAGGCAGCTGGTCTTAATAACAGGGTGCTTTAGACCACTGTACTACCAAGGCTCTTTCCAAGTTTTGCAAGTTTCCCTGCAAAACAGTTGAAGTTAACAGTTAGGGTCCTCTAAAGGTTAGTTTCACTTTAGCAGGGCTTAACACAACTATATGTATTCAATACATAACACTCCTCCCACCCTATGATAGTTCTTACCCTCAGGCTGTTCAATATTCATACACTTTAAGATAGGCTTGGGTGCCCACGGATCCTAGTGGACCGCCGTAATGTTACTGGAGAGTCCTGTTTAAGTGGAGTATAGTCCATCTCCAATTGGACAGTCTTGATGGCTGTTTTGGTCACCCATGAGTGACGGCAGCTCTATGGCCCTTGATACTTTCGTTTCTCTGGAGGCAGCCATGGGTGATGTAGGCAAACTTGGAAGAAAACAGTTCTCTAATGGGTCTGTTAAAGCCTTGGGATCCTCAACTGGTACTGGCCTGACCTGCCGACGCGGTAACTGATCAATGTGGCATCTGATTGTATAATCATCCCCCAGAGTAACCTCATATGACAATGGACCCATTACCTTAATTACCCTGGTTGCCACTCAAGGTGCCCCACTCCCATAGTTCCTGGCCCAGACCAATTCACCCGGATCTAAGTTCCTGGGATGGGGAAGAGGGTTGGCTGAGCCGTCTCCACCGCTACTCTATCTGGGTGAAGTTGTTCGAGCTTCGTTGTGAGCCGGCGGCCCCACCTCAGCTCCGCTGGGCTGTGACCTGTTGCTATACTGGGCATTGTGTGTTGCCACAGGAGGAAATTTGCCAGGTGGTGATTCCAGTCCCCGATTCATCATCTGCTTGAGCACCTCCTTTGTGGTCCTGACCATTCGTTCGGTCTAACCATTGGTCATGGGGTGGAATGAAGCGGATGTTACATGCCGACTCATGTTGGCATTGAGGAACGACTGAAACTCTGCTGCCATGAATTGTGCTCCATTGTCAGACATGATTACATCTGGCAGACCATGTGTGGTGAACAGCTGGTGCAACTCTCGGATGACCCTGGTCGTTGTCATTGATGAGACTGGTATCACTTTCAAACACTTGGAATAACTGTCCGCTATTATCAGGAACATCTGCTCCTGGAAGGGGTTTTAATCGGATTGGGGTTACTGCTGGATCAAGGTTGAGCGCAATGGGTTCCCCTTTGTATTGTCCTAGTTCAGTGTCTCTCTGTCTCTGTTTCTGTCTGTCTCTCTCTCTGTCTCTCTCTCCGTCTCTCTCTGTCTCTGTCTGTCTCTGTCTGTCTCTCTCTCCGTCTCTCTCTCTCTCTCTGTGTCTGTCTCTCTGTCTCTCTCTGTCTCTCTCTGTCTCTGTCTCTTTCTGTCTCTGTCTCTGTCTCTCTCTCCGTCTCTCTTTCTCTGTGTGTCTGTCTCTCTCTGTCTCTCTCTGTCTCTCTCTGTCTCTCTCTGTCTGTCTCTCTCTGTCTCTCTCTCCGTCTCTCTTTCTCTGTGTGTCTGTCTGTCTCTCTCTGTCTCTCTCTGTCTCTCTCTGTCTCTGTCTCTTTCTGTCTCTGTCTCTGTCTCTTTCTGTCTCTGTCTCTGTCTCTCTGTCTCTGTCTGTCTCTGTCTGTCTCTCTCTCCGACTCTCTCTCTCTCTGTGTCTGTCTCTCTGTGTCTCTCTGTGTCTCTCTCTGTCTCTCTCTGTCTCTGTCTGTCTCTCTCTCCATCTCTCTCTCTCTCTGTGTCTGTCTCTCTCTGTCTCTCTCTGACTCTCTGTCTCTGTCTGTCTCTCTGTCTGCCTCTCTCTCTCTCTTTTTCGGTGGAGCAGTGGAAAAATCAGGAACGACGTCCTATGTCTTTGATTGTTCCATTCAAAGCAAGAGATAAACTGTCTAAAGTAATGAGTATTTACTTTTTTTGCCCATTCCCGTTAATGCCATCTAATTGCTGCAGCTGACAGCCGTCGTCAGCCGTGCAAAACAAGGCCACCACTCTGCTCGGCTGAGTCCTCCGGTGCTGGTCTGGGGCACCTTCTCTGCCCAGAAAGGATTCCTTGGGAGCACACGGGTGGCCTTGCGAACACCAACCCTGCAAAGGCAGCTCTTAATTCCTGGAAAAAAAGGGGGGGAGGGGGGTAAGGAGAGAAAGAAGGGGGACCTTCTCCAGCCAAGAATTGGTTTTCTCTGCACAAACCATTCCACTTCCAGCTCCTTCTTCTGCAAAGGAATGGGATGCTGAGAGGAATGACATATGTTCCAGCAGATGTTGGCGAATCAATCCTCCGGAATGACAGGGGAAGGAAATAGCTTGCCCACCATTGCTGAATTTCAATGGCTTTGCGGTTTTGCTGAGGAGGGACCCTCCCTCCCTCCCTCCCTCCCTTCCTCTTCCTTCCTTCCTTTCAGTGTTGGTATTCAGCCGGTTCGGACAGGTTTGGGAGAACTGGTAGTGGCGAACTGTGGGTGGGGGTGGGCCTGCCTACCCGCCCCGGTGCTATGCCGTCCTATTTAGCTACATTTTCTAAGCCGTGCACATTTTCGGTGTGCAGTGAACCAGTGGTAAAATTATGTGAAAGCCACTTCTTCCTTCCTTCCTTCCTTCCTTCCTTCCTTCCTTCCTTCCTTCCTTCCTTCCTTCCTTCCTTCCTTCCTTCCTTCCTTCCTTCCTTCCTTCCTTCCTTTTTTCTTTCCCACCTTTATTCTTTTACAGATAACTCAAGGCAGCGAACATATCCAATACACCTTCCTCTTCCTTTTCCCCCCCTGGGACGTGGGCTGAGCTGAGAGAGAGAGAATCACCCTGTTGGCTTTCATGCCTTAGGTAGGATTCGAACTCACCGTCTCCTGGAGGATGAGCCAAAGTCAGCTAGCCAACTCTCATAGCTAAAGATGAGACTAGAACCCACGTCTTCCCTCTTTCCAGCCTTAACTGCCTTAACCACGGGAAGTCAAACCCGTCCCAATCCTGGACAAACGGTGGGTCCCATCTCTCCACGCAGCAGAACCCAATCAGAATTTTATGGGTTTGCTTTGTCTTGCAAATGTCCTGCTTAGCAACAGACGTTTTGGGCCTGATTGTAGGTCGTAAGCCGAGAACTAGCTGTTAATTTGGCATCCAAATTGCAGCCGGCCGATCTCGACGGCAGTCAAGCATCTTGTTGAACGAGTCCACGCTATTCAATTCCATGCCCTTAATGGGGCATTTAAGGTTGGGGAGGGGGCTCTCTCTCCCCCTGGCTTTTATGAGCTTCTCCGGTAATGCTACCGCCCAGCCGGGCTCCCCGCGGGGCTATTCGGAGCCAAATTAATCTGCGCTTTCTTTTATCCCAGAGTCGTTAGGAAAATGACTTGTAAATAGAGTCTCCCCCCCACCCAAAAAAATTCGGCCTTGTTCAGCTCAGATGGGTTTGCTCCCCTCCTGCCCCCCCCCCTTTAGCTAAATGTTTGCTTGGGATTGTTTCCCCATCGTGCCTTTGCTAAACGAAGGAAATGTAGCCGAAGAAGAAGAAGAAGACTTGCTAAGAATAGCCTTTAGAGAACATTCGGTCGCATTTTCTCTGCCTCTATTTTGGGAAGCAGGAAGAGAAGAGGGGAAATTGCTTTCATTGCTTCCCGGGGTTTCTGCTTTCCTTCCTAGACGCTCAGGACCTGTGGGATGGATTCATTCGTCCTGTCCTTTCCTTTTTCCTCTCCTCCCTTTCTCCTCTTCCTCCCATCCATTCTTTTTCTTTTTCCTTTTCTCCTCCCTCCCTCCCTCCTTCTTTTCCTTCCTTCCTCCTTCCCTCCCACTTTTCTTTCCTTCCTTTCTTCCTTCCTTCCTCCCTCCTTCTTTTTCTTCCTTCCTCGCTCCCTCCCTCCCACTCATTTTTCCTTCCTTCCTCCCTCCCTCCTTTTCCTCCCTCCCATCTTTCTTTCTTTCCTTCCTCCCTCCTTCTTTTCCTTCCTTCCTCCCTCCCTCCTTCTTTTTCTTCCTTCCTCCCTCCCTCCCTCCCACTCACTTTTCCTTCCTTCCTCCCTCCCTCCCTCCTTTTCCTCCCTCCCATCTTTCTTTCTTTCTTTCTTTCTTTCTTTCTTTCTTTTTCTTTCTTTCTTTCCTTCCTTCCTTCCTTCCTCCCTCCCTCCCTCCTTCCCTCCCACTTTTCTTTCCTTCCTTCCTTCCTCCCTCCCTCCTTCTTTTTCTTCCTTCCTCCCTCCCTCCCTCACACTCACTTTTCCTCCCTCCCATTTTTCTTTCTTTCCTTCCTCCCTCCCTCCCTCCCTCCCACTTTTTCTCCCTCCCATTTTTCTTTCTTTCCTTCCTTCCTTCCTTCCTTCCTCCCACTTTTCTTCATCCTCCCTCCCTCCCTCCCACTTTTCCTCCCTCTCTCCCTCCCATCTTTCTTTCTTTCTTTCTTTCTTTCTTTCTTTCTTTCTTTCTTTCTTTCTTTCTTTCTTTCTTTCTTTCTTTCTTTCTCTTTCTTTTTTTCTTCCATTCCTTCCTTCCTTCCTCCCTCCCTCCCTCCCGCTTTTCCTTCCTTGCTTCCTCCCACTCTCCCACTTTTCTTTCGTTCCTTCCTCCCTCCCTCCCTCCCTCTTTTCCTCCCTCCCTCCCACCTTTCCCCCCCCCCACTTTTCCTTCCTTCTTTTCTTCCTTTCTCCCTCCCTCCCCTTTCCTCTCCTCTCCCCTCCAAATGGAACAGTCAACTCTTCCTGCTCTCATCACTCATTTTAATTAGGGGAAAGGCTGGCCTTTCAAACCAAGGAGCTCTCAATAAAAAATCCATTTGTTTCTTGTACTTGTTCCCGTTTCTTAACCTGCTGTTTCTCTCCCCAAACCCCCACCTAATTAGATTCTCCTGGGATCCGGTGCAGAAACAGACGGCTTCAGCAACGCCTGACACAGACCGGGGAGATCTGGCCCGAAAGACGTGTTCAGGACCCAGGAAAGGAGAGGCCGTCAGCCACGCCGTGTCTCCCACGCGTGCAGCTCCTTTTGCGGAGACCCTAAATCGCTCTTCCTTCCCTGCCTGGCAAGAAGGAGCAAAGAGAAACTCCACCAAGTTGAAGCTCCTTGGAACCAACTTCTGCTGTTCTCCTGTTGGAAGAAATATCCAGGTCCAGGTCCAAGCCAGGGGAAAAGCACAGGAAATAAAATGGAGGCTGGAGGAGAACCACCAACCCTCTGTGATTCAGGGACAGCTGACAAAATGGAGTTGAGAGTGGGTGGGTTTTTATACCTCCTGGATTCCTATGGGGTCATGTAGGGATCGTGGCTGGCTCTATAGGCAAAAGGGAAAATGCAAATCCTAAGTGTTTGTCTGAGCTAATCTTGTCAACCTTTCATTGGCCTAACTGTATTGCTTATCCGGAGTATCTGTCTGACCCAGTCTTTCTGAACGGATTACCAAATCTGCATTTCTAAACGCTGGCCTCCTTAGTTTCTGCTTGGGGCAGGGAAACTGGGGCTGAATTGCTGCCACCCTTAAAAAAAAATGCATTTCTCCTTTAGGGGAAATATTTTATCCTCCCTTTTTTAATATTTCCCAAAATATTTCATTCTTCCCACACTCCTGATTTCCATCAGGTTTCTTAGCTCAAATCGTTTACCCATTCGGGATGGTTTTTGCTCCTGGATAAAATGGAGCCTTGAATTCGGTGTGGACAATCTCTGAAAGCTACTAAAACTCTTGCAATCTTGGCCAGAAGTCACAGATCCACAACTGAGATTTTCCAACAGTCTTCAAGGGCAGCCCCAGGTTGAGCACTTTGCAGCAGCCAAGAAATGAGGAGAGACAATAGAGGTCCTGCGTTAAGTCTGAAAGCCAGCTGGGGGATGTTGAGCCAATCACCAGGAGATGGTGAGTTCTAGTCCAACCATAGGCAAGAAAGCCGACTGGGTGACTTTGGGCCAGTCACCAGGAGATGGTGAGTTCTAGACAGCCTTAGCTGTGAAAAACCAACAAAGTGACTTGGGACCAATTATCAAGAGACAATGAATTCTAATCCCGCTTCAGGTATGAAAAAACAATTGAGTGATTTTGCACCAACCATCAAAAGGCTGTGAGTTCTAGTCCCGCCTCAAACATTAAAGTCAGCCAGGTGACTTTGAGCCAATCCCTCTCAGCCCAACCCACCTCACAAGGTTTTTTTTGGGGGGGGGGGAATAGGAGGAGGAAGGAGTATTAGGTATGTTTGCCACATTAGGTTGCATAATAAGGACCTGGTGGCTCAGCAGACTGATAGCGTTGTGATTAACACCAGCTGTCTGCAATTACTGTAAGTTCGAATCTCGCCAGGCTCAAGGTTGACTCAGCCTTCCATCCTTTCTAAGGTAGGTAAATTGAGGACCCGGTTTGTGGGGGCAATAAGCTGACTTTCTGTAAAATATACAAAAGGATGAAGGCTATTGCTTAGTACATTGTAAGCCGCCCTGAGTCTCCGGAGAAGCGCGGCATATAAATCAAATTTTAAAAAAAATAAAATTCATTATAATTCATTATAAAAATAATAATATAAAAGAGTTGGAAGGGATCTTAGAGATCTTCTAATCCAAGAAGCAGGAGACCCCACACCCCCCATTCCAGACAATAATAAAGACGAGGTATTGAATGTAGGATGCGGTGGCTCAGTGGCTAAGACGCTGAGCTTGTCAATTAAAAGGTCAGCAGTTCAGCGGTTCGAGTCCCTAGTGCTGCATAACGGGGTGAGCTCCCGTGACTTGTCCCAGCTTCTGCCAACCTAGCAGTTCGAAAGCAGGTAAAAAATGCAAGTAGAAAAATAGGGACCACCTTTGGTGGGAAGGGAACAGCGTTCCGTGCGCCTTTGGTGTTGAGTCATGCCGGCCACATGACCACGGAGACGTCTTCGGACAGCGCTGGCTCTTTGGCTTTGAAACGGAGATGAGCACCGCCCCCTAGAGTCGGGAACGACTAGCACATATGTGCGAGGGGAACCTTTACCTTTACCTTTACCTTTACTATTGAATGAATGAATGAATGAATGAATGAATGAATGAATGAATGATCGATAGGCTATGAGCCAAATTTGATCTTGTAAAAGCACATATCCTGGAGAAAACAGCCAACACAGGGGATTAAAAAGTGCCCCCCTCCCCTCAGCCTTGAGCAGGCAGTTGTTCAACTGGTAGAGATTATTCCTTGCAGAAATGAATGTGCCTCAGTTTCCCGGATACTCACCAGTTCCTTCGATCCCCATTCCACACCAGGCTGTGATTAAAAAAAATAAATAAAAAGCACTGGGAATTTCTGCACATTTTGGGGGGGGGGTAGGGTTAAATTTATTTATTTTTTAACATTGCTTCAATTGCATAAATGAGAGGATTAAAACAGTACAAAACCCAGTCCTCTGTGTTTGTATCAGCGATTTTGTGTTGTTCCTTTTTCCCCCATCTTTTCTTATCGGGAGAGCGAGATCGTAAATAATCTCCAAAACCGAACAAAAAAAAAGGCACAAATGAAATAAAACTTCTGTTTAACCTATCGCTAATGATTGTTTCAAAACATCCAGCGCATTGCAAGCAATGTTTGGAGTGGCAATCTAATTAAATGATTACACCAAAGGAAAGGGAAATTGCATTTCATTTCATAAAATAGTTTGCTATTTTTTTTTTTTTTGTGATGCATTTTATGACACTTGTGAGCTGTGTAGATTTGCCTGACCAAGGACACATACTAACACAGGTAGTCCTCGAATTACAACAGTTTAGTGACCAAAGTCACAACGGCACTGAAAAAATTGACTTATGAGTGTTTTTCACGCTTACGACCATTGCAGCATCTTTGTGATCAAAATTCAGACGCTTGTCAACTGACTCATATTTATGACGGTCACAGTGTCCCAGTGTTACGTGATTACCTTTTGTGACCTCTGACGAGTAAAGTCAATGGGGAAGCCGGATTTACTTAATAACCGTGACAGGAAAGGTTGTAAAATGAGGCAAAACTCACTTAACAAAATGTCTCACTTAGCAACATACATTTTGGGCTCAGTTGTGGTCGTAAGTCAAGGACTACCTGTCCTCAGACTAGAACTCATCGTCTCCTAGTGAGTGGCCCAAAGTCACCCGTCAGAATTTCATGCCTAAAGTGGGACTAGAACTCATGTCTCCTGGTAATTGACCCAAAGTCTTCTAGACAGCTTTCATGCTTAAGGCAGGACTAGAACTCACATCTCCCGGTGATTGCTCCAAAGTCATCCTAGCTGGCTTTCATGCCTAAGGAAGGACAAGAATTCATTGTCTCCTAGTGATGGATCCAAAGTCACCCAGCCCATCTTTCATACCTAAAGTGGGACTAGAACTCACCATCTCCTGGTGATTGGCTCAAGTCACCCGGCTGGCTTTTGATGCCTAAATTGGACCAAGAACTCTTTGTCTCCTGGTGATAGGCCCAAGGACACCCAACCGGCTTTCATGCTCAAAGTGGGACTAGAACTCCCTGTCTCCTAGCAATTGGCCCAAAGATGCCCAACCAGCTTTTATGTGGGATTAGAACTCACAGCGTCCTGATGATTGGCCAAAAGTCACCCAGTTGACTTTTGGCCTTAGGCAGGACTAGAACTCACTGTCTCCTGGTGATTAACTCTAGGAATCAAAAGCAACTTGATGACTCTACATCATCGTCATTATCCCCACCAGTTTCAATTTCTGATGGGGTGAGCTTCCAAGCCAGAAGAACCGATGGATGGTTGTCCTCAGAAGAAGACACGAAGCAAGCACCACACCCCATTTGGGTACCCAGCGAAGTCACTCTGTGTGGTCTTCTCGAGCTCTTTACCAGCAAAGCTATCTTCAGAAATGCCAACAGGAATCTTATTGTTTCTTTAATTACCACTTCAAGATCTTGGAAGCTTCCATGAGCTTTTATGAATAGGAAAACCCCTGGTGCCATCTTCTCCCGCTGCGGAAGTATTTTCAGGAGCAGCTGCTAGGCAGGGGAAGACAAGGAACTGCTGGTGGAAGCATCTTTGACGTTTGAGCCAAGTCTATTTAAATCATCTCCTGTTCACGCTCGTGTGGTTTGAAAAAAAAAAACCTTTCCAGGCCCAGCTGTTTATTGTCTTCTTCAGCCCCATCTTCCTTTTCTAAAGGGAACCATCCTCATTCTTTTTCAACCCTGTTGCTTCTCCAAACTCTGTTGCTTCCAAAACTGGGTCCTTGTTGGCCTCTGAAACTAGACCGAAGTTGCTTAGGAACTAAGCCTTGGTTAGACCACACTGGGAATACGGCATCCAGTTTCGGTCGCCACGATGTAAAAAAAAGATGCGGAGACTCTAGAAAGAGTGCAGAGAAGAGCAACCAAGAGGATTAGGGCAGTGGGGAAATTCAATTTTTTTTTACTGCAGGTTCTGTGGGCGTGGCTTGGTGGGCGTGGTGTGGCTTGGTGGGTGTGGCTTGGTGGGCGTGGCAGGGGAAGGATACCGCAAAATCTCCATTCCCACCCCACTCCTGGGGAAAGGATATTGCAAAATCCCCATTCCCACCCACTCTGGGGCCAGCCAGAGATGGTATTTGCCGGTTCTACGAACTACTCAAAATTTCCGCTACCGGTTCGTCAGGACCTGCTGGATTTCATCCCTGGATTAGGGACTGGGAGTCTAAAACATGTGAAGAACGGTTACAAGAATTGGGAATGTCTAGTCTAGTGAAGAGAAAGACCTTTAGGCATTCTGACGGGTGACTCACTAGGAGACGATGAGTTCTAGTCCCATCTTAGGCGCGGAGCCAACTAGGTGACTTTGGAGCAATCACCAGGAGATGTGAGTTCTAGTCCTGCCTTAAGCATGAGAGCTGTCTAGAAGACTTTGCGTCAATTACCAGGAGACATGAGTTCTACTCTCATTTTAGACATGAAAACTAACTAGGTGACATTGGGCCCGTCTCTCAGCCCAACCCACCTCACAGGGTTGTGGGGAGGGAAATAGGAAGAGGAGAGAATATCAAGGTGGTATGTTCACCAACTTGAATTATTTAAGTAATAAAAGTGGGATAAAAAAATCCAATAGATAGATATATAACAAATACATTTATTTATGAACCGCATGAAAGTTTTGTGAATTTCCAGCACTCCACAGCGTTTGACAGCAGCTGCCGCTGAGTGAAACACACACCTTCCTCCATGAACCTCTAAAGATTGACTCCCGCTCCCTCCTTGCCCTTCTCCCCAACTCAGCCTTTTCTCTTCTTTTCTTTTTTCTTTTGCCTTTCAGCTCTGGCAGGAAAAGCTATTTAATCTAGTCTCTCAAATAATTTCTTCTTGATGATGAATAAAATGTCATGACCTCCAGAGCAATCCACAACATCAATATTGGTGGATCCAATTGCAAGTTTATTCTTTGACGCCTGCAAATAGCTCTCTATTCTCTGCTTCTCAAGGGCGGATGACTTTCTTTCTTTCTGTCGTTCTTTTTCTTTCTTTCTTTCTGTCTTTCTTTCTTTCTTTTCTTTTCTTTTCTTTTCTTTTCTTTCTTTCTTTCTTTCTTTTCTTTTCTTTTCTTTTCTTTTCTTTCTTTCTTTCTTTCTTCTCTCTCTCTCTCTCCCTCCCTCCCTCCCTTCCTTTCTCTCTCTCTCTCTCTTTCTCTTCTTTCTTTCTCTTTCTTTCTTTTCTTTTTCTTTCTTTCTTTCTTTCTTTCTTTCTTTTCTTTTCTTTTCTTTTCTTTCTTTCTTATTTATTTCTTTCTCTCTCTCTCTCTCTCCCCAACCTCCCTTCCTTTCTCTCTCTCTCTTCTTTCTCTTCTTTTTTTCTTTCTCTTTCTTTCTTTCTTTTTCTTTCTTTCTTCCTCCCTCCCTCCTCTTTCTTTTTATTTTTTAAATAAATAACACATGGTGGCAAACATACATAATGCTCCTTAGTCTTCCTATTTTCCTCATAAAAGCCATTTTTGGGTCAGAGTAACTAACCCAAAGTCACCCAGCTGACTTTCATGCCTAAGGCAGGACTAGAACTCCCTGTCTCCTGGTGATTGGCCCAAAATCACTTGTTTGGCTTTCATGCCTACGGCAGAACTAGAACTCCCTGTCTCCTGGTGATTGGCCCAAAATCACCTGTTTGGCTTTCATGCCTACGGCAGAACTAGAACTCCCTGTCTCCTGGTGACTGGTCCAAAGTCACTTGTTTGGCTTTCATGCCTAAGGCAGAACTAGAACTCACCATCTCCTAGTGATTGGCCCAATCTGATGGACTGAAACTGAGAGAGGAGGAGGAGGAGGAGGAGGAGGAGGAGGAGGAGGAGGAGGAGGAGGAGGAGGAGGAGGAGGAGAGGAGGAGGAGGACACACATACCCAAACACAGAAATCTTATAGAACATCAGTGTCATCATCGTAGCTGCCATCTCCCTCTCATCCATTGGAGTTGGGCGGCTAATACATACCTAATGTATGTGCATTATGTGTATACATAATACATACATAATCACCATCATCTTGACTTTGTTTTGCCAATCTCTGGACATCCCTGTGTCTTCAAAGCCACAAATCAACTCCTTTCATCAGGACCACGACTTCTCACATTTGGCTTTGGCTCTCCCTGGTGCAAGCCAGCAAGGGAGGGGAATTCGTGGCCTCTGAGCTTTTGACTAATCAGACATGGAAGCGCCTAAAACAGGGGTCCCGGATGTCCCACCGGGTGGAAGATCTCCTATTATTTTCCAGCATCTCAGAGAGATCACTGGTGTGATTTTTTTTTGTCTGCGTATATGCATGGCATGGTGTCTCGTTGAATTACTCCTCTTTCGGCTTCCGCAATCCGGTTTGCTGTTCTGCTTCTGTAACTTGGAACGGTCACTAACCAAACTGTCAGATGTAAATGCCTTATTCTCTAATGTGTAAATAGTATATGAATGGATATCAGGGTTAACTTATTCTTCAATCCTTAATGTATTCATGACTCATCACTCCCACACATAGCTCCACCCATTGTATATATAAGGAGCCATCTTCACCCTTTTCCTTGCTTCTATCTGTGAATATTCAGTGAATATAGAATGCCTATTGTAAATAAAAGAAATATATTTAAATCTTTACTTCTTAATATCTTTATTGAGTCTGATCCAGAAAATATTGCAACAAGCTGGTAGCAGAGGATGGTTAATTGACTCAATAAAAACTTAAAAATGTCTAAGAAGGATAGGCCCAACACCAGGGCCTACAGCAAAGAAATGGAAACAGAACAAGAAATAATCAACGAATCCACAAACGCAATTTCAAGAGAATCCGAAGAATACACCACTGAAGACGAAGAAATAATAGATGAAAACGATGACCAGAAGGAAATCGAAATAGAGAATAACGAACTCAGGTCAGAGATATTAAAACTATTAAAAGCCAGAAAAATGATGAAAGCCTCATCGCGAACCTCCAAGAAATGCTGAAGAACAGCGGAGCAGCGAAAGAGAAAAACATCACTAATGAGAAGTCTAAAGAACCAAAAATTGTGAGTGATATGACTACAGAGAAAGCTATTACGAAGAAGAAGAAATGTGATCCCGCGCGAAATTTTGAATGGCAGCCATCTTGGTTTCAACAGGCCTCCAAGGTGAGCGAAGCAGAGCCAATCAAAACGCTCAGTTCAAAATTTCTGGCGCGAAAAACATTATCTGACAACGAAAATGAAAAAGAGGATTCAAACTCCTCGGAAGAGCCAGAATCAGAAAGTGAAGATGATTCAACAAAATCCCAAGTAAAGTCAGCGATGAAAACGCTTTTTGCTGCATTTGGGCCAAAACTAAAAATTACCAAAAGACACCGAAGAAGAGAGCGAACAAGCCGATACCTCAAGACCTGCCCGCTCCCATCCTGACTTCGAGAGCGACGACGCCCCGAACCTAGAGAGCCTTGTCGATTCCGCCCTACACCAAAGACCGAAGCAAGTGACTACGCTTCCAAAAAGAAAAGAAGAGCAGCCGCCGTCGTCAGAGCTCCCAAGCCGAAACAGAGACCGACTCATCTGAAGAGGAGCAAGGCGGGCGAGCCGCGGTGGAAAGAACCTTCCATAATGAAGTCAAAGAAGAAATGGACAACGCGCATGCGCGAAACTACGCAGACGACCCGGGAAGACATGAACTGGTGAAAGAGCCACGCAGACTCGTTGCGAGCATCCCCATGCCGTTTTGCAATTTTCTACACTTGCGAGACCACGGACTACCTCAGGTTGTAAGTAATGGACAAAATAATGTGGGAAACTTACCCAGTGACTTCCCAAAACTAAGGGTTGATGGCATTAATTTGCAAGAATGGTATCAACAGCTCCAGGTGGTCTTTATGAAAGAAAACTTACTATTCTTTATCACTAGTCCCCCAAAAAGACCTTGGACTTTAAAAATAGATTGTTTACATCATAGAGCTTTTTACTTAATAATATCTAGTGTGTCTCCTGCAATGTATCATAGCATCAAACCAAATCAGACTGTTTCTGAAATTATCCAATGCATGTTTAATTTGTTTCACAGCGACAGTGTAGCTACCACCACAAGAATGTCTAAGGATTTCTTTTCATCTAGAGTAAAACCAGGGGTTTCCATAAGTGAGCATTTAATATCTTTAAACAAAATAAGAGCTGAGCTGCACTTGAGGGGGGAGGTGATTTCAGACCAAACAATGAAAAGTGTTATTATCAACTCACTTGATTCATCATGGGATAGCTTTATGTCACATTTAGACACTATCAATCTAGGATATTTATCCATAGAAAGTCTATCTAACAAATTGATAGCAGAAGACAATTCAAGAAAAAATCGTTCTAGCAATCACACAGAACACAAACCTTTTAAGAAAGTAGTTTTCCAAGAAAAATATAATGAAACATACAAATGTCACAATTGTGGATCCAGGGAACACAATAGAAGAGATTGCCCCAAAATTTCAAAGGAAAGACATAGGTCAGAATATAGGAACAAATACAATTATAGACAGTCCTCCATAGATAGACATAGATATAGGAGCCCACCAAATTACAGAGAAAATAGAGGGGGCAGAGAAAATTCAAAAGATAGAAAACCTGGTTCACTGAATGGACTAAACAAACAAGACAACACAAAATTACAGCAAAATGAGAACAATAATTGGCTTATTGATTCTGGAGCAACTAATCACACCACTAATAACAAAAATATATTGTCTTCATTTACAGAAGATAAATTTGTAATAAAGGTAGCTAACCAAGAAAAGGTTCAAGTATTAGGCAGAGGGAATGTAACTTTACCTGGTCTAGGAAAAATAGAGGGGGTATTGTTAATACCTGAAATACCTCATAACATACTAAGTGCCATAAAACTAAGTAGAGATTCTGACATTAATATAGTTTTCTCAAAGGGAAAAGCGACTTTAGAGAAGAATAAAACAAGTATAGGCACTGTAACGATTAAAGGAGGCCTACCTTATTTGATAACAAAGGAAGAATGGTTGCATAACATTGATTCAAATATAGAAGATTGTATTGAAGCAGATGATGAAAATATTAGCAACAGTGACAATGATGAATGTAAAATATCTCATAATCATACAGATACACACGATAAAAAAAAACCAAAAATAGGTAAGCCAATTCATGATGAGTGTGCTCACATCTTGCATAGGAAGTTAGGACATGCCAGTTTTCCTGTAGTACAAAAAATGACTGAACACGCAGAAGGTGTCAAAATAAAAAATTGTGAAAACTATTTGGAATGCTCAGTATGTAAATCTACAAAACTAAAAACTAGTCCCAGGCCAAGAAACTCTACTAGATCAACTAACAAAATTTTTGACTTAGTACACATGGACCTAGTAGGCCCATTAACTCCATCAATCACTTATAGAAAACGTTACTTCCTGACAATAGTAGACGATTATAGCCGTTATGGGTTTGTTTATACACTAAAACATAAAGATGAAACATTTCAAAAATTTAAGGAATTTTACAAACGCATAGAAACACAACACAATATCAGAATAAAACAAATTATGACAGATAGGGGATGTGAATTCATGTCTAAAGAATTCTCCCAATGGTTAAAGGACAGAGGAATGCTACATTACACGTCTAGTCCATTTTCTGCGTTCCAGAACGGAATTGCAGAGAGGAAAAATTCCACATTACAAACCATGATTAGGTGCACATTGGAGGATGCTGGCTTAAGCAAACAATTTTGGTCAGAAGCCCTACATTATTCAAATTACACACAAAATAGAACCTGGTCCAGTATTGTAAACAAGACACCATACGAAGTAATGTATAATAGGAAGCCAAAATTATCACACATGCACATATTTGGAGTCACTGCAGACGTACACATACCCAAACAGTTGAGAAGAAAGGGAGAAAATGTATCCAGAAGACTCAGATTCATGGGATATGAAACTGGCACCAAAGGATACAGATTCATTGATAATAATAACAAATTTATAGTTTCCAGAACAGCTGTGTTCCATGAACAAGCCAACTGGTCTAAATTACATCTTAATGAAATATTTCCAAATAAATGCAAAGAAACAAAACCTCATGAGGAAGGGACCATAGAAAAACAAAATATCAACAAACACAAAAGCAAAACTAAAACTTGGACAAATAGCCAACACAAAATAAGGACAGACACACTGACAAAAAAGGAAGCAAGATATTTGCACGATAACAATAGCAAACCTGAAAGAGTACCTGAAAGAGTCATTAGGAACAACAGGAATCAAATGCCAAATAAATACAGGGATTACATAATGCATATGGATGGTGAACCAATAACACCTAACACATATGAGGAAGTGTTAAAACTTCCTCGTGAAGAAAAAGAAAAATGGGAACTAGCTATGAAGAAAGAGATGGAAAGTTTACAAGGATTAAATGTATTTACACCTGCAATTGCACCTAAAGATAAAACAATTATTGGTACCAGGTGGATATATAAAATTAAGAATTTAGAAGGAGGCAATACTCTATACAAAGCTAGATTAGTTGCACAAGGTTATGCACAGAAATATCCGGAGGACTATACTGATACGTATTCCCCCACAGTAAGAACAGAGAGTGTCAAAACAGCTCTAGTGGTAGCATCAGCACTCAACCTTGATGTATTTCAATATGACATACAGACTGCTTATCTACACGCGAAACTAGATAAGGAAATATATGTAAGAGCACCTCACAGTCAATACACCAACAAAAATGAAATTTGGTTGTTGAATAAGAGTTTGTACGGATTAAAACAATCTGGTAAAAGATGGTATGATTGTTTGGTAAAAGTACTTAAGACTATGGATTTCAATGCTACCACTGCTGATAACTGTTTTTTTGTCAAAAAGGGTGACAACTACGTTGAATTTGTATTGATTTACGTAGATGACATTTTGTATATAGGAAAACACAAAGAGAGAAGAGAAACTTTTGTAAATAAGTTAAATGAACATTTCTCGTTGAAATCCCTAGGTAAAGTGAACAAATATCTTGGTGTCCAAATTAATAAGACTAGAAGGGGATTCAAACTTACTCAAAGAGATAAAATTATAGAACTTTTGAATAAATGTAACCTAATCAATGCCAAAACCTGTGATACTCCTATGCAAACTGATTTTCTTAGAAATACTGATGAATCTTCCCCTGAATTCAAGGATAACACGTTTTATAGATCAATCATAGGTTCGCTTCTCTACATATCTAATTGGACTAGGCCAGATATCGCTTTACCACTCAACTTATTATCCAGACACGTCAGCAAACCAACAATGTATCACTGGGAAGCTGTTAAAAGAATTTTAAGATATCTGAAAAGTACTCTAGATTTCTGCTTAGTATTAGAACCTAGTGATAATAAAGAACCAAAGCTTGTATGTTACGCAGATGCAGATTGGGCTGGAGACACGTCATGCAGAAAAAGTACATCTGGCTATATTTTTCTCTTAAATGACTGTCCAGTTTACTGGTACACTGGTAAACAAGAACTAGTAGCCACTTCAACGACAGAAGCAGAATATGTTTGTTTATCCAAAGCTGCAAATAACCTTGTATGGTTTAACGATTTAATTTCAGATGTTTGGAGAAAACCTGCTTTGCCTTTTGTCATGCATGAAGACAATAAAGCAGCTATTGAAATATCTAGATCTGATGCCATTGGACAAAGGTCCAGACATATAGATATAAAATTTAAACATGTGAGACAGTTGTCTCAGGATGGATTTATTAAAGCAATACACTGTGATACTTCAGAACAATTAGCTGACATATTAACAAAGCCCTTACCTTCTAAACAGCACAAATATCTGACTTCTAAACTGCATATTTTATATTGTCCTGAATCTGAATGTAATTGGTGTTGTATAACGAATCGGCATTTAGAGGGGGATTTGTCAGATGTAAATGCCTTATTCTCTAATGTGTAAATAGTATATGAATGGGATATCAGGGGTTAACTTATTCTTCAATCCTTAATGTATTCATGACTCATCACTCCCACACATAGCTCCACCCATTGTATATATAAGGAGCCATCTTCACCCTTTTCCTTGCTTCTATCTGTGAATATTCAGTGAATATAGAATGCCTATTGTAAATAAAAGGAAATATATTTAAATCTTCACTTCTTAATATCTTTATTGAGTCTGATCCAGAAAATATTGCAACACAAACTGTTGCAAGTCGAGGACTACCTGTAGAACTGAATTCTCCAACGTCCAACTCTGGTCACCGTGCTTAATTTAAGTCCCGTGAAGGAACATGGTTAAGTAGAATAGAAATAGAATAACTGAGCTGGAAGGGACCTCGGAGGTCTTCCAGTCCAACCCCCTGCTTAGGCAGGAAACCCTACACGACTTCAGACAAATGGTTATCTAATCTCTTCTTAAAAACTTCCAGTGTTGGAGCAGTCACAACTTCTAGTGGCAAGTTGTTCCACTGATTAATTGTTCTCACTGTCAGGGAATTTCTCTTTATTTCTAAGTTGCTTCTCTCCTTGATTAGTTTCCACCCGTTGCTTCTTGTCCTGCCCTCAGGTGCTTTGGAGAATAGCTGGACTCCCTCTTCTTTGGGGCAGCCCCTGAGATATTGGAACACTGCTATCATGTCTCCCGTCTTGTCCTTCTTTTCATCAAACTAGACATGCCCAGTTCCTGCAACCGTTCTTCATATGTTTTAGCCTCCAGTCCCCTAATCATCTTTGTTGCTCTTCTCTGCACTCTTTCCAGAGTCTCAACGTCTTTTTTACATCGTGGCGACCAAAACTGGATGCAGAATTCCAAGTGTGACCTTTCCAAGGCCTTGTAAAATGGTATTAACCCTTCACATGATCTTGATTCTATCCCTCTGTTTATGCAGCCTAGAACTGTGTTGGCTTTTTTGGCAGCTGCTGCACACAGCTGGCTCATGGTTGATGATAATGAAAGAAACCGGGGTCCTATGTGAAGTTTTACTGCCAAAGGTAAGACACCTTGCAACCACACTGCTAGGCAAGAGTGTTTTTTTTTCCCTGCTGGTGGGGGATTTTAATATCCCAGATCCCATCTCCTGAACCAGCCTCATCTGCATATTGTGCAAATTGGTTGCTTATTATGCAAATCAAGCCCATTTACAAGGAGCTCCCTCTTAATTATTTCTTTGTTTGTTTGTTTGCTGCTAGCAAGCAATGTGCCTCAATGTTGAGGAATGTAATGCTTTGCAGGCGAAGTGATGCTCACAGCTGGGAAACATGGTTTCGTTGGGTGAGAGAGCCATCAAGAAAGGCATTCCCCGCCCCTCCCGCCCTTCTTTGCCCTTAGGGAGTGCTGGCTGGGGAATTCTGGGAGTTGATGACGAAGCTGATCAGCTAATACCTTTGGGTCAATAAAACGTATTTTTGACTGTCCAATGATAGTTTGGGTGTTGATTTTCTGGCTTGAAACAAATCAGGAGAAGATAAGAATTGAAGATAAGAGAAGAGAACATAATGCAGAATAAGAGTAGAATAGAATAGAATAGAATAGAATAGAATAGAATAGAATAGAATAGAATAGAATAGAATAGAATAGAATAGAATAGAATAGAATAGAATAGAATAAGAAATCAGAATAGCATAGCATAGCATAGCATAGCATAGAGAATAGAATAGAATAGAATAGAATAGAATAGAATAGAATAGAATAGAATAGAATAGAATAGAATAGAATAGAATAGAATAGAATAGAATAGAATAGAATAGAATAGAAAATAGAATAGAAAATAGAATAGAATAGAATAAGAAATCAGAATAGCATAGCATAGCATAGAATAGCATAGAATAGAATAGAATATGGCATGGCAATGGCATGGAAGGCAAGGCAAGGCAAGGCAAAAGAAGAGAAGAGAAGAGAAGAGAAGAGAAGAGAAGAGAAGAGAAGAGAAGAGAAGAGAAGAGAAGAGAAGAGAAGAGAACTAAGGATAAGATAGGATAAAATAGGGGAGGAGAGAAGAGGAGAGGATGGATGATAGATTTGATAGAAAAGAATAGAAAATAGAGAACAGAGAATGGAATGGAATGGAAAGAAATGGACAGGACAGGACAGGACAGGTCAGGACAGGACAGGACAGGACAGGACAGGACAAACCAGACCAGACCAGACTATGATGATGATATAATACATAAAATAAAAAAAAATGCATGTATGAAACATCTATTGTTATGACTGGGGAGCATTATGGAAAATGTGGCTTTACGGAAAACCACAAACCTCACACCTGAACTGGGTGTCCCCTTCTAGCATTGGGATGACCAACCAGCCTCGCTCCTCGTCTGGCCACCTTCCCTGTTCCTATGCTGTGGTCCTTGCCATTTGGGCGAGAGGGCCAGCTTTTAAGCCGATCCTCCTTCGAAATGCCATCAGCCAACTGGCTTTGACTGGATGCAGTGTTTCTCAACCTTAGAAGCTTGAAGATGGGTGGCTGGGGGATTCTGGGAGTTGAAGTCCCCCCATCTTCAAGCTACCAAGGTTGAGAAACACTCTGTTAATCTCTGCTCTTGTGGCTATTTTATTTCTGGCCAGGAAGTGCAGTGATCTTTTAGCTTTTGGATTGTCTCTTTTGAATGGTGTGTAAATGTGGTCCATCTCTATGTGCCTGTCGATGGCTGTTTTGTCTGAGTGCTGCTGGCTGGGGGATTCTGGGAGTTGAAGTCCACCCATCTTCAAGCTACCAAGGTTGAGAAACACCGTGTTAATCTCTGCTCTTGTGGGTATTTTATTTCTGGGCAAGAAGTGCAGTGATCTTTTAGCTTTTGGATGGTCTCTTTTGAATGGTGTGTAAATGTGGTCCATCTCTATGTGCCCGTTGATGGCCGTTTTGTCTGAGTGCTGCTGGCTGGGGGATTCTGGGAGTTGAAGTCCCCCCATCTTCAAGCTACCAAGGTTGAGAAACACTGTGTTAATCTCTGCTCTTGTGGTTATTTTATTTCTGGCCAGGAAGTGCAGTGATCTTTTAGCTTTTGGATCGTCTCTTTTGAATGGTGTGTAAATGTGGTCCATCTCTATGTGCCCGTTGATGGCCGTTTTGCCTGAGTGCCGCTGGCTGGGGGATTCTGGGAGTTGAAGTCCCCCCATCTTCAAGCTACCAAGGTTGAGAAACACTGTGTTAATCTCTGCTCTTGTGGTTATTTTATTTCTGGCCAGGAAGTGCAGTGATCTTTTAGCTTTTGGATTGTCTCTTTTGAATGGTGTGTAAATGTGGTCCATCTCTATGTGCCCGTTGATGGCCGTTTTGCCTGAGTGCCGCTGGCTGGGGGATTCTGGGAGTTGAAGTCCCCCCATCTTCAAGCTTCCAAGGTTGAGAAACACTGTGTTAATCTCTGCTCTTGTGGTTATTTTATTTCTGGCCAGGAAGTGCAGTGATCTTTTAGCTTTTGGATTGTCTCTTTTGAATGGTGTGTAAATGTGGTCCATCTCTATGTGCCCGTTGATGGCCGTTTTGCCTGAGTGCCGCTGGCTGGGGGATTCTGGGAGTTGAAGTCCCCCCATCTTCAAGCTACCAAGGTTGAGAAACTGTGTTAATCTCTGCTCTTGTGGGTATTTTACTTCTGGCCAGGAAGTGCAGTGATCTTTTAGCTTTTGGATTGTCTCTTTTGAATGGTGTGTAAATGTGGTCCATCTCTATGTACCCGTTGATGGCCGCTTTGTCTGAGTGCCGCTGGCTGAGGGATTCTGGGAGTTGAAGTCCACCCATCTTCAAACTACCAAGGTTGAAAAACACTGAGGGTGGGGTCGCCAGGGCCCACCTTCTTTCAGCACCCATCCGTTTTTTTTTTCAAAGCACCAGGTGTCAAGAGAGAAGGAAAAACAAATTTTCTACCTGCCACGGTTAAGCTTGCAAAATGCTACAGGAATGATTATTTATGCTTGATTTGCAAGCTGGCAGGAGAAAAAAAAAATCACAGTTGTTGGGACGATTTTAATAGCAGAGAAACTTTTTTTTCATGAAGTCTGTGAAACTACCTTAAGCTCCTTGATTCAAAGGGATGAGAGATCTTTGGGACAGAAGGGCCCCCACCCCCACCCCCTGGCCGGGTGCGAGGTTGGGGATCCAGAGGATGAGATTTGAGTCTGCAGGTAGTCCTCGACTTACAAAGCACCACTGAGGCCAATATTTCTGCCGCTGAGTGAATTTTACCCCGTTTCACGACCTCTCTAAGCGAATCCGGCTTCCCCATCGACTTTACTCGTCAGAAAGTCGCGAAAGTGGGCTTACGTGACCCCGTGGGACACTGCGGCGGTCATAACTACGAGTCAGTTGCCAAGCATCTGAATTTTGATCACGTGACCACGACGATGCTGCAACGGTCGAAAGTGTGAAAAAAAAATGGTCGTAAGTCACTTTTTTTCCAGTGCCGTTGTAACTTTGAACGGTCACTAAATGGACTGTTGAAAGTCAAGGACTACCTGTACCTGGCCAACTATGTCCTTAATGACGTCCTTAGATGTCCTGGCCTGCCCCCTACAGATCTTGCCTGCCCAAGGAACACTGGTAGTCCTCGACTTACAACGCTCCATTTAGTGACCGTTTGAAGTTACAATGTCACTGACATGACCATTTTTCACACTTAATGACCGTTGCAGCATCCCCGTGGCCACATGAACAAAATTCAGACGCTGGCTCATATTTATGACCGTCGCAGAGTCCTGGGGTCACGCAATCCCCTTTTGTGAACTTCTGACCAGCAAAGTCAATGGGGAATCCAGATTCACTTAACGACGGTTTTACTAACTTAACGGCAGTTTAACAAATGTGGCGAGAAAAGTCGTAAAACGGGGCAAAACTAACTTAACAAACATCTCCCTTAGCAACATACATTTTAGGCTCAATTCTGGTCATAAGTCAAGGACAACCTGTAATGTCCCCCCAGGACCAAAACTATCCAAAACCAATAACACTCCCAATAAGGATTTAGCATGGCACAGTCTGCGCCACGCAACTTTCTCCTGCATCAAGATAAGGCTTTCTGTCCGAGTGTTTGTGCAAAGAAGTGAAAACACAATTGGGAATGTCCAGTTTAATGAAAAGAAGGACCAGGGGAGACATGATAGCAGTCTTCCAATATCTCAGGGGCTGCCCCAAAGAAGAGGGAGTCAAGCTATTCTCCAAAGCACCTTCTGAAGGCAGGACAAGAAGCAACGGATGAAAACTAATCAAGGAGAGAAGCAACTTAGAACTAAGGAGAAATTTCCTGACAGTGAGAACAATTAACCAGTGGAACAACTTGCCACTAGAAGTCGTGAATGCTCCAACACTGGAAGTTTTTAAGAAGAGATTGGACAACTATTTGTCTGAAATGGTAGAGGAATTCCTGCCTGAGCAGTGGGGTGGACTAGAAGACCTCCAAGGTGCCTTCCAACTTTGTTATTCTGTTATTCTGCTAACCGCTTCTGTAAAGCATCAGCAGGCAGGACAAGAAGCAACGGATGGAAACTAACCAAGAGAAGCAACTTAGAATAATGAGAAATTTCCTGACAATGAGAACAATCCACCCATGGAACAGAAGTTGCCTTCAGAAGCTGTAGGAGCTTCGTCACTGGAAGCTTTCAAGAAGAAACCGAACTGCCCTCTGTCAGAAACGGCGTAGGATCTCCTGCTTGGGGAGGGGGGCGTTGGACTAGATGACCTACAAGGTCCCTTCCAACTCATCTGTTAATCAAAGAGAGAATCAACCTAGAACGAAGGAGAAACTTCCTGACAGTGAGGACAATTAACCAGTGGAACAGCCTGCCACCAGAAGTCGTGGGTGCTCCATCACTGGAAGTTTTTAAGAAGAGATTGGACAACCATTTGTCTGAAATGGTACAGGGTCTCCTGCCTGGGGAGGGGGTTGAATTAGAAGACCTCCAAGCTCCCTTCCAACTCTGTCATTCTCTTATTCCAGGGGTCGTCCTTTGGATCCGGCAAGGCCCGCACGCGTGTGGCTTTGCATCCAAATGACCCACTCCGCCAGCCGCCACCGTTGCACGGCGCCAAAGTAAAACAATCAGGGGAAAGCACGCGCCCTTCGGTGCTGCGGTATTCCTGCTCCTGCCACCCCTCCCCAACACTCCCCCCCCCCCAGCAGAGGAAAGGCGGAAGAGGCGAGCAGCCAAGTGGTTGTTAGAAAAAGACGCGAGCCGTCCTCCTTGATGCCTCCC
This sequence comes from Pantherophis vulpinus, assembly GCA_037215915.1. NCBI lineage: Eukaryota > Metazoa > Chordata > Lepidosauria > Squamata > Colubridae > Pantherophis > Pantherophis vulpinus. The sequence continues at coordinate 2,796,745 of JAXLNS010000008.1, read as the reverse complement.
CGGGGGTCACAGCGGCTGAGAACGTCAGCAAAGCATCGATCGGATGGCAATTGAATAAAGCAGGCTCACCTGGGCGTACGGTGCTTCGGCGTACGCGGCTCGCGCCGCGGCGAAGGGATAAATCAGCTCCCAGCCGCAGGAGAGTCGATGGAGTGACAGATTTCCTTCTCGTGCTTCCAGACATCAGTGTATAAATGAACAGAAGTGATCATCTCAAAACAACGGTGCCAAGAGTCGGTAATCAGCATCAGGGCATTTCGAGGGGAAAAACAGCCAAAACACCGTGCTTATAAATTTAGCCATATCAGATAGACTGATGGATGATGACTGACAGCACCTTCGGGGTGGCTCCGAAATTTATCTTCACCTCTGCCAAGACCGAGAGGGAGGCTTCTTCGCAGCTCATCCCTGGGCCTTATTTTATTTTATTTTATTTATTTATTTATTTGTTTCTTTGTTTCTTTGTTTCTTTGTTTGTTTGTTTATTTATTATTTTAATTTGATTTATATGCCGCCCTTCTCCGGAGACTCAGGGCGGCTTACAGTGCGTTAAGCAATAGCCTTCATCCTTTTGTATATTTATACAAAGTCAGCTTATTGCCCCCACAAACTGGGTCCTCAATTTACCTACCTTAGAAAGGATGGAAGGCTGAGTCAACCTTGAGCCTTGGAGAGATTCGAACCAGCAGTAATTGCAGGCAGCTGGTCTTAATAACCAGTTTAATAACAGGGTGCCTTAGACCCTTTATTTATTTATAAATAAATAAATAAATTTATTTTATTCAGTTTGTATCCCGCCCTTCTCCTAGTGGACTCAGGGCGGTGCACAGCCAGAACTAAAACACATGCCAATACAAAATTTAAAATTATTAAAAAGAATAACATACTTTGGCCCAAATTTAAAACAATTCGAATTAAAACCCATTGACAAATTAAAAGCTAAAAAACTAAAAAAGACTAAAAAAGGGGGGGGTTTCACGCCAGCCCTGCTTGATGGAAAAGAAAAGTTTTTAGGGCACGGCGAAAGGCCCGGAGATCCGATATCCTTCGTATCTCCGGGGGCAAATCGTTCCAGAGGGCAGGAGCTGCCACAGAGAAGGCCCTCCCCCTGGGGGTCGCCAGCCGACATTGCCTGGCTGACGGCACCCTGAGGAGTCCCTCTCTGTGGGAGCGTACTGGTCGGTGGGAGGCTATCGGCGGCAGAAGGCGGTCCCGCAAATACCCAGGTCCCATGCCATGGAGCGGTTTAAAGGTGGTAACCAACACCTTGAAGCGCACCCGGAAGACCACTGGAAGCCAATGCAGCTCACGCAGGAGAGGTGTCACATGGGAGCGCCCCCTCGCTCCCATAATCCCCTGCGCAGCTGCATTCTGCACCAGTTGGAGCCTCCGGGTGCTCCTCAAGGGGAGCCCCATGTAGAGAGCATTGCAGTAGTCTAGGTGGGAAGTGACGAATTTAGTCTGATATTTGTTTTGAATATAGTCGATCCATCTTCTCCGTTCCAAAATATATCTTTCATTTGAACAGTCCTTCAAATACGCTGAAATTTTAGCCATCTCTGCTCAATTTGCTACTTTTAGTGTCCATTCTTCAATCGTAGGCAAATCTTCCTTCTTCCAATATTGCGCCACCAAAAGTCACCAAAAGGATGGAGGGATCTTCTTGGGTGCTCTCAGAGCTTGGTGCTTTTCTTGCAGATGTTTCCTGACCCAACTAGGTAACATCATCAGTGCTAGAAGGGAGGAGAGGAGGAGGAGGAGACGACTGGGGCCCTTGTTGCTCTCTGAACTTGGTGGTTTTCTTGCAGGCATTTCGTGACCCAGCTAGGTAACATCATCAGTGCTAGAAGGGAGTGGGGTTTGTGGAGAGGAGGTGGAAGCAGAGGAGGAGGAGGAGGAGGAGAACTTGGTGCTCTGAGCTTGGTTGCTTCTTGCAGACGTTTCCTGACCCAACTAGGTTACATCATCAGTGCTAGAAGGGAATGGTGTCTTTGGAGAGGATGAAAAGGGGGAGGGGGAGAAGGAGGAGGAGGGGAGAGGAAGGAGGAAGAGGAAGAGGAGGAAAAAGAGGAGAAGGACTGTGGGGTCCTTGGCGCTCTCTGAGCTTGGTGGTTTTCTTGCAGGCATTTCATGACCCAACTAGGTAACATTATCAGCGCTAGAAGGCAGTGGGGTTTGTGGAGAGGAGGAGGAGGAGGAGAACTTGGTGCTCTCTGAGCTTGGTTGCTTCTTGCAGATGTTTCCAGCTAGGTACCAAAGATCCCTGAGCTCCAAATATTCTCTTCTATTGCTATTTTACACCATGACCAGATTTTGCAATTGTTCACACTTAGTAGAACCCGGGTGCATTCAACGGGTGGGGCATTGCTGGGGGGTCCTCCCACCAGCGTGTGCAAAATTTTGCCACCTTCCCAGAAAACCTGTGCAATTTTGCACAGGGCTCGTAGCCGCCCCTAAGCGTGCTCGAAAAGCCTGCCCGGAAACGAGCTTGCCAAATGGATTTCGCTGTCACGCTCGCCCGAAATACCTTTGTTCCAGAAACGGCATCTTCTTTTGCTTCAAACACCCCCCCCCCCCGGCACCCCAATTAATTGCACATTGGATTTGATTTCCTGTCACACCGCGGCAAAGCAACGCTCTGGAAATGCTTTTTTTTTTTTTTTAAGAAATCTTTTGCAAGTAACGTTTTGCTTCCCTTTATCGAGTTCGCATCGCGACGCGGGAGGCCTGCCTGTAGCATGGCATCACGCCAGCCAGAAATGGCACCTCCTCAGTCACACCCCACGCGTGTAAGTAGGTTATGGGGTGAGGTGTGGCCATCCTAGCCCCCTCCTGGCCCGGTGACAAGCCTGACGGGGATTCAGCTTTCGTCCCTTTGCTTTATTGGTGCCAGAAGCAATAAGGATATTAAAATAAGGCATATTACAGGTGGTCCTCCAATTACGACCCCAAATGAGGCCAACATTTGTGTTGCTAAGCGAACCCATCTTATGACCTTCCTTCCTTCCATCTGACAAAAGGGGATCAGCCTCTTCTCCAAAGTACCTGAAGGCAGGACAACAAGAAGCAACGGATGGGAACTCATCAAGGAGAGAAGCAACCTGGAACTGAGGAAGAATTTCCTGACAGTTAGAACAATTCATCAGTGGGACAGCTTGCCACCAGACGTTCCTTCTTTCCATCCATCCATCCAACAAAATCTTTTTTTCTTCCTTCCTTCCTTCCTTCCTTGCTTCCTTCTCTCCCCTTCCTTCCTTTCTTCCTCCCTTCCTTCCATGCCTCTTCCTCTCTTCCTTCCTTCCTTTCATACCTCTTCCTTCCTTCCTTGCTTTCTTCTTTCTCTCCCCCTTCCTTCCTTCCTTCCATCCCTCTTCCTCTCTTCCTTCCCTCCCTCCCTCCTTCCTTCCTTCCCTTCCTTCTGTGCCTCTTCCTTCCTCCCTCCCTCCCTTCTTCCTTCCTTTCTTCCTCCCTTCCTTCCATGCCTCTTCCTCTCTTCCTTCCTTCCTTTCATACCTCTTCCTTCCTTCCTTGCTTTCTTCTTTCTCTCCCCCTTCCTTCCTTCCTTCCATCCCTCTTCCTCTCTTCCTTCCCTCCCTCCCTCCTTCCTTCCTTCCCTTCCTTCTGTGCCTCTTCCTTCCTCCCTCCCTCCCTTCTTCCTTCCTTTCTTCCTCCCTTCCTTCCATGCCTCTTCCTCTCTTCCTTCCTTCCTTTCATACCTCTTCCTTCCTTGCTTGCTTTCTTCTTTCTCTCCCCCTTCCTTCCTTCCTTCCATCCCTCTTCCTCTCTTCCTTCCCTCCCTCCCTCCTTCCTTCCTTCCCTTCCTTCTGTGCCTCTTCCTTCCTTCCTCCCTCCCTTCTTCCTTCCTTCCTTCCCTCCCTTCCTTCCATGCCTCTTCCTTCCTTCCTCCCTCCCTCCCTTCTTCCTTCCTTTCTTCTTCCCTTCCTTCCATGCCTCTTCCTCTCTTCCTTCCTTCCTTTCATACCTCTTCCTTCCTTGCTTGCTTTCTTCTTTCTCTCCCCCTTCCTTCCTTCCTTCCATCCCTCTTCCTCTCTTCCTTCCCTCCCTCCCTCCTTCCTTCCTTCCCTTCCTTCTGTGCCTCTTCCTTCCTCCCTCCCTCCCTTCTTCCTTCCTTTCTTCCTCCCTTCCTTCCATGCCTCTTCCTCTCTTCCTTCCTTCCTTTCATACCTCTTCCTTCCTTGCTTGCTTTCTTCTTTCTCTCCCCCTTCCTTCCTTCCTTCCATCCCTCTTCCTCTCTTCCTTCCCTCCCTCCCTCCTTCCTTCCTTCCCTTCCTTCTGTGCCTCTTCCTTCCTTCCTCCCTCCCTTCTTCCTTCCTTCCTTCCCTCCCTTCCTTCCATGCCTCTTCCTTCCTTCCTCCCTCCCTCCCTCCCTTCTTCCTTCCTTTCTTCCTCCCTTCCTTCCATGCCTCTTCCTCTCTTCCTTCCTTCCTTTCATACCTCTTCCTTCCTTGCTTGCTTCCTTCCTCCTCTCCCCTTTCTTCCTTCCTTCCATCCCTCTTCCTCTCTTCCTTCCCTCCGTCCCTCCTTCCTTCCTTCCCTCCCTTCCCTTCCTTCCATCCACCCTCTTCCTTCCTTCCTTCTCTCCCTTCCTTCCATGCCTCTTCCTTCCTTCCTTCCTTCCTTCCTTCCTTCCTTCCTCCTTCCCTCCCTCCCTTCTTCCTTCCTTCCATGCCTCTTCCTTCCTTGCTTGCTTTCTTCCTTCGCTCCCCCTTCCTTCCTTCCATCCCTCTTCCTCCCTCCCTCCCTTACTTTCATACCTCTTCCTTCCTTGCTTGCTTCCTTCCTTCTCTCCCCTTCTTTCCTTCCTTCTCTCCCTCTTTCTTTCTTCCATCCCTCTTCCTCTCTTCCTTTTTTCCTTCCTTCCTTCTTTCCTTCCTTCCTCCCTCCCTCCCTCCCTCCCTTCTTCCTTCCTTCCATGCCTCTTCCTTCCTTGCTTGCTTTCTTCCTTCTCTCCCCTTCTTTCCTTCCTTCTCTCCCTCTTTCTTCCTTCCATCCCTATTCATCCCTCCCTCCCTCCCTTCCTTTCATACCTCTTCCTTCCTTGCTTGCTTCCTTCTCTCCCCCTTCTTTCCTTCCTTCTCTCCCTCTTTCTTCCTTCCATCCCTCTTCCTCTCTTCCTTTTTTCCTTCCTTCCTTCCTTCCTTCCTCCCTTCCTTTCTTCCTTCCTTCCTTCCATCCCTCTTCCTTCCTTGCTTGCTTCCTTCCTTCTCTCCCCCTTCTTTCCTTCCTTCCTTCCTTCCTCCTTTCTTTCTTCCTTCCTTCCTCCTTTCTTCCTTCCTTCCTTCCTCCCTCCCTCCCTCCCTTCCCCTCCTTCTCCCTCTCCCCCTCCTCCACCCTGTCCTGAAAAGAAGTCCTTCGTCCATCCCCAGCAGACCTTGAGTTCCTCTCTGGGAAATATTTTCGGATGCCCCTGAGACAGGAATTCATGGCTCTTTTCTCGCCACTCTCCGTCCCCTCCAATTACCGATAAGGATGTGCAGTGGATGCTACAGACTGCGGCATAATGATGCTCCCATTGTTTTGAAAGAGATTTTTCCCCCTGTATTCTTCTCTCAAGATGACCTTCAGATGCAGCCTGACTTACAATGCAATGCAAAAAAGCCGGGTGGTGTTGGGGGTTTTATTTTATTATTATTTCTTACTTTTTTTTTAAGCCGGGGCGAGAGAGGAACATCGACACAGGACAGGGATTTGGTTATGAAGGACAAGGGACAGGAATGAGGAGTGGGGTGGGGGTCCCCAGACTCGGGACCCTTTGAAGCGAATTCTAGACATCTCACGAGGGTCTCCGGAGCAGGGGTGAAATCTACTTACCTTCCCAACCGGTTCGGAAGTGCACACTCCACACGCATCACATGCACTTGGACCCTCTGTGCATGCACAAAACCTTCTGTGCATGCCCAGAGGGTAAAAAACAGGTTACTTCCTGGTTAAAACCAGGAAGTAACGACGACCGGGCGGCTGGGCAGAGCCTCGCACCGCCATCGCTACCAGTTCTCCGAACCCCCGGCTGCCATCCCTCCCGGTTCGGTTGAACCGGACCGAACCGGGAGCATTTCACCCCTGCTCTGCAGCCTTGGGCAGTGGTGGGTTGCCCCCAGTTCGGACTGGTTCGCAAGAACCGGTAGTAAAACCGGCGGGAGGCCCCGCCCACCGCCCCGGATGTCATCATCGGCGATCTGCGCATGCGAAGCGAGCACACGTGCATGATCCCGTTCCGAACCGGTAGTAAAGGTAAGTAGAAGCCACCCCTGGCCTTGGGGAGAATTCCCTGCTCCTTCTCCTTTTGCAGAAGGGAAACTGAGGCACACTGGCTTCAAAATCTGCTATTGTTCAGTTGGTCCTCAACCATTTGTGTAGCGACTGCTCAAAGTTACAACGGCACTGAAACGTGTGGCTTATTTTCCCCCTTTGACCGTTGCAGCATCCCAAATTCAGACGGCTCGTATTTATGACCGTCGCAGGTCATAGGATTCTCTTTTTCCGACCTTCTGACAAGTCAACTCAACAGGGAAGCCAGATAACAGAATGACGGAGTTGGAAGGGATCTTGGAGGTCTTCTGGTCCCACCCCCCATGCTCAGGCACGAAATCCATTCAACAATTGGAATATTATTGCATCCAATTATGGTCACTACACGATAAAAAAAAGATGTGGAGACTCTAGAAAAAGCGCAGAGATGATGAAGGGACTGGAGCAGGGGTGGTTCTAAATTTTTTTACTAGCGGTTCTGTGGGCGTGGCTTATTTTGTGGGTGTGGCTTGGAGGTCATGTGACTAGGTGGGCGTGGCTAGCTGGTCAGAGTCATTTCTGGAAGGTCCTCGCTCTTACGACCAGTCCTCGCACTTACGACCCGACTCATTTGTTTGCTTTTAACACTGATCAGCTGTAGGGCGGCCCTTTGAAGACCCGCGGCAAGAGTTTCAACAGTTTTTTTCCCTCTAGTCATCAGCTGGGACTCAGGAGGCAGCAATAGATTGGGGGTGGGACCAAATAAAAGGTAAGAATAATGTGGGGGGGGGAGGGCGGGGGGGAAGAACCGGTTCGGTGACGTCATATCGTCACCGCTACCGGCTCGGCTGAACCGGACCGAACCGGGAGGAACCCACCACTGGACTGGAGGATAAAACATACGAAGATCGCTTGCAGGAATTGGGTAAGTCTGGTCTAAAAAAAAGAGAAGGACCAGGGTTGATACGATAGCAGTCTTCCAATATTTGAGGGGCTACCCCAAAGAAGAGCGGATCCACCTATTCTCCAAAACACCTGTGTTGTGACCCCAACTCCCGAGCCTGTCCTAACAGAGGAAGAGGACTCAGAAGGTGATGGGGAGGAACTGACAAGGCCTCCCTCTCCAGGACCCTCCTCTCTGGCAATGCCTCAGGTTCCATCTGAAGGCCAGGAGGAACAGCCTGGGATGTGCCAGGAGGAAGGCATATCGGAGCACCAATTCATAGGGAGCAAGGATGATGAATCCTGGCTTCATCCCAGGCAGCGTCGGAGGGAGAAGCGTGCGCAGCAACGAAAGAGGCGTGGGAAGGCCAGAGATTGAGCTGAGTCACAGAGCCACGCCCCACAGGGAATAAAAGTGGGTGGGATTGCTCTTCGGGCTTTGTGACGGACAAAGTTAAACCCTGAAAGTCGCATTGTGATCTCTGAAATCTGGCTTGTGCATATTTGGATTGGACCTTGGCTAACTCTTGCTTCGTGGATTACTTTTTGCTACTGAGCCGGACTGAGGATAAACTCTCTCTTGCTGACTGTGAGTGAAAACTGACTTGGCAGGCATTTCGCAGTTTACTGCCAAAACTCTTATCTGCAAGGGTTTCTAGTCTGATTGCTTAATAAATTCTTGGCAGGCGTGCCTGGCGGTGTGTTTGCCTGTGTGGGGAAGGGGGACAGAACAACCTGAAGGCAGGACAAGAAGCAACGGATGGAAACTCATCAAGGAGAGAAGCAACTTAGAACTAAGGAGAAACTTCCTGACAATGAGGACAATTAACCAGCGGAACAGCTTGCCACTAGAAGTTGCCTCCAACAGTGGAAGTTTTTAAGAAGACAACCTCTTGTATAGGTCTCCTTCTTGGGCAAGGGCTTGGACTATTAAGATCTTTCAACGCTGTTACTCTTTTATTCTGCTAACCTCTTCTTCAAAGCAAAAGAAGGCAGAACAAGAAGCAATGGATGGAAACGAACCAAGGAGGGAAACAACCTGGAATTAAGGAGAAATTTCCAGACAGTGAATGCAATAAACCCAGTGGAACAGTTTCCTCCAGACGTTATGGGTGCTCCATCACTGGAGGCTTTTAAGAAGAGACTGGACAGCCATTTGTCTGAAATGGGACTGGACTAGAAGACTCCGTTTTAACTCCTTTATTTTGTTGTTCTTCAGTTATTCTGCTAAGCGGCGAAACGCTTCAAGCCGAGAAGAAGCCCAGTTGCCATGATTCAACTTCCAGATATCCTCCAAACCCTCACCCCTCTCGCTCTCCCATCCAAGAACACAACTTTGTGCTCTTCTTCTTAACAGAATAACAGAGTTGGAAGGGACCCTGTAGGTCATCTAGTCCAACCCCCCGCCGAAGCAGGAGACCCTACATCGTGGCTGACAGAGGGCAGCCCAGTCTCTTCTTGAGAGCCTCCAGTGATGAAGCTCCCACAACTTCCGAAGGCAACTTCTGTTCCATGGGTTGATGGTTCTCACTGTCAGGAAATTTCTCCTTATTTCCAGGTTGAATCTCTCCTTGATTAGTTTCCATCCATTGTTCCTTGTCCGGCCTTCGGGTGCTTTGGAAAACAGCTTGACCCCCTTCCTCCTCTCTATGGCAGCCCCTCAAATATTGGAAGATGCTCTCCTGTCTCCCCTGGTCCTTCTCTTCACTAGACCAGCCATGCCCACAATTCCTGCAACCGTTCATCGTCTGTTTTAGCCTCCAGCCCCCTCATCCCAGGGGTGAAATGCTCCCGGTTCGGACTGGATCGCCCGATCTGGTAGCGATGGAGGCGGGTAGTTCGGAGAACCCGTAGCAAAAATCCCTGCCCCCCCCCCCACCATGCCCAGCTGAGCTGCACGATCATCAGAGGGTTTTTTTCTTTTAAATGCCTCTGACGATCCCAGCTGAGTTGCCTGATCGGCAGAGGGTTTTTTAAAAACTCAGCTGGGATCGTCAGAGGCATTTAAAAGAAAAAAAAAACTTTTTTTCTTTTAAATGCCTCTGACGATCCCAGCTGAGTTGCCTGATTGGCAGAGGCCGATCAGGCAACTCAGCTGGAATCGTCAGAGTCTTTTGAAAGCATTTTTTTACAACCTCTTCGCCGAAGAGATTGCAGAAAAAATGGTTTTAAAAGTAAAAAAAAAAAACCACCCACATCCACCCAGTCACATTAACCCCCCCCCCCCACCAAGCCACACCGACAGAACCGGTAGTAACGAATTTTTAGATTTCACCACTGCCTCATCCTCTCGGTTGCTCATCTGATACAGAACTTCCGTGGCAAATTCTCTTCCATCCCATAGCAAGAGAAAGAACGAGAAAAAGAACGGGAAAAGAGAAAGGGAGAGAAAGAAAAGAGATCGCCATCGCAAATGAAAGAATCGGGGACGTTCCCCGCCTGAGTTGAGTTGGGAGAAAACCTTTAGTCTCAGATCAAGGAGAAAATGGGGAAAGGGGTGGGTGGGATTTGAGTCTTTTTTTTTTTTTTTTCCCTAGGGGGATGCAAAGCGAAGAGTCCGGAGGCCATTTCTCCCCCTTTTCAAATTCCGATCATGGCGAAGGAATACAAGCCCAGGAAATGACAGAAAGCAAGCGAGGTTTGGATGTACGAGCGATAAAGTACTCAAAACGTCTTTCTTTTCGCTGACCTCAATTTCCATGAAACAGCCATTCGTCCATGCTCGCTGAATGCCAATCGGCTGGCAAGGCCTCGGTGCCTGGGGAGGGTTTTGTCTTGGGCATCTTGCCTTAATTAGCTCGGTCATTCCTCCCGTACTGCCCCGAATCTCTTTCTAAGTACAGGAAAAGGGGAAAAATTTATGATTCCCCCCCCCCCCAGATTGGGGTGTGTCATGTGTGTCAGGGGTGAAATCGATAGCGGAGAGTGGTTCAGAGAACCGGTAGCAAACATCCCTGCCCCTCCCCCCCCCATGCCCAGCCGAGCCGTGCAATCATCAGAGGCTTTTTTATTGTTATTATTTTTAAAAACATTTTTTCTACAACCTCTTCGGCCGAAAAAAAATGCTTTTAAAAGTAAAAAAAAAAAAAAAGCCTCTGATGATCGCATGGCTCAGCTGGGATCGTCAGAGGCTTTTAAAAGCATTTTTTCTACAACCTCTTCGGCTGAATAGGTTGTAGAAAATATGCTTTTAAAAGCCTCTGACGATGCCAGCTGAGTTGCCTGATCGTCAGAGGCTTTCTTGTTTTTCTTTTAAAGCCTCTGATGATCCTAGCTGAACTGCACGATCATCAGAGGTTTTTTTTTTTTTTTTTCTTTTAAAAGCATTTTTTTCTACAACCTCTTTGGCCGAAAAAATGCTTTTAAAAGAAAAAAAAAGCCTCTGCCAATCAGGCAACTCAGCTAGGATCGTCAGAGGCTTTTAAAAGCATTTTTTTACAACCTCTTGTAGAAAAAATGGTTTTAAAAATTTTAAAAAATTGGCCACGCCCACTCAATCACATTACCCCACCACCACCACCAAGCCACGCCCACAGAACCGGTAGTAACAAATTTTACATTTCACCACTGGTGTATATGTTCTTTTATAACCGTCTTCCTCACCTTTTTCCTCATCTCAGCCATCGCGGCGCAATTTCAGAATGACAAGAGTCGGAAGGGACCTTCGAGGTCATCTAGTCCAACCCCCCCAACCCCCCTGTCAGGGTTCCAAGTAATACGCCCATAGCAAACAGAACTACCGAGGCAGGTCGCTTCCTCACAGAATAGCTTTACTGGACGTATCATATTGGCACAGGATGGTGAAAACGGACTCTGAATATTCCGCGTGGTTTTCACCTAATTAAAGGTAAAAGTTTTTTTTTTCCCCTTCCCCAAACAATCAGTCACATGGGCCAATCAAGGTACCATCCGGTTGCCTGGTAACTTCACTCCTCCTCTCTTCGACCACCTGTGGGAATGACCTTGGTTCTCAGGAGAAAGTATTTTGTTTTGGCTACAAAACCCCAGCTGTCTCTATTCCCCCCTCCCTATCCCCTCAGCTCCAGTGTGGCAACACTGAAGCCTCAAAATGGCTTCGGCCAGGTCAGCTTCATGGTTGACAGACACCCCCTGCCCAGGTAGGAGACCCTACCCCATTTCAGACAAATAGCCATCCAGACTCTTCTTTGCCGAGGATTGTTGTGGCTCCGACCCCCGAGGCCGACTTATCGGAGGGAGAAGGCTCTGAACATGAAGGAGAGGAGTTGGCCAGGCCTCCCTCTCCAGGACCCTCCTCTCTGGCAATGCCTCAGATGTCTTCCGTAGGAGAAGAGATTGGCCAGGAGCCAGATATCTCCTCACAGTCAGACAGTGAAGGAGATAAGTCTTGGCTGGATCCACGCCAGCGTCGGAGAGACAAGCGCACGCAACAGAAAAGGAGGCATGCCAGAGATTAAGCTGAGTCACTGGACCACACCCCACAGGGGATAAAAGGGGGTGAGGTGGCCATTCAGACTCTGTGACGGACAAAACTAACTACTATCGAGTCACATTGCATCTTTGGAAACAACATTATCTGCCTTGGATTTATTTACGGACTGGACTTGACAATTCTTGAACTGTGTGTATCTTGTTTATGAGTAAAGTTCTTGGCAAGCAGCTACTGGGTTCCTGACGATCCTCTTATCGAAAGAATTTGGTTGTCTGCCAGTTTATTTAACCCCCAGCTGTCTGTTTGTGTGCGTGTGTGAGACGGGGACAGAACAAGGATTAACCTTAAAGACCGGCTTGGGTTCACGCAATCTGTCATGTCGCCTAACCCGAAGCTTCCCGTGTTGTGTGAAGGTTGTGGCTGCACCCAAAACCCACCACAGGGAACCCCCTGCATTTCTCCCTAAAGGCCTCGCCCCATTTCAGACTAACAACAGAGGTGGAAGGGACCTTGGGGGTCATCTAGTCCAGCCCCTTGTGCAAGAAGGAGACCTATTTATGCACTTCCTTCGGCATCATGGCTCAAAGAACAATACGGGTTAGTCCTTGCCTTACAACAGTTTCACTGAGTGACCGTTCCGACAGCACTCCAAAAAGTGACTTATGGCTATTTTTCACCCTTACGGCCGTCGCAACCTCCCCGTCGTCACATGATCAGAACTCAGACAGACTCGTATTTACAGTGGTGGGATTCAAATAATTTAACAACCGGTTCTCTGCTCTAATGACCAGCAGGGTAGGTGTAGCTTGGTGGCCATGTGACCGTGTGGGCATGGCCAACTCAACGTCACTCACGTCGATGGGTGCTTCGCCTTAGCTGTTACAATGTAATAAGGGTTAAACGGAGAGGCAGTTTCTGTAAACAGGGCAATAAAGATTAGGCTAGAAACACCACCAGAATGTTTCCTTCCTGCCTTCCTTACAGGATTAGCCCTGCAAAGTGGAAAAAACAAAATAAGATTTCTTCTAACGACCGGTTCTCCGAACTGCTTAGAAAGTTAACAACCGGTTCTCCCGAATAGGTGCGAACTGGCTGAATCCCACCACTGCGTATTTACGACGGTCGCAATGTCCTGGAGTCACGCGATCCCCCTTTTGCAACCTTCCGACGAGCCAAGTCGGAAACTCGATTCGCTTAACAACCGTGGGAAGAAAAGGTGTAAAATGGGGGTGATCTATTCACTGAACACATGTCTTACATAGCAGCGTGCATCTGGGGCTCAATTGCGGTCGTACGTCGAGGACTACTTGTAAAGATAGGGTGTGTGTCTCTGTGTGTGTGTATTTGTGTCTCTCTCTGTGTGTGTTTTCTCCCCTTTTAAAAAATATCTCCGTCCATTAAAGATTTTCAGTGTCTCCTGCAGCCGCAGAAAAGGGCATCCTTTGATTTCCTGAATGTCAAGGGAGTTTTTATCTGGCCCGGTGCCGAAAGACAGAAACCATAATCGGTAACAGACATGGCAAAAGTTGGCATCTAACCAGGATGAGGTTAAGAAACCGTCCTTTGCTCCCAGCCCTGAACGAAAGATGCAAATTCACAAGCAGATTTAAAAAAAACCCCGATCACGGCAAAGAAAAAGGGGGGGGGGCAAGTAGGTGAATTTTGATCTTTTTTCCTCTTTTTTTTTTATTGCCCTTCTCATGCTAATTCTCCTTAAATTCAACCTCATTAGTCTGACATGAATTCAGAGGAATGCAGCAGAGACTCCATCAAAAAAAAAAAAAAATCTTCGGATTATGTACTTTTAGGTTTTGTTCTGGCACCAACTGTGGGAATTTATTTTTTTCCATATTCCTAAATGCATTTATACATCTGCCTGTATCTATCAAGCTCTCTCTCTCTCTCTCTCTCTCTCTGTGTCCATCTATTATCTATCTATCTATCTATCTATCTATCTATCTATCTATCTATCTATCTATCTATCTATCTATCTATCTATCTATCTATCCATCCATCCATCTATCTATCTATCTATCATCTCCATTTCTCCATCATCCATCCATCCATCCATCATATCTCTCTCTCTCTGCCTGCCTGTCCATCTGTCTGTCCATCCATCCATCTATCATCTCTCTGTGTGTGTCTCTGCCTGCCTGCCTGTCCATCCGTCCATCCATCTGTCCATCCTCTATCATCTCTCTCTCTCTCATCTATCTATCTATCTATCTATCTATCTATCTATCTATCTATCTATGTCCGTTTCTCCATCGTCCATCCATCCATCCATCATATCTCTCTCTCTGCCTGCCTGTCCATCTGTCTGTCCATCCATCCATCTATCATCTCTCTCTGTGTGTCTCTCTGCCTGCCTGCCTGTCCATCCGTCCATCCATCTGTCCATCCTCTCTCATCTCTCTCTCTCTCATCTATCTATCTATCTATCTATCTATCTATCTATCTATCTATCTATCTATCTATCTATCTATCTATCTATCTATGTCTGTTTCTCCATCGTCCATCCATCCATCCATCCATCATATCTCTCTATCTGCCTGCCTGTCCATCTGTCTGTCCATCCATCCATCTATCATCTCTCTGTGTGTGTCTCTGCCTGCCTGCCTGTCCATCCGTCCATCCATCTGTCCATCCTCTATCATCTCTCTCTCTCTCATCTATCTATCTATCTATCTATCTATCTATCTATCTATCTATCTATCTATCTATCTATCTATCTATCTATGTCTGTTTCTCCATCGTCCATCCATCCATCCATCCATCATATCTCTCTATCTGCCTGCCTGTCCATCTGTCTGTCCATCCATCCATCTATCATCTCTCTGTGTGTGCCTGCCTGCCTGTCCATCCATCCATCCGTCCGTCCATCCTATATCATCTCTCTCTCTCTCTCTCTCTCATCTGTCTGTCTATCTATCTATCTATCTATCTATCTATCTATCTATCTATCTATCTATCTATCTATCTATCTATCTACTATCTACTATCTACTATCTATCTATCTATCTATCTATCTATCTATCTATCTATCTATCTATCTATCTATCTGTTTAGGTGGTTTAGAGGTGGGGAATTTGTGGTGGGTGGGAGTGTGTTTGGGGATTGTTATGTGTGTTGGACCTGGTCTTTGGGTGTTGTGAATTTTGTTGTATGGGTATACTGTTAGTTGCAAGTTGTGTCCGACCCATCACGACCCCATGGACAATGTTCCTCCAGGCCTTCCTGTCCTCTACCATCCTCTGGAGTCCATTGAAGCTCCCGCCGACTGCTTCAGTGTCTCCATCCAGCCACCTCCTTCTCTGCCGTCCCCTTCTTCTTTTGCCCTCCAAAAGTCCCTTCCAACTCTGTTACCGTTACCTGTTACTGACTTATCAACTGCAGTGATTCACTTAACGACGGTGGCAAAGAAAGGTCCTAAAATGGGGCAAAACTGACTTAACAACTGTCTTGCACATCAATGGAAATTTTGGGTTCAGTTACGGTCATAGGCTGAGGTTTATTTTTTTAGGAAAATAAAAGCTTCACCATCGCACTTCCAAGTCAATATTCAGGAAAATAGAACTCAAATGATTTCTTGATTAGGAAAAGCTTTGCGGAAGGTCCCTTATATATTTTTCAGGATCCTGTAGCATGCATATATTTTTATGAAAGTTTATGTATTTTTATCCATGCACAGACATACCCATATTGATAGCTTGATATATGAAAGCAATTCCAGGTTTTGAAGACGTGAGTTAAAACTGTCCGATGAAACCTTATTAATCAGGTTTTTTTTTCATTACGGTATTTTTTTTTTTAAAAAAAACCAATTCAATGTTTGTCAATAATAAACACATTTTTTCCCCCTAGCCAGACTGGAATGGCTGCTTGTTTCCGGCAACCCAAAATTTATTTATCTGTTATTTATTTATTAATCAAATTTGTATAGCCGCCTATCCCACAAAAAGCAATTTTGTGCAACGTACAACAATCGAATAAAACAACGTACAGGGAAATCTTGACTTACGAACAAAATTGGGTCCAGTTGTTAAGCAAGACAGTTGCTAGGTAAGCCATGCCTGGTTTTACATATATATATATATATATATATTTGCCACGGTTCTTAAATGAATCATGCAGGTTGTTAAGCGAATCTGGCTTCCTCCATTGACTTTGTCAGAAACTGGCTTTTTTCCATTCCTTCTACCTTCTGAGTCCCACCTCATCTTACTTTCTCTCCTCAAGATGAGTTCCAAACAGAATTTGTTTCGCTTAATTTTACCACCGGTTTACCGTGCTCCGAAAATGTGAGCGCGAAAAATGTGAGCTGCGGTTTCGCAGCGGGATCGTGCGCTTCATTGTGCCACGTGATTTCCATCAAACCGAGAACGGCTCTAAGGTTATTCCTTTCCTTTGGATTGTCACCAGAAAACGGGATACAAATGGTTATTGTGGTCGTGTCGCTGAGCAGCCGATGAGACCTGCGTTCTTGTTATTGTGTTTGTCAGGTTTCGGTGTCGTCTCAAATAAATTGCATTTCCAAACAAATAGTCTTTGATGAAATCTTTCATTTATTAAGCACAACAACTTGCCCCCGATTATGTCGTAGCCAACACTGACTTCCTGACCCCAAACCTTCCCTTTCCGTTCCCCAATTCTCTGCGTCTCATTGGCCATCTTCCAAATCACTCTCACCATATCTACTACTTCAGCTCCCAGGAATGTCCCCCCTCCCATCCCATCTCCTAGGGCAGTGATGGCTAACCTTTTTGCCATCACGTGCCAAAAGCAGGGGGAGTGCAGGGGAGTCGCACACGTTCGTGCCCACACCCATAATTCTATGCGCCCCACCCTCCCGCGCATGCGTGCATGATCCCCCCGCTCTCCCCGTTTTTGGCATGCAATGGCACGGTGGGCCCATTTTTTGCCCTCCCCAGGCTCCAGAGCCTTTCTAGGAGACTGGAGAGGGTGAAAACGGCCTTCCCCACCCCCTGGAGGCCCTCCGGAGGCCAGAAATGGCCCATTTGCCGACTTCTGGTGGGACCAGAAGGCCTGTTTTTTGCTCTCCCCAGGCTCCAGGGCCTTTCTAGGAGCCTGGGGAGGACAAAAATGGCCTTCCCCACCCCCTGAGGCCCTCTGGAGGCTGGAAACAGCCTGTTTCCCTACTTCTGGTGGGCCCAGAAGGCCCGAAAATGGAGCTGAGCTCGCGTGTCCACCAATATGGCTCCACGTGCCACCTGTGGCACGTGTGCCATAGGTTTGCCATCACGGTCCTAGGGGATATTATCTTCAGGTAAAATAAGTAGGTGAAAAGTCAAGCGTCCTCTTGCCAGCTGCCCCCTCTTCTCCTCCTTATGTCAGCACTGGAACGAATGTAGTTTGGAGTGCTGACAGTGTTATTGTGTTAGATACTGCTCCTTATCAATCAAACCAGGGGTGAAATCCAGCAGGTTCTGACCGGTTCTGGAGAACCGGTAGCAGAAATTTTGAGCAGTTCGGAGAACCGGCAAATACCACCTCTGGCTGGCCCCAGGAGTGGGGAGGGAATGGGGATTTTGCAATATCCTTCCTCCAGGAATGAGAAGGGAATGGGGATTTTGCAGTATCCTTCCCCTGGAATGAGGTGGGAATGGAGATTTTGCAGTATCCTTCCCCCAGGAGTGGGGAGGGAATGGGGATTTTGCAGTATCCTTCCCCTGGAATGAGGTGGGAATGGAGATTTTGCAGTATCCTTCCCCCAGGAGTGGGGAGGGAATGGAGATTTTGCACAGAATCGGGTAAGTCATGCAGGTGACCCAATTTGCGGCCATCAGGGCTCCATTCCAGTCATAATTCAAACCAGTACAAACCAGTTTGGGCCACTTATTTTTTTTTTTTTTTTTGCAACTGTTAGAAAAGAAGAAAAAAACAAAACCCCAAGACAATCATGATTAGGTTCTAGTTTTGAAAATAGAATTTCAGCTGTCAAAACTTCTCTGCCATCTGTTCTAAGATCCCTTGACAGGTAGAAATTAGAAAGGAGACGAGTTAAGAAATTTTTATATTTAAAAAGCTGAAAGCGAATAGAAGACGCGCTGGCTAAACATGGCAGAGGAAAAACCAAATAGGTGTTTTTTTTTGAAACGGAGGCAATTCTGCAGCCTTTTTTTTTTATTATTTATTTATTTTTTACTATTTTTGAAAAGATATTATAATCAGGGATAAGCTGACTGGCTAGAAAAGGCTAAGGACTATATATATATTTTTGCTCTCATCTGCCTTAATTCCTAATTTGTTCAAGAATCAACATTGTATCTGTGGTTGTGCAATTGAAGCTCTCTCTTTTTTAGGGGCGCATCTTGTGAATCTCCCAACTGGCATCTTGACTTTTGGAGGTATAAACACACACGCACACAGGGACAGGCAAGAGAATAGCAGAATGGCAGAGTTGGAAGGGACTTTGGAGGTCTTCTAGTCCAGCCCCCGGCTCGGGCAGGAAGCCCTCTATCATTTCGGACAAATGGCTGTCCAATTTTTTCTTGAAAACCTCCAGTGTTGGAGGACTCACAACTTCTGGTGGCAGGCTGTTCCACTGGTGAATTGTTCTCCCTGTCAGGAAATTTCTCCTTAATTCCCAGTTGCTTCTTTCCTTAGATCCCATCCATGGCTTCTTCTCCTGCCTTCAGGTGCTCTGGAGAACAGATCTCTGATTCCTAGTCGTTATAACTACAGGTAGTCCTCGGTTTATGAACACAACTGAGATTAGAATTCCCATCGCTAAGCAAGATAGTTGTCTGACAGTTGGGCATCACTGGAGGCTCTCTTCTTCTGTGTTTCCCTGAAAATAAGACCCTGTCTTATTAGAACAATTGTTGCTAATTGTTAGAACAATTAATAAGTGGGACAACTTGCCTGCAGTTGCCTGTGGATGCTCCAACGCTGGAAATTTTTAAGAAGAGGTTGGACAACCATTTGTCCGAAGTGGTGTAGGGTTTCCTGCCTGGGCAGGGGGTTGGACTAGAAGACCTCAGAGGTCCCTTCTGACTCTGTTATTCTATTCCATATTTATTGTTCTATTCTATTCTATTCTATTCTATTCTATTCTATTCTATTCTATTCTATTCTATTCTATTCTATTCTATTCTATTCTATTCTACTCTAATCTACTCTACTCTACTCTACTCTATTCTATTCTATCCCTAATTCTAATTCTAATTCTAATTCTAATTCTAATTCTAATTCTAATTCTAATTCTATTCTATTCCATTCCATTCCATTCCATATTTATTGTTCTATTCTATTCTATTCTATTCTATTCTATTCTATTCTATTCTATTCTATTCTATTCTATTCTATTCTGTTCTGTTCTGTTCTGTTCTGTTCTATTCTATTCTATTCTATTCCATTCCATTCCATTCCATTCCATTCCATTCCATTCTATTCTACTCTACTCTATTCTATTCTATCCCTAATTCTAATTCTAATTCTAATTCTAATTCTAATTCTAATTCTAATTCTATTCTATTCTATTCTATTCTATTCTATTCTATTCTATTCTATTCTATTCCATTCCATTCCATTCCATTCCATTCCATTCCATTCCATTCTATTCCATTCCATATTTTCTATTCTATTCTATTCTATTCT
This sequence comes from Pantherophis vulpinus, assembly GCA_037215915.1. Taxonomy (NCBI): domain Eukaryota; kingdom Metazoa; phylum Chordata; class Lepidosauria; order Squamata; family Colubridae; genus Pantherophis; species Pantherophis vulpinus. Next base: position 2,777,523 of record JAXLNS010000008.1, on the reverse strand, counting down.
ATTCTATTTTTTTTTTTTTGAGCCCTGAAATAAGCATTTGGCCTTATTTTCGGGGAGGTCTTATTATTTTGGGGCGCGTGGAGCAAGACGGGGATCCTCTTGCCATCTTACCTGATTTCCAGCTCTGTCTCCCTAACCTTAACCAGAGGAAATATCGGGGACCAGCTGCGCATGTGGTTAAATATTTTCGGGGAGGCCTTATTTTCAGGGTGGGAGGGGCTTATTTTAGCGAATGTGCTCAAAAGCCCAATTGGCCTTATTATCAAGGGAGGTCTTATTTTCGGAGAAACAGGGGTATTAGTACCTCCCTTGATCTTGATTGTTTCCCTCTGTTAATGCAATTTAGGATTGCATTGGCTTTTTTGGCTGCCACCACACATTCTTGGCTCCTATTTAATTGTTGTTTTTTTTAAATTTGATTTATATGCCGCCCTTCTCCGGAGACTCAGGGCGGCTTACAATGCGTTAAGCAATAGCCTTCATCCTTTTGTATATTTATACAAAGTCAGCTTATTGCCCCCACAAACTGGGTCCTCATTTCACCTACCTTTGAAAGGATGGAAGGCTGAGTCAACCTTGAGCCTGGGGAGATTCGAACTTACAGTAATTGCAGACAGCTGGTGTTAATCACAATGCTATCAGTCTGCTGAGCCACCAGGTTGTCCACAATCCATAGCTCTGGACGGGCTTGGCTGATTTTTAAACCCCGGGACCAATTATTATTGATCGGCTTAAATATCTGGGCCAGCTTAGGTTGAGATCACGGGACAGTGGTGGTAAATCTCTCTGCTCAGGATGGGGTTGGCGCAAAACGCTTCCGTGGCTGAGCACAAAATCCAGAGGATGGTTTACCGGAGGGGAACGAAAGAGTAAGGGTGGATAGGAAGATGAGAGTTGGGCCGGTGATAAGAACGATTAAAAAAAAAAAAAACCCAGAGAATTAACATGTTAAAACCCAAAGAGCTAATATGGTTGTCTCCAGTCGCTTTGAAAAATCCTGGCTACCGGAACAGACTCTGGTGTTATCGTCCCCCGGTAATTGGACAATTTGCTTAAATGCTGTTTAGCGAAAGATTGTTTGCTTTGCATAATGGCGAGTTACCAAGGGAGAAATGCTGGGGATGGAGAGGCTCCTTCACACACACATATACCCCAGAGAGGTCTCTATAGCAACAGGTTGTTCCCGGGAGAAGACAACCCGACCGGAGGCTGATAAATAGGGGCATTTGGTACAAGCATCACTTCAAAAAACATAGCTTTATCTTTTTTTTTTCTTTTTTTTTCCTCTTCTGTAAGCCGTCCAGAGTAGCCCTACCGGGGGAGATGGACAGGATGTAAATTTTAATAATAAATAAATTACACACAAAAAAAAATATATATGTATGTGTGTATGTATCTCTATATCTAAATATCTCTATATCTCTTTAACTATATTATATATCTATATCTCTATTTCTATCTCTATCTCTATACATACATGCATATATATCATTATCTATGTATCTGTCTGTCTGTCTGTCTGTCTATCTAATCTATACATACATATACATCATCTAGCTATCTATCTATATCTATCTATCGCTCTATCTCTCTATCTATCACTATCTATTTTATTTATCTATCTATCTCTTTCTATGTATCTACCTATCTCTATCTATCTATCTCTACCTCTATCTATCTATCTATCTATCTGTCTGTCTATCTACCTATCTAATCTATACATACATACATACATATACATCTTCTATCTTTCTCTCTTGCTCTCACTGTCTCTATGTCTATGTATGTATGTATGTATGTATGTATGTATGTATCTATCTATCTATCTATCTATCTATCTATCTATCTATCTCTATCTCTATCTCTATCACTATCTATCTATCTTTCTATCTATCTATCTATCTTTCTATGTATGTATGTATCTATCTTTCTATTTATCTACCTATCTATCTATCTCTATCTCTATCTTTCTATCTATCTATCTATCTATCTATCTATCTATCTATCTATCTATCTATCTATCTATCTATCTATCTATCTATCTATCTTTCTATGTATGTATGTATGTATGTATGTATCTATCTATCCATCTATCTATCCATCTATCTATCTATCTATCTATCTATCTATCTATCTATCTATCTATCTATCTATCTATCTATCTATCTATCTATCTTTCTATGTATGTATGAATGTATCTATCTATCTACCTATCTCTCTATCTCTATCTCTATCTATCTATCTTTCTTTCTATCTATCTATCTTTCTATGTATGTATGTATGTATGTATCTACCTATCTATCTATCTATCTATCTATCTATCTATCTATCTATCTATCTATCTATCTATCTATCTATCTATCTATCTATCTATCATCTATCTATCTATCTATCTCTATCTCTATATCTATCTATCTATCTATCTATCTATCTATCTATCTATCTTTCTATGTATCTATCTATCTATCTATCTATCTATCTATCTATCTATCTATCTATCTATCTATCTATCATCTACCTACCTACCTACCTAATGTGTTTCCCCGAAAGTAAGACCCTGTTTTATATTTTTTTGAGCCCTGAAATAAGCACTTGGCCTTATTGCCATGCGTTCAAAAGCCCAATTGGGCTTATTATCAGGGGATGACTTATTTTGGGGAAAATAGGGATTCTATCTCTATCTCTATCTATCTATCTAATCTGTACATACATACATACAGTATCCTCTCTCTCTCTCTCTCTCTCTCTCTCTCTCTCTTTCAAACCCTTGCTGGAAACATCAAGAGAGGGTTCTTTTTATTTAAAAAAAAAAGAGATATAAAGTAGAGCCCAACTACTGATAGTCCTACGACTGTAATTCAGCCTGTAATTTCAGCTATAATTCAGGACGGTTATAAATTGGCTCACAAAGTAACCGTGCCCAATTTTATCACCGTTTTGCCGTGGTTGTTAAGCGAACGGGTTGGTCGTAAAATGATTGCTGCGGTTGATAAAGCTAACCATGATTTGCTGCGGAGCGTTTTTCGGCGGGAAACCTGAAGTAAACGCTCATTTCCTGGGGGGGGGAGAAAAAAAATGGTGTAAATCACGATTGTTTGACCACGGACACGGCAAAGGCCACAAATGCAATTGCCAAAATGCAGCCAGGTGATTTGCTTAGCGACAGCATAACGACTTCAGCCCTTCGTTTTTACGAAGCCAAAGAGGGTAAAATTGGGGCTCGGCTCTCTTAGCCCCGTTTTGCAACGGAAATTCTACTCTTGAGGACGGTCGTAAGTCGAGAACTACCCATAGAAACGAGACGTATACCCCGAGCCTTTGCTGGGGCAAATTCCACTCAGGAGCCAGGAGGACAACTTGGCAACAGGGAAACAGACCATGAACAAACGGTTGCGGCTTTGCGGCAATTCCCCCAAAAGAAATAACGGGTTTTTTTCATTTGCGGGCGCCAGTGAACCAAAGTTAAATGAGAAATAAATTAATCCAATTCCCACCAGACGCCACACGGTTCGTTCTTCAAATCCGGCTGCCGGTCCTTAAAAGTGATGTAGAAGTACCCTCCGATAGGATCAGTTCACGGATCAGCGGTTCCTCATTATAATTCACGATGGGTTTGATACCGATCTGTTCTCCATCAACCCGGAACGCAGGACGGATAATAATTGTTTTAAATTACACGGGAAGGCCGAGTCCTGTTGAACGTCGGCGAGGGAGGGAGAAATTTCCAGATGAAAGAGAAGCTCAGTGGTGGAACAAATTAGCTTCCTTGTGAGCCAAGGAGGCCGGACAACCATCTGCCAGGAGGGAAAAGCTTTATGTGTGAAATCCTTTCTTTGAGAAAGGGGTGGGGTGGGGGTCAGCCTAGATGACCTTATGGTTATTTCCAGCTCTTTCACTCCGTGCAATGTGCTGAAAAGAGCCAGCTAAAGACCCAGCCAATTCGTTTGCTCACCACCACTCGGTTTTGGTTAGGATCAATCTTAGCATTAGGGATTTTGTCCCCCCACTTTTGAGTTGATTTAATGCATGAATTGCTTACATTGTGTGGAGTTGGAGTTTGTGGTTGTCTGCAAGAAAAGAACCAAGCTCAGAAAGCACCAAGGACCCCACAGTCCCATTCCTCCTCCTCCTCTTCTCTGCAAACTCCTCTCCCTTCTAGCACTGATGATGTTGCCTAGCTGGGTCATGAAACGTCTGCAAGAATGCAACCAAGCTCAGAGAGCACCAAGGACCCCAGAGAGAGATGGGTCTTCAGCAGAACCTTAAAGTGGTCTCTATCTTAGGATGACTGACCTCTGGTTGAAGATTGCAAGTTATTCATAGTTGCTTCCTTCTTCAGCCCATGAGCATCTTCAAAGAAATCAGTTCCTTCCTTCCTTTCTCTCTCTCTCTCTCTCTTTCTCTTTCGTTCTTTCCCTTCCTTCTTTCCTTTCTTTCCCTCTTTCTTTCTCTCTTTCTCTTTCTTTCTTTTTCTTCTCTCTCTCTCTTTCCTCCCTCCCTTCCTCCTCCCCTTCCTTCCTTCCTTTCTTTCCCTCTTTCTTTCTTTCTCTCTTTCTCTTTCTTTCTTTTTCTTCTCTCTATCTCTTTCCTCCTTCCCTTCCTCCTCCCCTTCCTTCCTTTCTTTCCCTTTCTTTCTTTCTCTCTCTTTCTCTTTCTTTCTTTTTATTTATTTATTTATTTATTTATTTTTGAATTTGTATACCGCCCTTCTCCCTGAGGACTCAGGGCGGTGAACAGCCAGATAAAAACATCAAATACAAATATTAAAACACATTTAAAAATATATATAGATTTGGCCCCATTAATTAAAAACGATAAGCAAAACAGAACAATTAATAAAACCCTTAAAAAGAAATTAAGCCAGCCCGGCTTGTTGAAAAAAGAAAGTTTTAAGGGCACGGCGGAAGGCACTGAGGTCATGGATTCTCCTTATCTCAGGGGGCAACTGATTCCAGAGGGTAGGTGCCCCCACAGAGAAGGCCCTCCCCCTGGGGGTCACCAGCCTGCATTGTTTGGCTGATGGCACCCCAAGGAGGCCCTCTCTGTGGGAGCGCACGGGTCGGTGGGAGGTCGTCGGTGGCAGCAGGCGGTCTCGAAGATAGCTGGGCCCTTTGCCATGGAGCGCTTTAAAGGTGATAACCAACACCTTGAAGCGCACCCGGAAGACCACCGGGAGCCAGTGCAGTTCACGCAGGAGCGGTGTTACATGGGAGCGCCACGCTGCTCCCGTCACTACCCGCGCTGCTGCGTTCTGGACCAGTTGGAGCCTCCGGGTGCTCCTCAAGGGGAGCCCCATGTAGAGAGCATTGCAGTAATCAAGGCGAGAGGTCATGAGGGCATGAGTGACTGTGCACAAGGAATCCCGATCAAGAAAGGGCCGCAACTGGCGGATCAGGCGAACCTGACAAAAGGTCCCCCTGGTTACAGCCGTCAGATGTTCCTCCAAGGACAGCTGCCTATCCAGGAGGACTCCCAGATTGCGAGCCCTCTCTGTGGGGGCCAAAGACTCGCCCCCAATAGTCAGTGATGGAGTCAACTGACTATATCGGGATGCCGGGAGCCACAGCCACTCAGTCTTGGAAGGGTTGAGCCTGAGCCTGTTCCTCCCCATCCAGATCCGTACAGCCTCCAGGCACTGGGACATCACTTCAAGGGCATCGTTGGGGTGGCCTGGGGTGGAGATGTACAGCTGGGTGTCATCAGCGTACTGGTGGTATCTCACCCCAAAGCCACGGATGATCTCGCCCAGCGGCTTCACATAAATGTTGAACAGGAGAGGCGAGAGGACCGACCCCTGAGGCACTCCACATATAAGAGGCCTCGAGGTCGACCTCTGCCCCCCTGCCAACACGAACTGCGACCGGTTGGAGAGAAAGGAGGAGAACCACCGCAACACGGTGCCTCCCACCCCCAACTCTTCCAGCCGGTGCAGCATGATACCATGGTCGATGGTATCAAAAGCCGCTGAGAGGTCTAACAGGACCAGAACAGAGGAGCAACCCCTGTCCCGAGCCCTCCAGAGATCATCAACCAACGCGACCAATGCCGTTTCCGTGCTGTGCCCAGGCCTGAAACCAGACTGGAACGGATCCAGATAGGATGTTTCCTCCAGGAATTGTGGGAACTGTTGCGCGACCACACTCTCAACAACCTTCGCCAGGAAGCGGAGATTGGAGACAGGACGGTAGTTGGCCAATATTGCTGGATCCAGGGACGGCTTCTTGAGGAGAGGCCTCACCACCGCCTCCTTCAAGGCTGCGGGGAAGTAACCCTCACTCAACGAAGCGTTGATAACACCCTGGAGCCAGCCTCGTGTAACCTCCCGGGAGGCCAATACCAAGCAGGAGGGACACGGGTCCAGTAGACATGTGGCCGCACTAAGTCTCCCCAAGATCCTGTCCACATCATCCGGAGTCACAGCATCAAACTCCTCCCAGGTAACATTCTCAAGACTATTCCTCGTCACCCTGCCCTGATCTACCCAGTCAGAGTCCAAGTCCCCCCGGATCTGAGCGATTTTGTCATGCAGGTATTGTCCGAAATCCTCCGCCCTGCCTTCCAAGGGATCCTCCCGCGCTCCCAGATGGAGCAGGGAGCGGGTTACCCTGAACAGGGCAGCCGGACGATTCCCTGATGACGCAATAGAGGCGGAAAAGTAGTTAAACTTTGCCGTCTTTATCGCCATATGCGACCTTACCAGTGTTCGGTCAGATTCAGCGCGACTGGCCCTCCAACCGCTCTCTAGGCGTCTTTTCCGGCGTTTCATCTCCCTCAGTTCCTCGGTGAACCAAGGAGCCGCGAGGGATCGACACCGGGTCAGAGGCCGCAAAGGCACGACTCGATCCAAGGCCCCACCAGCCGCCCGGTCCCAGGCAGCTACTAGGTCCTCGGCCGAGTCGTGTGCCAGATCATCAGGAATTGGCCCAAGCTCCGTCTGGAACCTATCAGGATCCATCAGGCACCTGGGGCGGACCCATCTAATTGGGTCCGCCTCCCTGCGGCGGGGTGTAGCGGTACGAAGGTCCAGACGAAGGAGTGAGTGATCTGACCATGACAAGGGTTCCATATCTATATCCCCTATAACAAGATCACTCAACCACTGGCCAGAGACAAAAATCAAGTCTAGAGTGTGTCCCCCCCCCGTGAGTGGGGCCATGAACTAACTGGGTCAGGTCCATGGCCGTCATGGAAGCCATGAACTCCCGAGCCATCCCAGACGTTTCACCAACGGATGGCAAGTTGAAATCACCCATGACCATAAGCCTGGGTGTATCAACTGCCACTGCGGCTATCACGTCAAGTAGCTCAGGCAGGGCTGCTGCCACGCGGCAGGGAGCCAGGTACGCAAGCAGCAAGCCCATCTGAACCCCATGACCCCATCTCACGAAGAGGGACTCACATCCGACAATTTTTCTTCTCTCTCTCTCTCTCTTTCCTCCCTCCCTCCCTTCCTCCTCCCCTTCCTTCCTTCCTTCCTTCCTTCCTTTCCCTCTTTCTTTCTTTCTCTCTTTCTTTTTCTTCTCTCTCTTTCCTCCCTCCCTTCCTCCTCCCCTCCCTTCCTTTCTTTCCCTCTTCCTTTCTTTCTTTCTCTCTCTTTCTCTTTCTTTTTTCTTCTCTCTCTCTTTCCTCCCTCCCTTCCTCCTCCCCTTCCTTCCTTCCTTCCTTCCTTCCTTTCCCTCTTTCTTTCTTTCTCTCTTTCTTTTTCTTCTCTCTCTTTCCTCCCTCCCTTCCTCCTCCCCTCCCTTCCTTTCTTTCCCTCTTCCTTTCTTTCTTTCTCTCTCTTTCTCTTTCTTTTTTCTTCTCTCTCTCTCTTTCCTCCCTCCCTTCCTCCTCCCCTTCCTTCCTTCCTTCCTTCCTTCCTTTCCCTCTTTCTTTCTTTCTCTCTTTCTTTTTCTTCTCTCTCTTTCCTCCCTCCCTTCCTCCTCCCCTCCCTTCCTTTCTTTCCCTCTTCCTTTCTTTCTTTCTCTCTCTTTCTCTTTCTTTTTTTCTTCTCTCTCTCTCTTTCCTCCCTCCCTTCCTCCTCTCCTTCCTCCCTTCCTTCCTTCCTTCCTTCCCTCCCCCCTCCCTCCTTTTCTGTCTCCTTCCTCCCCTCTGCCATGAAAAAGTTTCCATCCCCAGCAGACCTCTGAAAAGCCCACTCCTTTTAGCACTGATGATGTTACCTACTTGGGTCATGAAATGTCTGTAAGAAAACCACCAAGCTCAGAGAGCACCAAGGACCCCACAGTTCTCCTCCTCCTCCCCCTCCTCCCCCTCCCCCCTCCCCCCTCCCCCTCCTCCTCTCTACAAACCCCACTCCCTTTAGCACTGATGATGTTACCTGGTTGGGTCATGAGAGGTCTGCAAAAAAAAAACCCAAGCTCAGAGAGCACCAAGGACCCCACAGTTCAACCCTGAGCAGCAAATATTCTCTTTTATTGGAATATCCTCTGTGTGACAACGGCTTACCTTCTTTACATCCAAATACCCCACCTTCCTCCTCATTCCTTTTTTCCCAGAGCCCTGTAAAAATATGACAATCCTCGTATGAGTTAGATCACATTAGCCCAAAGGCTGGTCCAGTCCAGCAAACCGATTGGTTCTCGTGGCATTCCCTCGATTTGGTTTTTTAATCTTCGGATATTAATTCGGTAAGCCTCTCTGAGTCTCCAAAAATGGAGCGGCTTAGAGACACTGCCGGGAGATGTAGTGACTGACACGGTAATAAAAAAAAAAATTAAAAAAAATCTTGGGAAGAAAATCAGCCTGTACGGGAATGTCTTTAATTGCAGCCTGCTACGTCCTCCGAGAAGCTCAAAATGTGGAAGGAACCGATGGTGAAGTTGCAGCCCCATTTTGCAAACCAGCTGCAAACCTGTTACAGCTCCCCCATTCTTTTTGCTCTTATAATTTGGTGCTTGCCGACCTTGGCAACTTTAAGATGTGGGGGTGGGGGTGGGGGACGACTTCAACTCCCAGAATTCCCCAGCCGGCAATTCTGGGAATTGAAGTCCACACGTTTTAAAATTATCAAAGTTGGGAAAAGAATTATAACAAGAAGACAAGAGGAGGAGGAGGAAAGAGAGAAGAAGGAGGGGGAAAGCGAGGAGGAGAAGAGGAGGAGGTGGAGATGGAAAAGGAGGAGAGGAAAAGGAAGGAGAGGAGAAGAGGAGGAATAGAAGATGGAGATGAGATGGAAAAGAAGAAGACGAGGAGGAGGAGGAGGAGACAGAGAAGAAAGAGGAAAAGGGAGGAGGAGGAGAAGAGGAAGAGGAAGAGGAGGAGATGGAGGAGA
>JAXLNS010000008.1:2760034-2765549 GCA_037215915.1 Pantherophis vulpinus | reverse complement strand
GAAGTCCACCCATCTTCAAGCTACCAAGGTTGAGAAACACTGATCTAAAACAACTCTTTTCCGACAACTAAATAATCTTTGCTGCATTTGTTTGGCTCGTCCACTGATTCCCCGACTAACAGGTCCCAAGAAATGAATTTTAAAACTCTGCTCTTCACCCAAACTTCGGTGAAAGCATCTTGTTAAGTAGGTGTATCTGGAGATTCTCGGTCATCCAGATCATGATTGTCCCTTTTTCAGGAGGCAACTGGACTTCCTTGGTTTTTTTCTTTTGAAGACGTCTCGCTTCTCATCCCAGAAGCTTCTTCAGTTCTGACTGAATGGTGGAGGACGGGAGGATTTATATTCCTTGCAGTCCTCTGGTCATTAGTACTCTCTCTGAGAGTCGCTGAGGCCGTTTGGAGATTTATCTGTGCCCCGAGTAGTGCAAATGGGTGTGGAAGCTTCTTGGAATTGCTGAAAGGACTGTGTTGTAAACACAATCCTTGTGGCTATCCCAACTGGGCCATCATCAAATCCAAACCAAGTCCCAGCAGGAGCATCTCCACCACGAAGAAGAGAACAATAAACAAAGCAATGATGTCATTCCACACGTTGCAGGAATATCTGAAAAACTCAGGAGGATTTTCAACCCACACAACATAAATACACACTTGAAACCCGCTAAGGCAGAAGCTTGTCCACCCCAAGGATAAAAAAACAGCCAGTCACAAACTGAGCAACGTGGTAAATGCAGTACAATGGAGTGAGACTTGTGCAGATCTGTACATTGGAGAAACAAAACAGCCACTTCACAAACGCATGGCACAACATAGGAGAATGAACCCAGCAGGACAAGATTCCGAGTCCATCTGCATTTGAAAGACAAAGGACGCTCTTTTGAAGACAGCAAAATCCATATTTTGGATTGCTGGTTTGAAAGAGGGGGTCAAAGAGGCCATCTGTGTCAAAATTGAACAGCCCTCTCTCAACAGAGGGGGAGAGATACAACACTACCTATCTCTGGTCTAAAACACAGTCCTTTCAACAGTTCAAAGAAGGTTCTACACCCATTTGCATTATTCAGGTGATCCCGAGGACACAGATAAAAACCTCCAAGTGGCCTCAATGACTCTCAGAGAGAGTACTAACGACCAGATGACTGCAAGGAATATAAATCCTTCCATTCTCCACCATTCACCCAGAACTGAAGAAGCTTCTTGGACGAGAAGCGAAACGTCTTCAAGGAAGAACAAAGAAAGTGCCTCTTGGGGGGGGGGGGGGGAAAGCACCTTGGTTAAGTCAGGGAGAGAAAAATGAGAGATAAATTTACAATTTGGCCAGAGGAGAAGGTGGGACGAGGGTCGATTTTCCGCTTCCGTATTCAAGCGAAACGCCAAACCGACCACCGCAAAACCCAAAACAAATGACAGAAAGTTCCATGAAAATCGTTGCCTTTCCCCTCTAGCCTCACCCACCTACGAAAATAAAGATTTTCCCAGAACAGCTAATTAACCCAGGCTGCCATCTGATTGTTTAAAACAAAGAAGACATTTATGCAGGCAGAAGGAATTATGGCTCCACAGGATCACAAGAACAAACAAAGTCAAAGGCAGATTTTTTTTTAACATCAGCCGGATAATTTCTTCCCCTTTGACTAAAAGAGCAGTTAGCCAGCCGTGTCGGGCACGCTCAACAAAAACCAGTTTCCATCCACGCATGACCCCAGGAAGCTTACATTTTCCACCTCTGCAGTGGAATTGCTCTTACGACAGCAAATTCGAATGAAGTCCCCGTAGTTTAGAAGCCAGGATTCGGAGCTGTTCATTGACAGGTGGAAGTACGGGGGTGAGAGTTTAGAAAGCAATTTAGAGGTTCGTTAAAATGGTGGTGTGCCAGAGGTGGGATTCAGCCGGTTCGAGGCGAACTGGTAGTAGCAATCTGCGCAGAGCAATCCTGTCCTATATCGCTGTGTTTTTGACACCGCACCCATGCACGGATGGCGCACGCGAGCAAATTGCCATGTTGTTTGACATCGCACGTATGTGTGGACGGCGCACGCAAGCGAAGTGTCATGTTCTGTGACACCACACGCATGCACGGATGGTGTGCACATGCATGAAAGTAGCGTGCATGCACACTCACATTTCCAGTGCTGGGTGAACCTGTTCCTAGCGTATGTGAAGTCCATCTCTGTGGTGTGCTGTATTCTTGCAAATAGAGGTAGTCCTCGACTTACGACCACAACTGAGCTCAAAATTACCATTGCTAAGCAAGACACTCATTAAGTAAGTTTTGCCCCGTTTTACAACCATTCTGGCCGCCGTTGTTAAGCGAATCACTGCAATTTTTAAGGTGGTAACACCGTTGTTAAGTGAATCTGGCTTCCCCGTGGGCGTTGCCTGTCAGGAGGTCGCCAAAGGGGATCACGTGACCCCGGGCCAATGCAACCGTCATAAATACGAGTCCATTGCCAAGCATCCGAATTTTGGTCTCGTGACCCTGGGGACGCTGCAATGGTCATAAGTGTGAAAAATGGCCGTGCCCCTTTTTTCAATGCCGTTGTAACTTTGGTCACTAAATGAACGGTTGCAAGTCGAGGACTACAGGTAGTCCTCGTTCTTACGACCGCAAGCGAGCCCATCATTTCTGTCGCTAAGCGAGACATTTGTTAAGTGAGCTTTGTCCTATTTTACAACTATTCTTGCCACATTTCGTTAAGTGAATCACTGCAGTTGTTGAGTTAGTGACACGGCTGTCATTAAGTGAACCCAGTTTCCCCCTTGACTTTGCTTGTCAGAAAGTGGCCAAAGGGGATCGCGTGCCCCTGGGAAAACGCGACCGTCATAAATACGAATCCGTCGTCCAGCTGTCTGAATTTTGATCTCATGACCATGGAGACGCTTGCGACGGTCATAAGTGTGAAAAACGGTCACATAAGTCACTTTTTTCAGTGCCCTTGTAACTTTGGTCACTAAAGGAGCCTGAGTGGCGTAGGAGGCTAATGCCTCCTACTAAGGCAGCATTTAACATCCAGCTGCCTGCAATTACTGCAAGTTCAAATCTCACCAGGCTCAAGGTTGACTCAGCCTTCCATCCTTTCTAAGGTGGGTAAAATGAGGACCTGGTTTGTGGGGGCAATAAGCTGACTTTGTATAAAATATACAAAAGTACGAAGGCTATTGCTTAACGCATTGTAAGCCGCCCTGAGTCTCCGGAGAAGGGCGGCATATAAAAATAAATAAAATAAAAAATAAAAATAAATAAATGAATAGTTGTAACTTGAGAACTACCTGTAAATCATTTTTTTCCCCCTAACACCATGGTTAACTTAGGCAGGTTGCGCTTGATCTCAAATCTTATCTGCAGCTTCACAAAACTCGTTCTACTCACCGTGTGTTCGGGGGAGACGATCACCGGCTGCCCATTTTCGGCGTAATGTACCTCTGTGTAACCTGGAGACAGCAGCCTGCAGAGAATAAGGAAGGGAATGGACAATCGTTTAACGATGAGCCAGCCGTGTGCAGCGACAGCCAAAAAAGCCAACGCAATCCTAAACTGCATTAAGAGAGGGATAGAATCAAGATCCAAGGGAGGTAACTAATACCACTCTATAAAGCCTTAGTAAGGCCACACTTAAAGAGTCCTGCATCCAGTTTTGGTCCCCACACTATAAAAAAGATGCTGAGACTCTAGAAAAAGTTCAGAGAAGAGAAACCAGGAAGATGAGGGGTCTGGAGGATGAAAGATATGAAGGTCGGTTGCTGGAATTAAACTAGGAAGGTCTACTCTAGTTCCATTTCTTGTCTAGAATTGGAAAGGACTGTGGGGGAACATGATAGCAGTCTTTCAGTATTTGAAGGATGGACGGATGAGAGAGAGAAAGATGAGAGAGAGAGAGAGAGAGAGAGAGAGAGAGAGAGAGAGAGAGAGAGAGAAGAGAGAGAGATAATAGAGTTATTTGATTTGATTTCTTTTTTATCCCACTTTTATTATTCTTACAAACTATCTAAGGCAGGGAGGATATCCAACATACCTTCCTCCTCCTATTTTCCCCACAACAACAACCTTGTGAGGTGGATTTGGCTGACTGGCCCAAGGTCATCCAGCTGGCTTTCATGGCTAAAGCAGGGCTTAAACTCACTGTCTCCTGCTTTCTAGACAGGGGCCTTAACTGATAGAGATGATAGATAGATAGATAGATAGATAGATAGATAGATAGATAGATAGATAGATAGATAGATAGATAGATAGATAGATAGATAGATAGATAGATAGATAGATAGATAGATGATGTGTATGTAAGTATGTACGCAGGTATGTATGTATGTATGTATGGATGGATGTATGTATGTATGTATGGATGGATGGATGGATGGATGGATAGACAGACAGACAGACAGACAGACAGACAGACAGATAGGCAGGCAGGCAGACAGACAGACAAATGATAAGATAGATAGATGAATAGATGGATAGATGGATGGATGGATGGATAGATAGATAGATAGATAGATAGATAGATAGATAGATAGATAGATAGATAGATAGAGACAGACAGACAGACAGACAGACAGACAGACAGACAGACAGACAGACAGACAGAAGATAGGTAGGTAGGTAGGTAGGTAGATAGATAGATAAATAGAAGATAGATAGATCGATGGATCGATCGTTCCATTAATAGATAAATGAATCAGAATCATAGTGCTGGAAGGGACCCTGGAGGTCTTCTAGTCCAACCCCCTACTCAAGCAGGAGACCCTCTCCCATTTCAGACAAATGGCTCTCCAATCTCTTTTTGAAAGCCTCCAGTGATGGAGCACCCACAACTTCTGGTGGCAGGCTGTTCCACGGGTTAATTGTCTTCACCGTCAGGAGATTTCTGCTCAGTCCCAGGTTGCATCTCCCTCGGAGAAGCATCCAATTCCCCTTCCCCCAAAGCCCCCCAGTGGATGAAGGAGAACCGAAGCAAGGCAACTGGGGGGAGTGGGGGGGGGGAGGGACCCTGCATGTCTGGTCTTCTCCTCCCGCAGGAATGCAAGAAGCCAGGATTGTCTCTCCGAAGGGACAAACGCAAGGAACCCAACGCAGCCAACTTGGCCGGCCAAGAGAGCCAGAGGGGCTGCCTTAAATGGAGTAGCACGGACTGTTTGTTGTTATCACAAGACACGCACCAGAGCGGTTTGTGTACCAGAGAAGCCGACAAAAAGGAGCCTTTTTCTCAGCGGCTGGGAAAGCGAGGCGTGCATCGGGCATGAATCACACACCCATCCTGCTCCTCGCCGGTCCTTGTTTTATGAACTCGCGGCTGGGTCTCCAGACACGAACGAGGGAGGAAGTTGGGGAAGGAGACGAGGTCTTAAGTCTCCGTCCTCGGCTCCTTAAGCCCCGTGACTCTCTCGGGGTCTGGAGCAGTTCGTATAACAAGGCCCTGCCGTCCGGCTTCCCCCCTTTAGCAACGGGGGTGGGGTGGGGTTAGGGCATCCTGCCCCGAACGCAGCTCCGTTGCAGGATGCTTCTAACGGGGCTCATT
>JAXLNS010000008.1:2732534-2757534 GCA_037215915.1 Pantherophis vulpinus | reverse complement strand
TCTGCCTTTGTCAAAACAAGACATCACTTCTTCTTTTTTTTTTCCTTTTTAAGGGAAAAAAGTAGAACAAAAGGTTTGTCTGATTCTTTCCAAGAATCCGGGCTGTAAACAGGAGGAAAAGGTGGCCTTTGGCTGCCCTCGGCTACGAAAGAACCTCCAAAACCAGCTGCAGCCAACCTCTTCAACAGCTGCAACCCTGGGCCTGGCATTGGATGATAAATTCAAATTTTAAAAATGGGATTGCTAATGTAAGTCAATAAAAAAAAAATTAAAAACTGAACTGGTGTAGTTCAGCAATAAACAATGGAGAGCTTTAACATTAAACCGATTTTTTAATTGTTCAATGATGTATTACTGAAACAGTTTAATATAAACTATTATATTAATTATATGAATAGTTTATATTAAACTCATATCCTCCTCCCCTTCCCCACTCTGCAAAATAAAATAAAAAAAAACACCCTTCTAACACTGATGATGTTACCTAGTTGGGTCATGAAACGTCTGAATGTCTGTAAGAAAACAAACAAGCTCAGAGAGCACCAAGGAGCCCCACACTCCTCCTCCTCCTCCTCCTCCTCCTCTTCCTCCTCCTCCTCACAATCCCCACTCCTTCTAGCACTGATGATGTTACTTACTTGGGCCATGAAACGTCTGCAAGAAACAACCAAGCTCAGAGGATACCAAGGAACCCCACACTCTTCCTCCTCCTCCTCCTCCTCCTCCTCCTCCTCCTCCTCCTCCTCCTCCTCCTCCTCACTTCTAGCAGATGGATAGAAGAAGAAAAGTACTGATGCTTTTGAACTTTGGTGTGTGGTCTAATTGTTTAGGCATCAGACTAGAAAGCAGGAAAGAGAGAGTTCTCGTCCCACCTTAGGCACGAAAGCCAGCTGGGTGACTTTGGGCCAGCCCAACCTACCTTAAAAGATTGTTGTTGTGAGAAAAATAGGAGGAGGAAGGTCTGGATATGTTCACCGCCTTGAGCAATTTGCAAAAATAATAAAGGTAACATGCAGATAGTAGGTAGGTAGGTAGGTAGGTAGGTAGGTAGGTAGGTAGGTAGGTAGAGATAGATAGATAGATAGATAGATAGATAGATAGATAGATAGATAGATAGATAGATAGATAATTAGATGATAGATAGATAGATAGATAGATAGATAGATAGATAGATAGATAGACAGACAGATACAGACAGACAGACAGATAGATAGATAGATAGATATATGGAGATAGAGAAATAGATAGATAGACAGACAGATAGATAGAAAGAAAGATAAATAGACAGACAGACAGACAGACGGATAGATAGATAGATAGATAGATAGACAGACAGACAGACAGACACCCGGCAACTAATGAATTACCCTTACTACCAGCAAGTTTCTAGTCCCTAAGTTTGCCAAGGCAGGCTTGCAGTGAATATGCCGAGGAAACAAAAATGCCAAGAAAGGGGAATGAATGGTTTCCAGAGTTTTGCTTCGTGTAAAACAACCATTCTCAATTTGCAGGGCGAGCCACTCTTTTTAATGAGCAGGCCACTCCCCACTGCAGCGCGAAGCCTTTTGGAGGATTCACTGTTTTCGAGAGGACCAGCACACAAAACTTCACAAGGGCACTTACTGGTTTCTTTCCAGGACCAGAACAAGTTCCTTGTTGCCACCCACTGTCATGGCTACCTCTCCGTGATCAGGTGGCGGGGCCTGAATTTAAAAAAAGAGAGAGAGAAAGATTAAAATTGTAAGCACACACTTTGCTTCCGACATACTTAAACCAGAAGGAAAACGTGTCCATCATCAGCCAGTATGTACAGTATAGGTGGTACCTTGCTCAATAGTAGGAACTGTGAGAGGGATCGTGGAGTCCTAGTGGACAACTACTTAAATATGAGCCAGCCGTGTGCAGCAGCTGCCAAAAAAGCCAACACAGTCCTAGGCTGCATTAACAGAGGGATGGAATCACGATCATGTGAAGTGTTAATACCAGTTTATGATGCCTTGGTAAGGCCACACTTGGAATTCTGCATTCAGTTTTGGTCGCCACGATGTAAAAAAGATGTAGAGACTCTAGAAAGAGTGCAGAGAAGAGCAACCAAGAGGATTAGGGGACTGGAGGCTAAAACATAGGAAGAACGGTTGCAGGAACTGGATATGAAAAGAAGGACTAGGGGAGACATGATAGCAATCTTCCAATATCTCAGGGGTTGCACAAGGAAGAGGGAGTCAAACTATTCTCCAAAGCACCTGAGGGTAGAACAAGAAGCAACGGGTGGAAACTAATCAAGGAGAGAAGCATCCTAGAACTCAGGAGAAATTTCCTGACAGTTTAGAACAATGAATCAGTGGAACAACTTGCCACCAGAAGTTGTGAATGCTCCAACACTGGAAGTTTTTAAGAAGAGGTTGGATAACCATTTGTCTGAAGTCTTGTGGCAGCTCAGATGACCTTCTGAGTAAGGATGACTGAAGCCCCCCTGAGTCATTTTCTTTCTATTCCTATTTTTCTTCCTTTTCTGTATTGTTTTTAATTTATTTATTTTTTTTTTCATGAGAGCCAACAGGAGTTTGGGGATCTGGGAAAGAACAGGACGTGTTGAGAAAGGATGCCGGGCGCAATTAAAAACAGGTCCTCCCGAAAGCAGGAATGGGAGAGATCCGAAGAAGCTCGTGGGCAGCCAGGGAGTTTTCCCAAAGGATGAGGGGGAAAAAGTCTAAGAGATGAAAGAAGGAAAGTATGAGCAAGGAGGAGTCATAAATGCTTGGCATCAACCAAGCTCAGGATGTGCTGAGGCTTGCAAGAAATGCCCCAAACCACAACAAAAGCAGAGATTTGGCTATGTCTGAATCGAAGGTTAAGGTTATGATAGATTAAGAGAACCTTTGTTACTCTGAGCACTCTGGCACACATTAAAAATGAAATTCTCTTGCCTGCTCTCAAAAGA
The DNA here is from genome assembly GCA_037215915.1 of Pantherophis vulpinus. NCBI lineage: Eukaryota > Metazoa > Chordata > Lepidosauria > Squamata > Colubridae > Pantherophis > Pantherophis vulpinus. The sequence goes on along the minus strand of JAXLNS010000008.1, from coordinate 2,754,593 downwards.
AAGTATATATTTACCCATAAGCATCCATAAGACACACATACACATGCTACATACATACATACATGCAGACATACACCTACACCTACCCACCCCAACACACGACTGTCCATTTTGAATACAGAGCGGAAAGAGGAAACTGGAGAGGAAGAGCTGAAAAGAAGAAGTCAAGGGAGCAGAGGTCCATCAGGAGGACAAAGGGACAAGCTGGCAGATGAGGTTGAGAAGACAGAATGCCTCAAGGCCTCGGTGGGTCTATCTCAACCGAGAAGGGGAACCAAGCCCAAATTGGTCCTTCCTTTGGGACAGTTCAAGGAGGAGTCAAAAAGGAATCCAGGTTTCTAAGGATTATGGATGGATGGATGGATGGATGGATGGATAGATGGCTGGATGGATGCATGGATGGGTGGATGGCTGGATGGATGCATGGATGGATGCATGGATGCATGGGTGGATGGATGGATGGATGCATGGATGGATGGATGGATGGATGGATGGATGGATAGATGGATGGATGGATGCATGGATGGATGGATGGGTGGATGGATGGATGCATGACTGGATGGATGCATGCATGGATGGATGAATGGATGGATGAATGAATGGATGGATGCATGGATGGATGGATGGATGGATGGATGGATGGATGGATGGATGGACAGATGAATAGGTGGATGGAGGGTTGCATAGGTGGATGGATGGATAGATGGATGGATGCATGGATGGATGGGTGGATGCATGGATGGATGGGTGGATGCATGGATGGATGAATGGATGCATGGGTAGATGGATGGGTGGATGGATGGGTGGATGGATGGATGGATAGATGGATGGATAGATGGATGGATAGATGGATGGATGGATGGATGGGTGGATGGATGGATGCATGACTGGATGGATGCATGCATGGATGGATGAATGGATGGATGAATGAATGGATGGATGCATGGATGGATGGATGGATGGATGGATGGATGGATGGATGGATGGATGGATGGATGGATGGACAGATGAATAGGTGGATGGAGGGTTGCATAGGTGGATGGATGGATAGATGGATGGATGCATGGATGGATGGGTGGATGCATGGATGGATGGGTGGATGCATGGATGGATGAATGGATGCATGGGTAGATGGATGGGTGGATGGATGGGTGGATGGATGGATGGATGGGTGGATGGATGGATGGATAGATGGATGGATAGATGGATGGATGGATGCATGGATGGATGGATGGGTGGATGGATGGATGCATGACTGGATGGATGCATGCATGGATGGATGAATGGATGGATGAATGAATGGATGGATGCATGGATGGATGGATGGATGGATGGATGGATGGATGGATGGACAGATGAATAGGTGGATGGAGGGTTGCATAGGTGGATGGATGGATAGATGGATGGATGCATGGATGGATGGGTGGATGCATGGATGGATGGGTGGATGCATGGATGGATGAATAATAATAATAATAATAATAATAATTTTATTTCTATACCGCCCTTCTCCCGAAGGACTCAGGGCGGTGTACAGCCTGTTTAAAACACAAACAAAACAACAATATAAAATTTAAAATAATTAAATAAAGTGGCTCAGATTTAAAACCCCAATAAATTTAAATAACCCAATTTAAAAGCTATTGTGTTGTTAGTCCGGCCTGGCGGAATAATAGGGTCTTCAGTGCGCAGCGAAACGCCCGGAGGTCGGAGATCTTACGAATTTACGAATGGATGCATGGGTAGATGGATGGGTGGATGGATGGGTGGATGGATGGATGGATAGATGGATGGATAGATGGATGGATGGATGCATGGATGGATGGATGGGTGGATGCATGGATGCATGACTGGATGCATGCATGCATGGATGGATGAATGGATGGATGCATGGATGGATGCATGGATGCATGTGTAGATGGATGGGTGGATGGATGGATGGATGGATGGATGGATGGATGGATGGATGGATGGATGGATGGATGGATGGACAGATGAATAGGTGGATGGAGGGTTGCATAGGTGGATGGATGGATAGATGGATGGATGCATGGATGGGTGGGTGGATGCATGGATGCATGCATGGATGGATGAATGGATGGATGCATGGATGCATGGATGCATGGATGGGTGGATGGATGGGTGGATGGATATATGGATACATGGGTGGATGGATGCATGCATGGATGGGTGGATGGGTGGATGGATGGATGCATGGATGAATGGATGGATGGATGGATGGATGGATGGATGGATGGACAGATGAATAGGTGGATGGAGGGTTGCATGGGTGGATGGATGGATGGCTTGGAATTTGGGAAGGAAGGAAGGAAGGAAGGAAGGAAGGAAGGAAGGAAGGAAGGAAGGAAGGAAGGCAGGCAGGCAGGCAGGCTTGGAATTTGGGAAGGAAGGAAGGAAGGAAGGAAGCAAACAAACAAGGGTGATTGATGGATGGACAGGTGGATGGATGCATGGATGAATGGATGGATGGGTGGGTGGGTGATTTCATCCGAGAGCAGAGAAGGAAAGGTGGACATGATGGTGGAACCATCCTCGTAACCTGTGAAGACTCCCCCCGAGATAAACCTTGAGAGACCAACCATGGTCCTTCTCCTCCAATCGGGACAAAGGATGGAAATGATGGGCCTCCATCCATGCTGGGCTAGGAAGGATCATAGGAGAATTATGAAAGAAAACAAATTTCTGAGCACTCGGCTAGGAATGTAACGGCTGACAAGAGCCAGAATGTGTCACCAGCAATCATCTCCTTTTTGGAGAGAAAGACTGGCTGGGGGAATGCCACAGAATCACCCTTGACCTCAGCACAATCTCTCTCCATATCCGTGTTTAAAAAATGGAAAAACTAAAAAAAAATATATTATAATAATAATACTGCCTGCAAGAGAGAAAACCGAGGCCCTGGCACACCAAAAAGGGAGTGAATTTTTTCTCTGCCATCTTACCAGGAAGGAAGTGAACCAAGGAGTTTTTTTTTATTATTATTTTATTTTATTTTATTTTATTTTATTTTATTTTATTTTATTTTATTTTATTTTATTTTATTTTATTTTATTATTTTATTTTATTTTATTATTTTATTTATTTTATTTTATTTTATTTTATTTTATTTTATTTTATTTTATTTTATTTTATTTTATTTTATTTTATTTTATTTTAATTTGATTTATATGCTGCCCTTCTCCGGAGACTCAGGGCGGCTTACAATGTGCTCAGCAATAGCCTTCATCCTTTTGTATATTTATACAAAGTCAGCTTATTGCCCCCACAAACTGGGTCCTCATTTCACCTACCTTAGAAAGGATGGAAGGCTGAGTCAACCTTGAGCCTTGGAGAGATTCGAACTTACAGTAATTGCAGGCAGCTGGTCTTAATAACCAGCTTAATAACAGGGTACCTTAGACCACTGTACTACCAAGGCTCTTGAAATTATAAATAAATTAAACGGGGATACAAATTAGGAGGGATTTCATGATGTTAGGAATTGTTAGCCACTGGAACAGCCTGCCTCATGAAGTAGCACTTTCCGCTTCACGGGGCTTCTTCAAGGAGAAACTGGCAAGACCTCCATCCAGGTATTACAGCGGACTTTCCACTACAGGTAGTCCTCGACTTACAACAGTTCGCTTAGTGACCATTCAAAGTTACAACGGCGCCGAAAAAAGGGACGTACGACCATTATTCACACTTATGACCGCTGCAGCCTCCCCAGGGTCACGGGGTCAAAATTCAGACGCTTGGCAACTGGTTCATATTTATGACGGTTGAACTGTCCCGGGGTCACGCAATCCCTTTTTGCGACCTTCTGACAAGTCCATGGGAAAGCTGGATTCACTTAACGACTGTGTCACTCATTTAACAACGCTAGCTAGATCCACCCTCCAAAGCAAAACTCAAGAGGGAAGAATATGCTCTCCATATTGAATATGCAATCCAATGCTCTCTCTGTCATACAGGATGTATCAAAATAGATATATAAAAATTGGGGAAGCGAGTGGGGTCTTGGATGGGTGTTTGAGGAAAAGGACTTCGGTTCTGACATCTTCAGTATCCAATCAGGATAAAGCTAGAAGGGAAGAGGAAGGGGCTCAGTTTATTTTCCAAAGAACCCAGGGGTGAAATCCAGCAGGTTCTGACAGGTTCTGGCGAACCGGTAGCGGAAATTTTGAGTAGTTCAGAGAACTGGGAAATACCACCTCTGGCTGGTCCCAGAGTGGGGAGGGTATGGGGATTTTGCAATATCCTTCCCCTGGAGTGGGGTGGGAATGGGGATTTTGTAGTATTCTTCCCCTGGAGTGGGGTGGGAATGGAGATTTTGCAGTATTCTTCCCCTGGAGTGGGGAGGGAATGGGGATTTTGCAGTATCCTTCCCCTGGAATGAGGTGGGGATGGAGATTTTGCAGTATCCTTCCCCCAGGAGTGGGGAGGGAATGGGGATTTTGCAATATCCTTCCCCTGGAGTGGGGAGGGAATGGGGATTTTGCAGTATCCTTCCCCTGGAATGAGGTGGGGATGGAGATTTTGCAGTATCCTTCCCCCAGGAGTGGGGAGGGAATGGGGATTTTGCAATATCCTTCCCCTGGAGTGGGGAGGGAATGGGGATTTTGCAGTATCCTTCCCCTGGAATGAGGTGGGAATGGAGATTTTGCAGTACCCTTCCCCCAGGCTTAGGGAGGGAATGGGGATTTTGCAGTATCCTTCCCCTGTCACGCCCACCAAGCCACGCCCACCAAGCCACACCCACAGAAGTGGTAATTTTAAAAAATTGGATTTCACCACTGAAAGACCCAGAAGGCAAGACAAGAAGCAATGGGTGGAAACTAATCAAGGAGAGAAGCAAACAAAAATAAATACAGAACGCATCATTCTGTATTTATTTATTCGTTTTATTATATTTATGGTAGTGTATACTGGAGGTGGTGACTCTTTTGAGAGCTGTAGGCAACGAAATTTCATTTTAAATGCCTGCCGGTTAGGGTACATTCAAAGCAAAGTTATTATTCTATTCTCTTCTAACCTGGAATTAAGGAGAAACTTCCTGACAGTGAGAACAATTATCCAGTGGAACAGCTTGCCACCAGAAGTTGTGGATGCTCCATCACTGGAGGTTTTTACGAAGAGACTGGACAGCCCCTTGCCTGGAATGGTATAAGGTCTCCTGTTAGAGCAGGGGGCTGGACTAGAAGACCTCCAAGGTCCCTTCCAGCTCTATTATGATTGATTGATTGATTGATTGATTGATTGATTGAAACTGATCGGTGTTTATGGATGCTAGCTCATGATGTTCACGGATGCAGAGAGCATCCCTGAAGAACAACTAGCGGTCAGAAGACGTGATGGAAACTCTTAAACTGCACAAGACACGGACAGATTTCACCATGGTTTCAACTGAGAAGCTGTGAGCATCCTAAACAAAAGCCCGGTCCAGAAATGCGAGAGAATTCCTAGAAGCCTGGTGCTCAGACAAATTGGCTATCGACAGGCACATAGAGAGAAACGACATTTACAAACCCTTCAAGAGAGACAATCAAAACAGCTCAAAAGGATACAAAAAAAAAAAGGCAAAGCATTTCCTGGCCAGCAATCAACACCCAGCTAAGCAGAGATTAACACCAAAAATTAACCCCCTAGAGCAACAATTTGTACTACCAAGAACCTTGGTAGTTCACTGGTCTAAAGCACCCTGTTATTAAGACCAGCTGCCTGCAATTACTGCAGGTTCGAATCTCGCCAAGGCTCAAGGTTGACTCAGCCTTCCATCCTTTCTAAGGTAGGTAAATTGAGGACCCGGATTGTGGGGGCAATAAACTGACTTTGTATAAAATATACAAAAGTATGAAGGCTATTGCTTAACGCATTGTAAGCCGCCCTGAGTCTCCGGAGAAAGGTGGCATATAAATCAAATTTAAAAAAAAAAAACAATCAAGAAGTAAAGGATACCCCCAATCAAGGGACTGCCAACTGAGATAAACAATCAAACATAAACCGCCTAATGGGACACTGATACAGCAGCCACTTGCATATAAATAGAGAAAGACCCTCCTCCCTTCTAGCACTGATGATGTTACCTAGTTGGGTAATAAAAGGTCTTCAATAAAGGAATCAAGTTCAGAGAGCACCAGGGACCACACAGTCCTCCTTCCCCTCCTCCTCTCCAAAAATCCCACTCCTTTCTAACACTGGTGATGTTACCTTGTTGGGTCATGAAACGTCCTCAAGAAAACTACCAAGCTCAGGGAGCATCAAGGACCCTGCAGTCCTCCTCCTCCTCCTCCTTTTTCCCTGTCCTCCTCCTGCTCCTCATCTCCACAAACCCTACTTAGTTGTGCTTTTTCGGTGACGCTTTTGATGTTGGGTGCCCATTTTAGGTCGTGAGATACGGTAGAACCTAGAAATTTGAAGGCCTCTACTGTCGACACTGGGTTGTCTAGTATTGTGAGAGGTGGAAGTACGGAAGGTTTTCTCCTAAAGTCCACCACCACTTTTTATGGTTTTGAGTGTGCTCAGTTCCAGATTGTTCTGGTCGCACCACGAGGCTAGTTGTTCAACCTCCCGTCTTTACGCGGATTCACCGTTGTCTCGAATGAGACCGATCACTGTTGTGTCCTCTGCGAACTTCAGGAGTTTAACCGGCGGATCGTCGGAGATGCAGTCATTGGTATACAGAGAGAAGAGAAGTGGGGAGAGCACACAGCCTTGGGGGGCCCCTGTGCTAATTGTACAGGTATCTGATGCGATTCTGCTTAGCTTCACCTGCTGCTCCCTGTCTGAACACTTACAACTGTGTTCGGGTACCTGTCGCTGGTTTAGCTTAGTTAGAAGAGTGTCTGGAATGATTGATTGATTGATTGATTGATTGATTGATTATTCGTATTTCTATGCCGCCCACTCTCTGAGGACTCTGGGCGGCTTACAACAATCGACAGTATACTAAATAGCATATTGCCCCCTAACAATCTGGGTCCTCATTTTACCCACCTCGGAAGGATGGAAGGCTGAGTCAACCTTGAGCCGGTGAGATTTGATCTGCTGAACTAGCAGTCAGCTGAAGTAGCTGCAGTACTGCACATCTAACCACTGCGCCACCTCGGCTCTGTGATGATGGTGTTGAATGCTGAACTAAAGTCTACAAAGAGGACTCTTGCGTAGGTCTTTGGAGATTCAAGATGTTGTAGGATGCAGTCAGTGGTGGGTTTTAAATTTTTTTTACTACCGGTTCTGTGGGCGTGGCTTGGTGGGCGTGGCATGTCTTGGTGGGCGTGGCAGGGGAAGGATACTGCAAAATCTCCATTCTGTCCCCAATCCTGCAAAATCCCCATTTCCTCCTGATCAGCTGGGACTCGGGAGGCAGAGAATAGATGGGGGCGGGGCCAGTCAGAATTTTTACTACCGGTTCTCCGAACTACTCAAAATTTCCGCTACCGGTTCTCCAGAACTGGTCAGAACCTGCTGAAACCCACCTCTGGATGTAGTGCAGAGCAGGGGTGGATTCTAAAATTTTTTACTACCGGTTCTGTGGGTGTGGCTTATTTTGTGGGTGTGGCTTGGTGGGGAGGTAATGTGACTGAGTGGGTGTGGCCAACTTTTTTTTTTTTTTTTTTTACTTTTAAAAGCATTTTTTCTATAGAGGTTGCAGAAAAAAAATGGTTTTAGAAGCCTCTGACGAAGAATGCCTTTAAAAGCTTCTGGCGATCCCAGCTGAGTTGCCTCATCGTCAGAGGCTTCTAAAAGCATTTTTTTCTGCAACGGCTGAAGAAGTTGCAGAAAAAAATATTTTTAAAAGCCTCTGACGATCCCAGCTGAGTTGCCTGATCGTCAGAGGTTTTTTTTTTTAACTTTTAAAGTAAAAAAAATGCTTTTTCGGCCAAAGAGGTTGTAGAAAAAATGCTTTTAGAAGCCTCTGACGATCCCAGCTGAGCCGCACGATCATCAGAGGCTTTTTTTTTTTACTTTTAAAAGCATTTTTTCGGCCGAAGAGGTTGTAGAAAAAATGCTTTTAGAAGCCTCTGACGAAGAATGCCTTTAAAAGCTTCTGGCGATCCCAGCTGAGTTGCCTGATCGTCAGAGGCTTCTAAAAGCATTTTTTTTTTGCAACCTCTTTGGCCGAAGAAGTTGCAGAAAAAAATACTTTTAAAAGCCTCTGACGATCCCAGCTGAATTGCCTGATCGTCAGAGGTTTTTTTTGTTTTACTTTTAAAGTAAAAAAAATGCTTTTTCGGCCAAAGAGGTTGTAGAAAAAATGCTTTTGGAAGCCTCTGACGAACCCAGCTGAGCCGCGCGATCATTAGAGGCTTTTTTTTTTTTTACTTTTAAAAACATTTTTTCGGCCGAAGAGGTTGTAGAAAAAATGCTTTTAAAAGTAAAAAAAAAAAAAAAGCCTCTGATGAAGTGGGTGGGGTACGCGAGCGGCGACCAGGCTGGGGACCGGTTCAGGGGCGGTGGCCAGCCAATGTTATTACCGGTTCTCCAAACTACTACAAATTTTTACTACCGGTGCTTGCAAACCGGTGCGAACCGGGATCACTGGTGCAGAGCCATATTAACAGGCACAACGATGTCGCATGTCCCAAGGTTCCTTCCACGCAGTGCTCGTCCCACAACCCTAGCTAAATTGCAACACGCAATGCTTTGCGACACGCCTTAAACCACTAACGAAGGCAAATGCAGGAGCCGCTCAACAAATCCTCCCACAAAGCTCATGCAAACCCCGCTGTTATAGCAACTTGGAGTTTTTTGTGTGTGTGTGTTATGTTCCCTCGGTTTCCCAAAGAAATTTTCCCAATTTTTCCCCGGGACGAGGGTTCCCTTCGGGCAACAACGCAGAGTACTTTCTGCCCGACAATGAAGAAGACAAAGATTCTGGATAAATGCACAGCAACCACATTTATAATCCGGGGTGGGGTGGGGGGGACGCGGGGGACGCCCCCTTCGCTCTGCTTTCCCAGGCGCTGCTTTTGGCCAGCCTTCCCAAGGTGTCAACTGAACAAAGCGAAAAATGTGGTGTGACATTTTGTGGCATCTGCCCCCACATTTCAGGATAAAATGGGTTGTTGCGTCCAACGCTGGAGCTTTTTAAGAAGAGGTTGGATAACTATTTTTGTCTGAAGTGGTGTAGAGTTTCCTGCCTAAGCAGGGGGTTGGACTAGAAGACCTCCGAGGTCCCTTCCAACTCTGTTATCCTATTCTATTCTATTCTATTCTATTCTATTCTATTCTATTCTATTCTATTCTATTCTATTCTATTATTCTATTCTATTCTATTCTATTCTATTTCATTCTATTTTCTATTCCATTCCATTCTATATTCTATATTCTATATTCTATTTCTATTATTTCTATTTCTATTCTATTCTATTCTATTCTATTCTATTCTATTCTATTCTATTCTATTCTATTCTATTCTATTCTATTCTATTCTATTCTATTTCTATTTCATTCTATTTTCTATTCCATTCCATTCTATATTCTATATTCTATATTCTATATTCTATTTCTATTATTTCTATTTCTATTTCTATTTCTATTATTCTATTCTATTCTATTCTATTCTATTCTATTCTATTCTATTCTATTCTATTCTATTCTATTCTATTCTATTCTATTCATACAAACAGACAGAAAAACTGTACAGAGAGCCCTCGGTTTACTCCGTTGCTCCGTTGCTAAGCGAGACAGTTTCTCAAGTGAGTTTTGCCCCATTTTACGACCTTTTCTTGCCACCGTTGTTAAGTGAATCACTGCAGTTGGTCCGTTAGGAACGCGGTTGTTAAAAGCGAACCTGGCTTCCCCGTGGACTTCCTCAACCATTAAGCCCAAAATTTACATTGCTGAGAAAATCTCTTACGTCCATTTTGCCCCTTTTACGACTTTCCTTGCCACGGTTGTTAAGTGAATCACAGCAATTGTTAAATTAGTAACATTGGTCGTTAAGCAAATCTGGCTCCCCCGTTGACTTTGCTTGTCGGGAAGGTCGCAAAAGGGGATTGCGTGACACCCTCCGGGACGCTGCGACCATCATAACTATGAATCGGTTGCCAAGGGTCTGAATTTTGATCACGTGACCAGGGGGAGGATGCTGCAACGGCCGTTAAGTGCGAAAAACCGTCGCCGTTGTCACTTCGAACGGTCACTAAACGGACCGTTGTAACTCGAGAACTACCTGTAGTTGAGCTTGGAAATATGCTCTTAAATCATTAAGCAAGTCACCATATAACCGGGCCTGATTTTACCAGCTTGTCTGCAGCCGTCATTAAGCGAACATTGAAGTTATTCAGTGAATATTACAGCCGTTAAGCGAAGCTGCTTGCACCAATGGGCGTTTTTTTTTCTGTTTTTTAATAGAAACTGGAAATAAATGCTGGAATCAGGCAAAAAACCACCAAAAATCAGAGTGAGGTGGCAGCGTCCCAAAAGTCACAGATTTTATGAAAAAAATGGAGTTTTTGTGAGTCAAACGATGGGAAGGATTCTGGGTGACTAAGAAATCGTATTAAAAGGTTTATCAGAGGCCTGGAGCAGCTAAATTCACACCGGCTTTCTCTGCCTCCACTGAGGAAGGGAACTTGCCAGCCATTTTCCCGCCTTCCGCAAAAATCTTCCTGTGAGGGAGTTTGAAAACAATAAATAAAATGAAACAATAAAAGTAAGAAAAAATAATAAAATAGATAATAAAATAGAAATAAATAAATAAAAGAAAGAATAATATAATAAAAGTAAAAGAATAAGACAATAAAACAAAAATAAAATAAAACAATAAAATAAAACATCACATCACATCACATAAGATAAAACAAAATAAAACAAAATAGGACAGTATAAGTAAAAAATAATAAACAAGATAAAATATAAACAAACAAATAAGGCAATAAAATGGGGTGGGGGGGAAGAATAAAAGTAAAAAAAAAAATTAAAAAGCCAATAAAACAAAAATAAAACAAAAAAACCATAATAAAATAAAACATCACATCACATCACATAATATAAGATAAAACAAAGTAAAACAAAATAGGACAGTATAAGTAAAAAATAATAAACAAGATAAAATATAAACAAACAAATAAGGCAATAAAATGGGGTGGGGGGAAGAATGACAGTAAAAAAATTAAAAAGCCAATAAAACAAAAATAAAATAAAATAAAACATAATCAAATAAAACATCACATCACATAAAACAAAGTAAAATAAAACAAAACAATAGAAGATAATATGATCCGTTTGGGGGTACACTGTCATAATTTTAAACTGTTTTAACAGGGTTGCTGATTTTAATTTTTGTTTCATTGTGATTTGTATTGGAATTCGTCATTTTGTAAGCCACCTTGAGTCCCCAGGGAGAAAGGCGGCATATAAATCGCAATAATAAATAAATAAATAAATAAATAAATAAATAAATAAATAAATAAATAAATAAATAAATAAATAAATAAATAAATAAATAATTGAATTAAATTAAAATAAATACAACCAGATGAAAACTAAACTAAAATATACAAATAAAAAGAGAATAACGTAAATAAATTAGATAATAAAAATTAATTATTTATTTTATTTTATTTCATTTATTTTATTTTATTTTATTTATATACCGCCCTTCTTCAACAGGACTCAGGGCAGTGAACCGCCACGGTAAAACATAACATATAAAATTTAAAAGCAATTTAAAGAACATTAAATAATTTTGGCTATCCATTTAAAACAACCCGGGTTGTTTTAAATGGATAGCTGATAAATGATAAATTGATAAACTAAAACTAAACTAAAACTAAACTAAAACTAAACTAAAACTAAACTAAAACTAAACTAAAACTAAACTAAAACTAAACTAGAATAAAAAAATAATAATAAAAAGAAAAAAACCAAAATAAAACAAAATGAAATGAAATCCGACAGCAAAATTTTGACTGGCTGGCGTGTTGCTGCCTGAAGCTGCGGTCCAAGATTTGAAAATAATCACCAATTTTTTTTTTTAAAAGGTTAGTGCAATTCAAATAAAGTTTGGAGGAGGAGGGGGAGAGGGGGGCAGATGTCAAACCGCAGCTGGAAAGTTGCACCCACACCAGTTTAGCGCAATTATTTGTTTTCACTTTGATTTTGTCTTTCTTGGGTTACTGCTGACTTCCTCCTGGCTGCTGTGAGATTTGTAGCTCCCAAGAATCCCTGCCGGATTCCAAGAAACGACTCCGGGCCCTGCGAGGGAGGCAGGCGTGGGGCAGAGCCCCCAGAGAGCCCACCCACCCACTGCCTTAAAAGGAGAAAAGGGTCGTTTTCTCTTGACCCCCAGAATCGTTGGCTTCTACCAGCCGAGGGTCTTTAGAGGAGATACGTCTACAAAATATTTTCCCCCTTCCCTCCCACCCACTCAACCTCCATGGCCCACCCGATAGATCAGGGGTTTTTAAACTTGGCAAATTTAAGATGGGTGGACTTCAATTCCCAGAATTCCCCAGCGAGCATACGGAGCTGAAATCCACACATACTGGCTGGGGAATTCTGGGAATTGAAGTCATCACATACTGGCTGGGGAATTCTGGGAACTGAAGTCGTCACATACTGGCTGGGGAATTCTGGGAATTGAAGTCAATATATACTGGCTGGGGAATTCTGGGAGTTGAAGTTAATACATAATGGCTGGGGAATTCTGGGAATTGAAGTCAATATATACTGGCTGGGGAATTCTGGGAATTGAAGTCGTCACATAATGACTGGGGAATTCTGGGAGTTGAAATCCACACATACTGGGTGGAGAATTCTGGGAATTGAAGTCAATATATACTGGCTGGGGAATTCCGGGAGTTGAAATGCATACATACTAACTGGGGAATTCTGGGAATTGAAGTCATCTCATACTGGCTGGGGAATTCTACAAACTAAAGTCCAAATATATTGGCTGGGGAGTTTGGGGAACTCACATATCTTAAAGGTGAACTTGAATTCCACACCTCTTCAATTTGTTTTCAAATTGAAAACAACCCTACTATTAGATGGTCATCATGGCTCCAAGATCAGAAGCAACAGCTGCAGTGCAACTCACTTTTGCAAACACGGTGGAGCCACGTGCAATGCTGTGGCACATGGGTTTTATTGATACACTCATATTTCTCTTTGGGGGGTGCTCTCTGAGCTTGGTAGGTTTTCTTGCAGACGTTTCATGACCCAACTAGGGAACGCTATCAGTGCTTAGTGGGGTTTTGTATATGTATATTCGAATGGCTTGCTCTAATGCAGGGGTCTCCAACCTTGGCAACTTGAAGACTTGTGGACTTCAACTCCCAGAGTTCCAGTTGCCAAGGTTGGAGATCCTTGCTCTTTATATCCATATACTGAGCAAAAGAGATGATCGAAGAGCCAAAAAGGGAACTAAAAAGACCAGAAGGCACCTCCTCACCAGCAATCAGCACCCAGATGAGTGTAGATTAACTCCAAGATTAACATCAGGCTAACAATCAAAAAGTAAGCCATACCCCCAATCAAGGAACTGGCAGACAAATTAATAATAAACATGGACGTGCTCAGCTGCAGATGAGTAGCAGCTGGAGGCCACGATTCGTCCTTGTGACTCATGGCCATCTAATGCCCCTGGTCTTCAGGGAAGGTTTTCACTCGCTTGGAGGGTTGGGGCATCCGCGCTGGCATCCCCCATCCTGCAAGGAAAGGCTCCGGATTGCTGACCGCCTGCCTCGCCCTCCTCACCCCCAGGGACCAGGCTCCAGCCTCCCCCTCTCCAATTTGCAGCCGCAGAACAGGTCAAGGGGGGTGCAGGCAGGCTGAGCCCCAGCCCGAAGGAAGAATGCCCGGCATGGGGTGGATGTGCCGAGCACAAAATAAACCCACGTTCCTTGCCACCCCCTCTCGGCACCCTAAATATAGAAGCCGAAGCAACAAACAGCCTGCTGGAGGAACCTGGGCTGAGTCTCTCTGTTGTGAATGGAATATACACACAACTGGCAGGAGAGCAAAACTATGCGGCATTTCGGGGTGTGTCACAGAAAGGGAGGGGGAAGAGAGAGAGAGAGAAAGAGAAAGAAAGAGAGAGAAAGAGAGAGAGAAAGAAAAAAAAAGAGAGAGAGAGGAAGAGAGAGGGAGAGAGGAGGAAGAAAAAGAGAAAGAAAAAAAAAGAAGGGAGAAAGAGAGAGGGAAAGAGACAGATACAGAGAGAGAAACAGAGGAGGAAGAAAAAGAGAGAGGGAAAGAGAAGGAAAGAGAAATAGAGAGAGAGAGAAAGAAGGGGGAGAGAAGGAAACGGGAAACAGAAAAAAGAGAGGGAGACAGAAAGGGATGGGGAAGAGAAAGAGGGAGAAAGAGAGAGAGAAAGGGAAAGAGAAAACACAGAGAAAAGAGAGAGGGGGAAGGAAGGAAGGAAGGAAAGAGAGAGAGAGAGAGAGAGAAAGAAAAAGAAAGGAAGAGAGGAGGAAGATAAAGAAAAAGGAAAAGGAAAGAAAAAGAAAAAAGGGAGTAAGAGAGGGAAAGAGTGTGAAAGAGAAAGAGAGAGAGAGATACAGAGAGAGAAAAAGAGTGGAGGAAGAAAAAGAGAGAGAGAAAAAGAGAGAGACAGAGAGAGGAAGAGAGGAGGGAGAGAAAGAAAAAGGAAAAGGAAAGAAAAAGAAAGAAGGGAGTAAGAGAGGGAAAGAGTGTGAAAGAGAAAAAGAGAGAGAGATACAGAGAGAGAAAGAGTGGAGGAAGAAAAAGAGAGAGAAAAAGAGGGAAAGAGAAATAGAGAGAGAGAAAAAAGAAGGGACAGAGAAAGAAAGAAAGGGAAAAGGGAAACAAAAAAGAGGAGAGGGAGAGAGAGAGAGAGAAATGGGGAAGAGAAAGAGGGAGAGAGAAAGAGAGAGAGGGAAAGAGAAAAAACAGAAAAAAGAGAGAGGGGGAAGGAAGGAAGGAAAGAAGGAAGGAAGGAAGGAAGGAAGGAAGGAAGGAAGGAAGGAAGGAAGGAAGGAAGGTCTTCTGCCGTGGGAAGAGAAGGAAATGGAGGAGGAGAAAGGAGGGAGAAGAGTGATGAGGCCTCCCCAGTGCCCTTGTCTTCCCTTGTCTAGCTGAGCTCCCGTCGTCGTGTCCGCCCCACTCTTGTCTCGCACTCTGCCTTCCGTCTTGCCCCCCTCTGTCTTGGAAGGGAAGGAGGAAAGAAAGGGAGAGGGAAAGGAAGGAAAGACAGGAAGGAAGGATAAAAGTGGTCCAGTTCGAATAAACTTGCGTCCAAAGGACTTCAAATGGGGGACCAGGAAGATTTGCCAAAAAGGGATTTTGACCACAATTTCTTCGCCCCCCCCGCCCCCAAGATCTCACCTCCCCGCTTTGAGAGGCTTCTAATACGTCTTTCAGCTCCTCCTCCTCTTCATTCCATCCTGCACAGTCCTAAGACCCTCCCCAACGCCCCAGCCGTGAGTTTGCAGGCCACGAACTCACTTAACAACTGTCTTGCTTAGCAACGGAAACGTTGGGCTGCCCTGGGGTCATAAGTCAAGGACCACCTGCACAGGAAGAGAAGCCGGGGTCCCCGGGATATTAGCAGGAGAAATACAGTAGCAACTTCTCCCCCCCCCCGCAAAAAATATAAATTTTCATCGAAGTGCCTGGGGACGATGGGTTTTGAACGCCACGCGCACTGCCACTCTCCTGCAGCTGGGAAACAGCTGTTTGCAGAGGGAGCTCTGATGACTTAAGCCAGAGTCTGGGCGAACAAAGGGGTCTCTATCAAGAGAAGACCCCCCTGGCCGAACAGCTGAAATCACAGCCCCCAACCCAACCCTCATCCTTTTCTCTGCTCGGGTGAAAAGCGCTCCGAAAACTGAAAACATTTTCTATGTTTCTACAGGTAGTCCTCGACTTACGACCACCATCGAGCCTCAAACGTACGTTCGTTGTTAAGCGAGACATTGCTTAAGTGAACGTACGACCTTCCTTGTCACCGTTAAGGGAATCCCAGTGCGGTTGGCGGGTTGGCCGTTAAGTGTATCTGACTTCCCCCTTTACTTCGAGGGTCGCAAAAGGAGATCGGACACTGCAACCGTCATAAATATGAGTCAGGGGCCAAGCGTCTGAATTTGAATCATGTGAACCTGGGGATGCAACAAGGGTTGTAAGTGTGAAAAAATGGTCATAAGTGTGAAAAAATAGTTATGTGAAAAATGGCCACAAGTGTGTAAAAATGGTCGTAAGTGTGAAAAATGGTCGTAAGTGTGAAAAAATAGTGTGAAAAATGGTTGTAAGTGTGAAAAAATGGTCATAGATGTGAAAAATGGTCATAGGTGTGAAAAACGATTGTAAGTGTGAAAAAATGGTGAAAAAGTTCCTTTTTTCAGTGCTGCTGTAACTTCGGTCGGTCATTCAATGAACTGTTGTAAGCCAAGGACTGCCTCTATTTCTTTTCTGGGGCAGAACGACCCTCTAAAAGGATGCAAGTGACCAGCTGTCTGCAAGGAGTCTCAATCCTTCCATTCCCCACCATCCGGTCAGAGCTGAAGAAGCTTCTTGGATGAGAAGCGAAATGTCTTCAAAAGAAAAAAAAACAAGGAAGTCCAGATGCCTCCTGAAAAAAGCACCTTTGGGACGACGGTGACCTGGATGACGGAGAATCTCTACAGACATCCAAAAAAAAAGAGCCTTGGTGGCGCAGCAGACTAAAGCACTGTTAAGTAACACCAGCTGCCTGCAATTACTGCAAGTTGGAATCTCACCAGGCTCAAGGTTGACTCAGCCTTCCATCCTTTCTAAGGTGGGTAAAATGAGGACCCAGTTTGTGGGGGCAATAAGCTGACTTTGTATAAATATACAAAAGGATGAAGGCTATTGCTTAACGCATTGTAAGCCGCCCTGAGTCTCCGGAGAAGGGTGGCATATAAATCAAATTTAAAAAAAAAAAAAAAAAACCGCTCGAGCACAAATGATCCAAGCCAATCTTTACCTTTTCTGCCCCTTCAACCGATCGTCGGCTCCGTCCTCCGTCGGAAATCCAGCGGGGAGTGACAGATTCTCCTTGGGGTGGCCATTCTAAAAAATTAACCAAAATAATAATAATGATTACAAAATGGAGGAACGGGAAACCAATCTGCAAACCACCCCCACCCCCCAAAAAAAAGAAAGAAAGAAAAGAGGAAGAAGAGGAACAACCCTAAAATAAAATTTTGATTTATTTTTTTTTTAAAAAAAGGTCAATCAGAGTAGAGGTGGAAGGGACCTTGGAGGTCTTCTAGCCCAACCCAATTAAAGACGAGCATTTTCCCAGAGATGGCAAAGTCGATGGCCAGAGATCTGATCTGCATGGCTGTTCCTGGACCGTGGAGAACCTCCATGGTTCCATTCAGATGGAGGAGGACCTGCAGCCTTTGAGAAGCGGTGAATTAAAATCTGGGGAAGATGGGATGACCACGTCATGGCTGCGTTCCCACAGCCCCCTCAGCTCCAGACCAGGTGGGCTGCGTTAATGGGATCAAACCTGGGTCACCATGTCATATGAACGCAGCTCTGATTGGCAGCAGGTATCGGGGAAGTTCTGGGAGGACTTGATAGGTCAAACGCAGCTACAGACGAATTGTGATGAAACCTGGGTCAAGCATGTTGTGGGAACCCGGCTCTAACATGGAGTGAGTTTTCGGGATGTACTGTCCTGGGTGGTCCTGACAGATAAAGCTCAGCTAAATAATAGAGTAGAGTAGAGTAGAGTAGAGTAGAGTAGAGTAGAGTAGAGTAGAGTAGAGTAGAGTAGAGTAGAGTAATAGAGTACAGTAGAGTAGAGTAGAGTAGAGTAGAGTAATAGAGTACAGTAGAGTAGAGCAGAATAATACAGTAGATTAAATAGAGTACAATAGATTAGAGTAATAGAGTACAATAGAGGAGAGGAGAGTAGATGAATAGAGTAGAGTAGAGTAGAGTGGAGTAGAGTAGAGTAGAGTAGAGTAGAGTAGAGTAGAGTAGAGTAGAGTAGAGTAGAGTAGAGTAGAGTAGAATAGAATAATAGAGTAGAGTAGAGTAGAGTAGAGTAGAAGAATAGAATAGAATAGGATTCAGAATAGAATAGAATAGAATAGAATAGAATAGAATAGAATAGAATAGAATAGAATAGAATAGAATAGAATAGAATAGAATAGAATAGAATAGAATAGAAAATATAAAGAAAATTAGAATAGAATAGAATAGAATATATGGAAAATGGAATGGAATGGAATAGAATAGAATAGAATAGAATAGAATTTTTTATTGGCCACACAAGGAATTTGTCTTGGTGCAAACGCTCTCAGTGTACATAAAAAGACAAGATATGTTCATCAAGAATCATAAGATAATCATAAGATAAGAATCATAAGATAATCATAAGATAAGAATCATAAGATACACCACTTAGTAATAGTCGTAGGTTACTAGTAAGCAATCAAACCATAAAGACCAAATTCGTTGTGTTGTGGGATCAAACCTGAGTCACCATGTCGTGTGAACCCAACTCTGATTGGCGGTAGGTTTCGGGGAAGTTCTGGGCGGACTTGATAGGTCAAACTCAGCTACAGACGGATTGTGTTGTGAGAAACCACTTCCATCGTCTGAAGAACTTCTCCTCCGCTTCTTGAGAATCGGTCTTTCTGGGCTCATGTGATTGTGGAGAGAGAGAGTTGGTGGAGGAGGCTTTGCCTTGGACATCTTTCTATCTTCGAGGTCTCTCTGGTTCTCCCCTCAGGCATGAAAGCCAACTGGGTGACTTTGGGCCAATCACCAGGAGACGGTGAGTTCTAGTATCTCCTTAGGCATGAAAGCCAACTGGGTGACTTTGGGCCAATCACCAGGAGACAGTGAGTTCTAGTATCTCCTTAGGCATGAAAGCCAACTGGGTGACTTTGGGCCAATCACCAGGAGACGGTGAGTTCTAGTATCTCCTTAGGCATGAAAGCCAACTGGGTGACTTTGGGCCAATCACCAGGAGACGGTGAATTCTAGTATCTCCTTAGGCATGAAAGCCGGTTGGGTGACTTTGGGCCAATCACCAGGAGACAGTGAGTTCTAGTATCTCCTTAGGCATGAAAGCCAACTGGGTGACTTTGGGCCAATCACCAGAAGACGGCGAGTTTCTCTGGTTTCATGGTAGGGTGAGAAGTCCAGGAGGCTGCAGGGAAGGGCTGGGAAAGGGACAGCTGGACCTTCTAGGAAGCTTCTGTCCACCTCGTCCCCAAAGCAGTGCAAAGACAGTTCCCAAACGTCTCCAACTTCCCTTCTCCTTCAAAAGGGAACTTGTAACCAACCATGGTCAGGCAAGGAGAAGCAGGAGGAGAAAAGCAGAAGTGAAATGGAGGGTCTCCTTCCTCTCTGCAGTGGGGGTGGGGGTGGGGTTGGTGCCCATTCTCCTTCTTCTTCTCCGTGGGGTTTTGGTAGGTAACCCACTCAACCTTCCCAGCTCCATGGACAAAGCTCTCCACCTGCTCTTCTGGTCTGTCTGGGAAGAAGACTCTTCCCAGAATTCCTGGCCAGCATGCGGTAGGGAATTCTGGGATTTCTCTTCCCAAATACACCCAGAGAGGAAGTTTTGGAAAATAAACATCAAACAATTGTAAGTGCTCTTGTTCATGTCCATTTTCCTTCCTTCCCTTTGTTCCATCTCTTTCTCCTTCTTTCCGTCTCTCCTTCTCTCTCCACTTCCTTCTCTTCTTCCTTCCCTCTCTCCCTTTATTCCTCTCCCTCCCTCCTTCATTCTTCCTCCTTCTTCAATCCTCTTCATCCTCCCATCTCCTTCCTTCCTCCCTCCTTCTCCTTCCTTCATTCTTCCCACTCTCCTTCTCCTTCCTTCCTCTTCTTTCTTCCTTCCTTCTTCTTTCTCCCTCCTCCCTTCTTTCCTGTCTCCCTCTTTCTCCCTTTCTTCTCTCCTCCCTCCCTCCCTTTCTCCTTCCTTCATTCTTCCCACTCTCCTTCTCCTTCCTTCCTCTTCCCTTCTTCTTCTTCCTCCCTCCTTCCACCCTTCCTTCTTTCTCCTTCCTATTCTCCTTCCTGTTTCTTCTTTCTCCCTTCCTTCTTTCCTTCTTTCTCCTTTCTTATTCTCCCCCTCCTTCCCTCCATCTTTCTTCCTTCCTTCCTCCCTCTCTTTTCTTCATCGTCCTGCCTCCTTTTCTCTACTTTCTTCCTCTCCTTCCATTCTTCCTTCTTTCTCCTTCCTCCTCTCCTTCCTTTCTTCTTCCTTCCTCCTTCCTTTCCTCCTTTCCCTTTCTCTTATTCTCTCCTTCCCTCCATCTTTCTCCTTCCTTCCTACTTTCCTCCTTCCCTTTTCTTCATCGTCCTACCTCCCTTTCTCTTCTTTCTTCCTCTGTTCTTCTTCCTCCCTCCTTCCACCCTTCCTTCTTTCTTGTTCTTACTCTCTTTCCTTCCTCTTTCTTCTTTCTCCCTCCTTCCACCCTTCCTTCTTTCTTGTTCCTACTCTCCTTCCTTCCTCTTTCTTCTTTCTCCCTTCCTTCTTTCCTCCTTTCTCCTTCTCTCTCTTCTTATTCTCTCCATCCTTCCCTCCATCTTTCTCCTTCCTTCCTTCCTTCCTTTCTCTCCCTCCCTCTCTTTCCTTCATCGTCTGGCCTCCCGCTCTCCTTCTTCTTCCCCTCCTCCCTTCTGCCTTCCATTTGTTTTCATTACGCATTTTATTCTCCCAGCTCCTTGGAGGCCAGAGATAACTTTTTGGAGATGGTGTCATCTTTATAAATAACCGCTGAATTTCCCAATCGTTCAAAAGTGCAAAGATTTCTTGGAAATCTTTTTGCTCTTCGTCCTGCCCATCCTTTCTCTGCAACCGACACACCGGGGCACAAGTTGTACCGAACCCGAGGAGGGAATTTTTTGCTGACTTGCTCAAATCCTTCACCTCTATGCAAAGTTTTCATGGGGGGGGGGGGGGGTCATGGGGAGGGGGAGGGTTAAACCACCCTCTAACAGGAAGCTTGAAAAAAGAAAAAACAGCCTTCCATGCTTCCCGTATCAAATTTCTCCTTTTCCACAAAATGATGAAGGCTGTGTTTGCGAGTTAGTGTCTTAAAGATTAACAGAGTTGGAAGGGACCTTGGAGGTCATCTAGTCCAACCCCCTGCTCAAGCAGGAGGCCCTACACCATTTCTGAGAGATGGCAGTCCAGTCTCTTCTTGAAAGTCTGAAGTGATGGTGCTCCCACAACGTCCGAAGGCAACTTCTGTTCCATGGGTTGATTGTTCTCACTTTCAGAAAATTTCTCATTTATTTCCAGGTTGAATCTCTCCTTGATCAGCTTCCATCCATTGTTCCTTGTCTGGCCTTCGGGTGCCTTGGAAAACAGCTCGACCCCCTTCCTCCTCTCTGGGGCAGCCCCTCAAATATGGGAAGATGCTCTCCTGTCTCCCCTGGTCCTTCTCTTCACTAGACTAGCCATGTCTTCTGTCCAACTATGATTCACTCAGATTTCTTTCTTTCTTTCTTTCTTTCTTTCTTTCTTTCTTTCTTTCTTTCTTTCTTTCTTTCTTTCTTTCTTTCTTTCTTCTTTCTTTCTCTCTTTCTTTCTTTCTTTCTTCTTTCTTTCTTTCTTTCTCTCTCTCTCTTTCTTCTTTCTTTCTCTTTCTTTCTTTCTTTCTTTTTCTTTCTTTCTTTCTTGTGCTTTGGAAAATAGCTCGACCCCCTTCCTCCTCTCTGGGGCAGCCCCTCAAATATTGGAAGATGCTCTCCTGTCTCCCCTGGTCCTTCTCTTCACTAGATTAGCCATGTCTTCTGTCCCACTATGATTCACTCAAATTTCTTTCTTTCTTTCTTTCTTTCTTTCTTTCTTTCTTTCTTTCTTTCTTTCTCTCTCTCTTTCTTTTTCTTTCTTTCTTCTTTCTTTCTTTCTCTCTCTCTTTTTTCTTTTTCTTTCTTTCTTTCTTTCTTTCTTTCTTTCTTTCTTTCTTTCTTCCTTTCTTTCTTTCTTTCTTGTGCTTTGGAAAACAGCTTGACCCCCTTCCTCCTCTCTATGGCAGCCCCTCAAATATTGGAAGACTTGCTATCATGTCTGCCCTGGTCCTTCTCGCCATTAAACTAGACATGCCCAGTCCCTGCAACCGTTCTTCATATATTTTAGCCTCCAGT
>JAXLNS010000008.1:2390034-2727534 GCA_037215915.1 Pantherophis vulpinus | reverse complement strand
AGGGAGGGATATGAGAGAAAGAGAAATAGTATAGAGAGAGGTTAGAAGATAGAGATAGGCAGGCAGGCATGGGTGGGTAGAAGAAGACAGGGATGGGGGAAGAGAGGGAGGGAGAGAGATGATAGGTAGGATAGAGTAAACAGATGGATGAATGCGTATGGGGTAAGTGAGGCAGTTATTGAGTCACGCCCCATTTGACGACCTTTTTGCCACCGTCATTAAGTGAATCCCTGCCATGGCTAGTGACACAAGTGAACCTGGCTGCCCCCTTGGCTTGGCTTGTCGGAAGGTCGCAAAAGGCCGCGACCGTCGCTAAGTCCATGCCCGTGGCACCGTGTCTGCTTTTTTTGATCATGTGACCCTGGGGGAGGCTGCCCACGGTCATAAATGTGAAACAACGGGTCCTAAGTTCACTTTTCCCGGGGGACGTTCGAACTTCGGTCACTAAACAAGCCTGTTGTAGATCGAGGACGATCTATATTGCAGGGCTGAATGCTGGAATCCGTTTTTTTTTTTTTTGCCCCAACATGGATTTGATTGAGACATATAAGAAAGAGAAAATAATAGGACTAAAATATGTGTAAACATAGTCAGAATTCTTGGTGGGTGATTCAATGCCGACATGGGATGAGCAGATTGCACGATGGCCTCTTGGCTTGTTTGATGGATTGATGAATAAATGTGAAAAAATGCTTGGGATTTGATTGTTTTTTTTTTAATATAAATTTTATTTGTACATTTTTCTTTGACATAAATGACTGATTAGTATAGAGCAGTGTTTCTCAACCTTGGAAGCTTGAAGATGGGTGGACTTCAACTCCCAGAATCCGCGCTGCTGGCTGGGGGATTCTGGGAGTTGAAGTCCCCCCATCTTCAAGCTACCAAGGTTGAGAAACACTGTGTTAATCTCTGCTCTTGTGGGTATTTTATTTCTGGCCAGGAAGTGCAGTGATCTTTTAGCTTTTGGATTGTCTCTTTTGAATGGTGTGTAAATGTGGTCCATCTCTATGTGCCCGTTGATGGCCGTTTTGTCTGAGTGCCGCTGGCTGGGGGATTCTGGGAGTTGAAGTCCACCCATCTTCAAGCTACCAAGGTTGAGAAACACTGTGTTAATCTCTGCTCTTGTGGGTATTTTATTTCTGGCCAGGAAGTGCTGTGATCTTTTAGCTTTTGGATTGTCTCTTTTGAATGGTGTGTAAATGTGGTCCATCTCTATGTGCCCGTTGATGGCCGTTTTGTCTGAGTGCCGCTGGCTGGGGGATTCTGGGAGTTGAAGTCCACCCATCTTCAAGCTACCAAGGTTGAGAAACACTGTGTTAATCTCTGCTCTTGTGGGTATTTTATTTCTGGCCAGGAAGTGCAGTGATCTTTTAGCTTTTGGATTGTCTCTCTTTTTTTTTTTTTTTTAATTGTAAAAGTTTTACAATTACATTTTCACCCCATTTTCGCCCCCCTAACCCACCCCAAACTCCCCAACCCACCCTCCCTAACCCCCCCTAACCCTCCCCTCCCCCCGGACTTCCATAGAATATACCCCATCATTATCCCCTTTATATAAAAAACCTTGAGCTTTAAACCCCCCCAACCCCCATATCATTTTTCATCTTCACATAGTTCAAATATTTCTATCTTAATATAATATAATACTATCAATGAAAAGCTATTTGATACTTCCTAGTTTGATATTTGTTCTGCACATAATCTATCCACTTTTTCCATTCACATTCATAAGTCTCTTGCGAGCGGTCTTTTAAATATGCTGAAATCTTCGCCATCTCAGCGAAACTGGCCATCTTCAAAATCCATTCTTGAACAGTAGGCAAAGCTTCATTTTTCCAATATTTACCTATCAACAATCTCGCTGCTGTAATCATATACAAAATCAACTTTGTTTCGTCCACTGTAAAACCCTTAACTATACCCAAAAGAAACAATTGTGGTGAAAATTGAATTTTTTTCTTCAAAACATTCTGCATGACCCACCAAATTTTTATCCAAAAAGCCTTAACTTTCTTACAGGTCCACCAAATATGATAATATGTAGCATCTGTACAATCACACCTCCAACATTTTGGCTGAACATTAGGGTACATACACGACAATTTCTTAGGGTCTAGATGCCATCTATAAAACATTTTGTAAAAATTTTCCCTCAAATTCTGCGACTGTGTAAATTTAACATTCTGAACCCAAATTTTTTCCCATGTTTCCAACATCACTGGTTCTTCAAAATTTTGTGCCCACTTAATCATACAGTCTTTAACTAATTCAGTTTCTGAATCCCTTTCTAACAAAACATTATAAAGTCTTTTAATATGCATTGGACCTTTCTCTTTTATATGTCTAACCAGTTCTTCCTCATGCAACATAATACCAATTTTTTGGTCCTCTTTCCATCTCAATTGTAGTTGATTATATTGAAACCAAGTTAAGTTAATCCCTTCGTCCAACAGTGTCTGTAATGTCTTCAACTGCCATCTGCCCGCATCTGTAAAAAGAACCTCTTTGTATAAAAACCCCCTGAGTGACATTATATTTGTATTCCACATAATATGACCAAGATCCAGCCATAGCGGTATTTTATAATCCCATTTGAATCGGTGCTTCTTCCAAACTCTCATCAAAGAATCTCTAAGTATATGGCTTTTGAATACTTTATCCACTTTGTTATCATAGAATAAATAAGCATGCCATCCAATGGTGATGAATGGTGTGTAAATGTGGTCCATCTCTATGTGCCCGTTGATGGCCGTTTTGCCTGAGTGCCGCTGGCTGGGGGATTCTGGGAGCTGAAGTCCACCCATCTTCAAGCTTCCAAGGTTGAGAAACACTGGTGTAGAGTGTATTGTCTGGGTCAATTTACTTATACATTTATTTATTTATTTATTAGATTTTTATACGGCCCCCTCTCCCGAAGGACTCGGGGCGGTGAACAGCCAAAATTAAAAACATACAATATAAACAATTAAAATACGTTTAAAACAGAATTAAATCTAAAATGGCTCCCCAATTTAAAACGCCTTACCCACACCCCTATAAATAAGACAAATTTAAAATTTAAAAATTTAAAATTTCCACATTTAAAAAGGGGGAAGATTTAGGCCAGCCCAGCTACATAATATAATAGTAACAATATTTACTTATATATAGTTGTATTCTTCCAATTTCTAATTTCTACCTTTATTATCTAACCATTCGTAAAACTAATCCCAGGTTTAAAAAAAATATATTCTCTATCTTCTTTATCTTTAACGTTAACTTATCCAATTTCCGCACAATCTTAATATTTTTTTTTTAAATTACGTTTTCATCTGTAGGAATTTCCTCATTTTTTCCAATATTGTGCAAATACAATTCTCGCTGCTGCCAACGCATGGAATATTAAATATACATATTTTTGTCTTATTTATTTATTTATTTATTTAAATTTATATTCTCCCGAAGGACTCAGGATGGTGGACAGCCGGAATTAAGATACATATAATATAAAAGTTAAAAATAACTAAAATAAATTAAATCGATCGGCCTCCCAATTTAAAACCCCGCATCTATACAATTTAAAAAACTAACCCATAAGACCTTTTAGGCTAGGCCGTCTTGGTAAAATAAAAAAGTCTTCAGGGCCTTACGGAAAGTACGGAGGTCCCCTTATTTTTCTGGTAATATACCTAACAGAAATATTTCTGGCTTTAGATCTATAGGTTGCTTGGAGTTTGAATTTTGTTGGCTTTGGGAGGGGATTAAAGCCCCCCGTAATTCTCTTTGCGCATTGATGGCGTGTTGTTATCCGGAAACACAAACAATTGGCGAGGACTGTTAGTCTGAAGGGGTTTTTATTTTATTGATTGATTGATTTGATTTGATTTGTATACCGCCTTTCTCCAGCAGGACTCAGGGTGGTGAACAGCCGAGATAAAACAGAGCATACAAAATTTAAAAAAACAGTTTAAAAAGTAATTAAATAATTTTGGCCCACAATTTAAAACAACCCAATTAAAACCAATTTGAAATTAAAACCGAAACGGATGGGATCAACTTTTAAGCGAAGTTTTAATGGTTTTTAACACTTAATATTGATTTTATCTGTTTTGATTGCTGTGAAGCCGCCCTGAGTCCTTTCCAGAGAGAGGGCGGCATATAAGCTTAATTAATAATTAATTAATTAATTAATTAATTAATTAATAGTAAAACTCTAGGTTGCTCCAAGGAATCGGATCTAAAAATTCGTATTTTGGGACTGGAATTGCTGTTGTTAAACAAGGAGGATTGTTAACATGAGTTGCATCCAATTTGTGTGGTCTTTTTTGCCACGGTTGTTAAATGAATCAGGAGGTTGTTAAGCGAATCGGGCTACCCTTTTGGAAACCGGCTGGGAAGGTCATCAATTTTATTTATTTATTTATTTATTTAATTTGTATACCGCCCTTCTCCCAGAGGGGACTCAGGGCGGTGAACAGCCAAAATTAAAAAACATACAAATACAAAGGTTAAGATAATTAAAAAAGAATTAAATCATTAGCTTCCCAATTTAAAACCCCCAAATCCATAAAATTTAAATGGGAATCGCATGAAGGTGGGATGTTGCAAACCGCCTGAATTTGGCTCCTGCGACCATGGAGATGCTGCAGAGGTCATAAGTGCGAGGACCGGTCGTAATCCGTGAGTGCCCGCCGTTGTAACTTTGAACAATTACTAAATGAATAGTTGTAGCTGGAGGGCTGCCTATAAGGAGGAATTTCCTGACAGTGAGGACAATTAGCCGGTGGAACAGCTTGCCACCAGAAGTTGTGGGTGCTCCCTCACTGGGAGTTTTCAAGAAGAGACCGGGCAGCCATTTGTCTGAAATGGTAAGAGGATGGTCCTGCTTGAGCAGAGGGCTGGACTAGAAGACCTCCGAGGTCCCTTCCAGCCCAATTCTTATGTTTTTGAATAAGTCTTCATCCTGTGTTCTCCAAACCACCCGAAGTCAGGAAAATAAAGCAAAGGATGGAAACTCATCAAGGAGAGAAGCAACCTGGAATTAAGGAGAAACTTCCTAACAGCGAGGACAATTAACCAGTGGAACAGCTGGCCACCTGAAATCATGAGTGCTCCAACACTGGAGGTTTTTAAGAAGAAATCGGGCAGCCGTTTGGTTGGGAATGATAACAGTGTTTTCTGCTTGAGCAGGGGGTTGGTCTAGAAGACCTCTAAAGCCCCTTTCAGCTCTGTTATTCTGTGACCCGTTGCCCTCCCCACCCAGAAGCCTATGGATGGAGGCCCCACTGGGTCCTCTCTTGCCAGAAGCAGTTTGGGGTGGGTGGGGTGGGAGGAGACCAGGCCGGGAAGCGGCTCAAAGCCCTTCCCGGCCTCCCGTCTCCCCACCCTCTTCCTGATCAGGGCGGAGAATTCAAAGCCGCCGCCAAAATCCACAAAAATCCAAAACCAGCTTCGGCTTCTCATCTTTCTCCTCTTCCTCTTCTCTGCTTCCAGCAACAACAGCCTAGACATTAACAGAGTTGGAAGGGGCCTTGGAGGTCATCCAGTCCAACCCCCTGCTCAATCAGGAAACCTGTACCAGGGATTCGAACCGCCGAACTGCCAACATTTCTGATTGACAAGCTCAGTTTCTTAGCCACTGAGCCACCAAGTCAGGGTAATCCATCCTAGACGCTTTCAAGGAGAAGACGACGTTGAAGGCCCGAGGTTCTCCTCCCCCCTTTTTTGGGGAAGGTTGGGTGGGGTGGTTTAATAGTCCTCCAGAGTAGGGGTCTCCAACCTTGGCAACTTTAAGCCTGGCGGACTTCAACTCCCAGAATTCCCCGGCCAGCTTTGCTTTGACGGACTTCAGCTTTGGCGGACTTCAACTCCCAGAATTCCCCGGCCAGCTTTGCTTTGATGGACTTCAACTTTGGTGGACTTCAACTCCCAGGCTAGGGAATTCTGGGAGTTGAAGTCCGCCAGGCTTAAAGTTGCCAAGGTTGGAGACCTCTGCCCCAAAAACTACTGAGATGTGCAAAATCTTTTTGTTGCTGCAAAGAGGCTACTAACCACTTCCACCCCAGAGTTGCGACATCTGCGTTTTGAGCGGAACCTGTGAGTTTTAGTGGTTTTCGGGTGTGAGCATCACACCACCAAGTTGTTTTTCACTCTTTGATCTAGTAGAGATGGCTCAGGCAACAACATTGGCAGGATACAGTTGAAGAAAGAAAATGTTGATTTCAATCTCAAAAGGAAGGGAAGCTCAAAATTTTATGCACTTGTCTATATCCTGCCAATGTTGGGGGTTTTTTAACTAATCATTCAAGATTCTATCCAACGTATCTTCCTACTTCTATTTCAGGCCACCACAACAAACTTGTGAGGTGGTTTGGGCTAAGAGGGAGGGAGTGGAGGCCCAAAGTCGCCCAGCTGGATTTCGTGCCTAAGGCAGGACTAGAACTCACCCTCTCCTGGTGATTGGCCCAAAGTCACCCAACTAGTTTTCATGAGTAAGGCAGGATTAGAACTCACCATCTCCTGGTCATTGGCTCAAAGTCACTCAGTTGTCTTTCATGCCTAAGGCAGGACTAGAACTCACCATCTCCTGGTGATAGGCCCAAAGTCACCCAGCTGGATTTTATACCTAAGGCAGAACTAGAACTCACCATCTCCCAGTGATTGGCCCAAAGTCACCCAGCTAGCTTTCATGCCTAAAATGAAACTAGAACTCACTTTCTCATGGTGATTGGCCCAATCACCCAGCTGCCTTTCATGGCTAAGGGCAGGACTAGAACTCACCGTCTCCTGGTGATTGGCCCAAAGTTTGCTTTCAATTTGCTTTCATGCCTAAAGTGGGACTAGAACTCCATTTAGGGCTGAATCATAGGCCTAGGACTCCCCCTCACACCTGCTCCCCAGGTAAGGTTTTCCTCTTCCATGGAAACTGGACCTCCCCACCCCCCACCCCCAAATGCCACTAAATTCTCATAGCATTCAATTGGGGAGCTATGGATTACATCCTTATTCTCCTTCTGTCCCAAACTTTTGAGACCCCTCCCTCCCTCCCAATGTCCGTTCGTTCATGTGCTGGGCAAAGGGGGGGATTCCTTGACCAGCATAACTGATCCATGACTCAAGCCCTGTGGTTGGGCATAAGGGGGTGTGGGTGGGGTGGGGGGTCAGCCTCTCTATCACCAGTTTCCGGTTTGGCCAAATTCATGCAAACCATCTCACAAGTCCATTTCAACCCTAAAACCCGTCCCCGGCCTTTCTGTGGCTTCGTTCAGACCACCGTGGGATCGGCGAGATACCCCTCTTCCACCTGGGCGTTTTGCAAAAAGAATGAAGGAACGACGGAGAGAATAAACCCCACCCCCCTTCCAGCACTGATGATGTTACATAGTTGGGTCATGAAACGTCTGCGAGAAAGCCACCCCAAGCTCAGAGAGCACTAAGAACCCCACAAGTCCTCCTTCTCCTTCTGTTGCTGCTTTCATCCTCCCTCCTGCTTTCCTCCTCCTCCTCCTCTTTCTCCTCCTCCTCTCTGCAAACCCTGCTCCCTTCTAGCATTGATGATGTTACCTAGTTGGGTCATGAAACGTCTGCAAGAAAATAATCAAGCTCAGAGAGCACCATGAACCCCATTCTCTTCCTCCTCCTTTCTCCTCCACCTCCACCTTTCTTTCTCCTCCTCCTCCTCTCTTTCTTCTCCTCTTCCTCCTCCTTTCTCCTCCTCTCTTTCTCCTCCACCACCACCTCCTCCTCCTCCTCTCTTTCTCCTCCTCTCTGCAAACCCCGCTCCCTTCTAGCATTGATGATGTTACCTAGTTGGGTCATGAAATGTGTTAGGATATGGTGCATGCCTAACAGATGGTCCAGGCAATATATGGACAATATATGGGCAATATATGTATTCTATGACTTTAAGAAGTACTGCCGAGTCATTGTGTCCTGATTGGATGACTGTTGTAACTGTATTTAAGGAGAGCTTGATTGTGGTCAGTGTGTGTGGATATGCTACCATCGTGACCTGTTACCAGCGTGATCTTGCTGCTATTTCTTACCTACTGCTGTTTCTGTATTTTGCTACATGGTCTAATGTGATCATGGTTTATTTATTCTTAACTGTTCCTGTTTGATCTTTACAAAATCTGATAAGAAGAATTTGGTATCTTTGGACTGATTATGACTGGCTAAGACTTGGATTGATTATAGACTATGAGATTGTTTTTCGCTACAAAATAAAAACTTTTGATAAACCAGTTTATATGTATTTTATTCATTATTGCTCTCAGCACCGTTTCCATGTGCTCTATGCTCTGCCGGTTGTTCACACAACAATATCCTTAACAAAACGTCTGCAAGAAAATAATCAAGCTCAGAGAGCATCATGAACCCCATTCTCTTTCTCCTCCTCCTCCTCCTCTCTGCAAACCCCACTCCCTTCTGGCATGGATGATGTTACCTAGTTGGGTCATAAAACGTCTGCAAGAAATCCACCAAGCTGAGAGAGCATCAAGGAACCCCTAGTTCTCCTCCTCCTCCTCCCGGCAAACCCCTCTCCCTTCTGGCATGGATGATGTTACCTAGTTGGGTCATAAAACGTCTGCCAGAAAACCACCCAGCTTAAGTAGCGCCCACAAAAAGTCTATTGGGAAGGAACCAGCTTTTCCGAAGAGCCCAACAAGGCTCACCGTGCTTGATGGAAAATCCAATATTGGGGCCTATTGGGCAAATGGTTGCACACGACACGTTGAGCCATAAATCCTGGGGGGGCTGGGCTCCCCCTGTTCACTGGCAACTCCCCCACCCCTGCCACCTGTGGCTGTGGTGAATCACTGGTATGCTTCAGAACAGGATGTGGCCGACGGCCCTGGGGAGGACGTAATATGAAAAGCACCCTTGTTCTTTCCTTCCTCTAGCTCCAACATCTGGCCAGCCATCGCATGCAAAGCAGAGGTCCTGACATGGGGGGTGGGGGTGGGGGCGTTTGCCCTCCAGAGACATTGACCCATGGGACACATCCGTGGGGGCCCAAGTCGATCCCAAAAAGTAAGGAATTGGCCCTCCCTCCTTGCCCACATCATCGTGTCCTCTGCCATGGGAATGCCAGGCCATCCAGAATAGCAGAGTTGGAAGGGACCTTGGAGGTCTTCTAGTCCAACCCCCTGCTCAACCAATGGCTGTCCGATGTCTTCTTCAAAACCTCCAGGGATGGAGCAGCCACAACCTCTGGTGGCAGGCTGTTCCTCTGGTTAATTGTCCTCACTGTCGGGAAATCCCTCCTTAATTCCAGGTTGCTTCTCTCCTTGCTTCGTTTCCATCCGTCGCTTCTTGTTCTGTCTTCAGGTGTTTTGGAGACGAGCTTGACTCCCCCTTCTTTGGGGCAGCCCCTCAAATACCGGAATGCTGCTATGACGTCACCCCTAGACCCTCTTCCCGTTTAGAAAAATGGTTCTTCAATCTCTTCTTGAAAACTTCCAGTGATGGAGCACCCACAGCTTCTGGTGGCAGGCTGTTCCACTGGTTAATTGTCCTCACTGCCAGTTTCCACCCGTTGCTTCTTGTCCTGCCTTCAGGTGCTTTGGAGACTAGCTTGACCCCCTCTTCTTTATGGCAGCCCCTCAAATGTCAAATGCTATCATGTCACCCCCTGGTCCTTCTTTTCATTAGACTAGACTAGGGTGTCTCCAAAGATGGAAACTTGAAGACTGGGTGGGCTTCAACTCCCAGAATTCCCCAGCCAGCATGGGAGTTGAAGTCCACCAGTCTTAAAAGTTGCAGAGGTTGGAGACCCCCTGGCTTAGAGAGAAGCAGACAGTGAACTGAACTGCCTTGTCAACTATGGTTTGTTTAGCAGAACATAGTTTCCTACATAGGAAGACATAGGGTTTTTTTTATGTGCTACGTAGTTTTGTATGGAGATTCTCGGTGATCCAGGTCATGGGGTTGTCTCAAAGGTCTTTGAAGAGCGGAAGAAGCTTCTTGGAGGAGAAGCAAAACGTCTTCAAAGAAAGAAGAAAAACCAGAAAGTCCAGGTGTCCAAGCATCTTTGGGATTTCCTGCAAAGTAATCTTGATTCTCGACAGTGGTGGGTTTGACCTATTCTTTACGACAGGCTCGCCACACGTGCGTACGCCTTCCGTAGTGGCTAAATAGGACAGCATTACGCCGGGCCGCTACCAGTTCGCAACAAACTGGTACGAACCGGCTAAATACCACCTCTGATTCCTGCTGAGATAAAAGAAGCCACTACCAGTTCGCAACAAACTGGTACAAACCGGCTAAATACCACCTGATTCCTGCTGAGATGAAAGAAGCCACTACCAGTTCGCAACAAACTGGTACGAACCGGCTAAATACCACCTCTGATTCCTGCTGAGATGAAAGAAGCCGCTACCAGTTCGCAACAAACTGGTACGAACCGGCTAAATACCACCTCTGATTCCTGCTGAGATAAAAGAAGCCACTACCAGTTCGCAACAAACTGGTACGAACCGGCTAAATACCACCTCTGATTCCTGCTGAGATGAAAGAAGCCGCTACCAGTTCGCAACAAACTGGTACGAACCGGGTAAATACCACCTCTGATTCCTGAGATGAAAGAAGCCGCTACCAGTTCGCAACAAACTGGTACGAACCGGCTAAATACCACCTCTGATTCCTGCTGAGATGAAAGAAGCATCCACATTGGGTTTTGCAAAACCTGGATGAATGTGGAGTCTTCCAAGGTATTTTGACAACTTTCCTATCTAGTTCTCCATCCTGCTATTTTTATTTTTTTACTTTTGGGGGGGGGGGGTGTCTCGACTCCCGATCAGAACGGAGCTCAACATTCCCATCGGCAAGCGAGTCATTAAGGAAGTTTGGCCCCCATTTTTCGAAGCTTCCCCGCCACCGTTGGTAAGTGAATCGCTTGCAGTCGTTAAGTCAGTCACACGGTTGTTAAGCGGATCGGGCTTCCCCCGTTGACGTGGCTTGTCAGAAGTTCACAAAAAAGGGATCAGAGGACCTCCGCAACCGTCATAAATAGGAACCTGTGGCCAAACCTCTGAATTTGCAATGGTCGTTAAGGGTGAAAAATGGTCGTAAGTGTGAAGAATGTAATGTAAACTTCAGTCAGTCATCAATGAACTGTTGTAAGCCGGGGACTGCCTGTATTCAAATCAGTAACCGTTAGAAGAGACTGGACTGCCATCTGTCAGAAATGGTGTAAGGTCTCCTGCTGGTGGGGGGTGGGGTGGGGTGGATTAGATGACCTCCAAGGTCCCTTCCAACTGTTAATTTGTTTAAAAATACAAAGTCCCAGCTCCGTTTAGCTTCTCAGCCCAAACAAGGCTTGCTAGACGCATTGTTGAGCAATGTTTTACAAAACGCCGGTTCAGCATTTTAAAATTGATAGGCGAAAAAGCCCCAGCTGTCAAATTTTTTGGGGGCGTTTTTGACGGACAGCCTCCCTCGGAAGGACTGAATCTCGTAGTCATAACAATCCGTTCATTTTTGGCCTTCTAAAAAGCCCAGACTCATCAGTTTTGTTTCAAACCGCAGTTCCCTTATTTTCAGAAAAGAAACCGTCAATCCAAACTGTGGGGGTGAAAACCCCCCCCCCCCACTGAATAAAGCAAGGACTTCACCGTTTTTTTTTTTTTTATTTTGTTTTCAGAAATCATCCGGCTCCTTCCCCGAAGTCCTCAAATCATGGAGGCCAAAGTTCCCGTTTGGCCTCATTTTATGATCTTTCCTGCCGCGGTGGTTAAGTGAGTCGGAAGTGGAACAGCTGGCCACTGGAAGCTGTGAGGGCTTCGTCGCTGGAGGTTTGCAAGAAGAGACTGGAGAGGCATTTGTCGGGAACGGTAGAGGGTTTCCTGCCTGAACAGGGGGATGGACTAGATGACCTCCAAGGTCCCTTATTCTCCAAAGCCCCCGAAGGCAGGACGAGAAGCGACGGGTGGAAACTAATCAAGGAGAGAAGCAACCTGGAACTGAGGAGGAATTTCCTGACGGTGAGAACGATTAACCAGTGGAACAGCCTGCCACCAGAAGTTGTGAATTCTCCAATACTGGAAGTTTTTAAGAAGAGATTGCACAATCATTTGTCTGGAATGGTAGAAGGTTTCCTGCCTAAGCAGGGGGCTGGACTAGAAGACCTCCAAGGTCCCTTCCAGCTGTGATTGATACAGCAAAACGGTTGAGTGAATCTGGCGTCCTCATTCACTTTGCCTGTCAATAGGTCACAAAACTGTCACAAGTACATGCCAGTTGCCGAGCATCCAAATTTTGATCATTTGAGCATGGGGGATCTGTGGAAAACGTCGTTTTTCAGTGCTGTTGTTAACTTCGGTCACTAAGTGAACTGCAACCGTTCATTTAGTGACTGTTCAAAAGGGCAACGGCATTGGAAAAAGCAACTTATGACCGTGTTTCACACTTACGGCCGCTGCAGCATCCCCGTGGTCAAAATTCAGACGCTTGGCAACTGACTCATACTAATGACCGTCGCAGTGTCCCTTGGCGACCTTCCTGATGAGCCAAGTCAACGGGGGAGCCTGATTCGCTTAACAACGGTTATTAATTTTACCACCGCAGGGACTGACTTAACAACGCTGGCGAGAAAGGTCGTAAAATGGGGAACAACATTCACTCCCCATCCAAGAAGCTTCCTCAGCTCTTCAGAAACCTTTGGGACAACCATGACCTGGATGACTGTTTCGCTTAGCGACTGAAATTCGGGGGGGGGGGCTGAATTGTGGCTGTAAGTCGAGGACTACCTGGACTGCCCCAGAGGCGACTTCCCTGGTTCAAATCCACACCCGAGAGGCAAAACCTTCTCGTGTTTTGCTGACCCAACACAGCCCCTGGCTAATTTGGGATTGTGTCTGGTTGGAGAGCTTTTTCGACAATCCCAGGTGTGCGCAAAGCAACACAAGGGCTGTGTTTGGCCTTCGTTCAGGGCTCTAAAGGGGGGGAAACACCCTCTGACTCACAAGAAAAGCCAGCTTGCAGAATTGCAACCAGGCAGCGAAAAAGAGCAGAGAGGGCAAGGAAGGAAGGGAGGGAGGGAGGAAGAGATGCAGAGCGATAAACAGAAGTAGCAGCTGGGCCGAGGAAGGAAAAGAGAGTTGTGTAGGCGCACGTGTGGGTGTGGTAGGGTGTTGGTTTCAAAGTCTGTGTGTCTCACAACGGCCTACTCTAGCCTGGCCAGCTCCAGATCTCTTATTAAGGCAGTTTTTCTCAACCTTAGCAACTTTTAAAATGGGTGGACTTCAACTCCCAGAATTCCAGCCAGACTTGGCCATGCTGCTTGGAATTCTGGGAATTGAAGTCCACCCATCTTAATATTGCCCCAGCCTGCTGGAAAGACACCTTGGGCCAGGCTGGCTAGGGAATTCTGGGAGTTGGAGTCCACCCGTCTTAATATTGCCTTGGCCTGCTGGAAAAAGAGGCCTTGAGCCAGGCTGGCGGGGGAATTCTGGGAGTTGGAGTCCACCCGTCTTAATGGTGGTGGTAGGGTTGAGGAAAAGAGGCCCAGGCTGCTTGGAATTCTGGGAGTCGAAGTCCACCCAACTGTGAATTGACAGCTGACAAAAACGCTCAATGGAAGTTATCAGGAAGAGTTGGTATTGCAAGATATTTTAATTTTTTTTCCCTCACCACCACCACAGAGACATTAAAAAATCCAGAGTAATCTTCCAATCCTCAATGATACAAAGTACCTGAAATACAAATATATCGATATATAAATAACAAAAGCTGCTTTCACACACAAAACCGCCAATTTAATGCGCTGTTGATCAATTTGTTCGACAAAGCCTTGATCCGCGGGAAGGTAGGTAGAATATGGGGGGAAAAAATATGCCTGGTTTCTTGATTTTTGTAAAAAAAATCTTCAATACGTTGGTTTGAAAACGTGAGGGTGGAGCATGATTTTGGGGGGGGGGGGGACTGGGGAGGGCACCCCTGAACCCCAGTGAAGGTCAGGAAATCTAAGGGGCGTCAGGGGGAAGCTGCCTGAGGAATCTACGGCGTAGGCACAAGTTCGTAATTTTTTTTAAAAAAAATGTTAAAAAAGAGGTTAAAAACCCTACTTCGTGCGATATGGTTTATTAAACAGGGACGTCCGTCGCTCGGGTATCTTTTTCCCCTTCTTTCTGCGTCATTCCCAGGGCACTTTTCTTCCCAAGACATGGTTGGTGATTTTCTGTGGGACAAAGAGAGAAGAACAAACCTGTAATGATGAAGGGACGCCCCGCACCCCACCCGTCCGAGGGAGCCCCTTTGGGCTCCTTCCCATCTCTCGGTCCTTTTGCCCTACAAGGACAGGGGTCTGGATTGATTGGGGGGGGGGGGGCGGGAAGGATGAAGAAGAGACCCCCCCAAAAAGTGTCAAGTGGGTTTGGATGGTGGTGGGGAGGAGAGGTAGAGGAAACCCCAACTTGTATGAACTGGCTTTTGCTAGGGATGGGTTACAAGGCCAGGGCTGTGTGTGTGTGTGTGTGTGTGAATGAGAGAGAGAGAGAGAGAGAGAGAGAGAGAGAGAGAGAGAGAGAGAGAGAGAGAGAGAGAGGAGGGAAAAAGAGGTGAAGAGAGAGAAGAGAAGAGAAGAGAAGAGGAGAGAAGGGGATGGGATGGGATGGGATGAGGAGAGGAGAGGAGAGGAGAGGAGAGGAGAGGAGAGGAGAGGAGAGGAGAGGAGAGGAGAGGAGAGGAGAAGAGAAGAGAAGAGAAGAGACGAGAAGAGAAGAGAAGAGAAGGGAGAAGGAAGGGAGGAAGGGAGGAAGGGAAGAGAAGAGAAAAGGAGAAAGAAGGAAGGAAGGGAAGGGAAGAGAAGAGAAGAGAAGAGAAAGGAGAAGGAAGGGAAGGGAAGAGAAAGGAGAAGGAAGGAAGGAAGGAAGGAAGGAAGGAAGGAAGGAAGGAAGGAAGGAAGGAAGGAAGGAAGGAAGGAAGGAAGGAAGGAGAAGAGAAGAGAAAGGAGGAGGAGGAAGGAAGGCAGGAAGGAAGGAAGGGAAGGGGAGAGAAATAAGGGAGAGAAAGAGAGACAAGAGAGAAGAGAAAGGAGAAAAGGAAAGAAAGAAAGAAAAAGAAAGGAAAAAGAAGAGAGAAGAGAAAGAAAAGGAAGAAGAGAGAAAAGAGAGGAAAGAGAGGAAGAAGAAGGCTCTGCTGCCCCCTAGTGGTTCAGGCACAACGGCCGCTTCCTTTTTTCCCCACGGCTTTGCGATGCTCCTTCCTTTGGCCAGGATTAAACTCAGCATTTCTCCCGGGAAATATCTCCGCTGTTTTATGCCTCGCCGCTTCAGAGATACGGCCGTTCTCCCCCATAGGAGTTTCTGCCTGGTGTGGGTCAGTTTGCGGCCCCCTGCAACGGTCCTGAGCTCACGTTTTTTTAAGATGCCGCCTGATGCCTTCCAGACTGGGGGCCCCGGTGAGCTCATTGACTATTACGTCCCCGTTCCCGAAGCCCATTATCCCCTGCCTTGCCTGCTCCGAATCCACCTCTGAAAAGGAGGACAACCGCCCCACAGGCTTTTGAGTGGGGGGTGGGGTGTGGGGGGGAGGGGAAAAAAAAAGAAAGGGGCCCCCACCGTTTTGTACAGCTGGGCCTTCAAGCGGTTGCTGGAATATTCCGATTTCCTCTTGGCTTCTTCCCGTCGCTTTCGCACCTCGGGCAGCTGCTCGTAGATGCTGGCCGAAGGGAAGAGAAAGCGAGAAGGCGATTTAAGGGGGGGGGGATCGGTCAGTGGTGGGATTCAGCCGGTTCGGATGAATCGGTTGTTCAATTGCTGGCTGGCCCTTCCCTTCCCCTCCCCTCCTAGGAGTCCCCATGCGCCCTGTTTTGGCTCCCAGGTAAGCCTACTAGCAGGGGTGAAATGCTACCGGTTCAGACCGGTTCAACCGAACTGGTAGCGATGACAGCACAAGGTTCCACCCACCCGCCTGGTCGTCGTTACTTCCTGGTTTTAACTAGGAAGTAACCTGTTTTTTACCCTCTGCGCATCCACAGAAGGGTTTGCACGCAAACTTCCAAACCGGTAGGGAAGGTAAGTAGATTTCACCCCTGCCTACTATGCCCAAAAAATGGGTCGTGGGGGGGCGACTAGATGACCTACAAGGTCCCCTCCAACTCTGTTATTCAGTGGAATGGCTTGCCTTCAAAAGTTGTAGGAGGTTCATCACTGGGAGCTTTCAAGAAGAGACTGGACTTGGGGTGGAGTGGTGGAATTCAGCCGGTTCGGGCGAATCGGTAGTTAAATTCCTGGCTGGCCCCTCCCCTCCCCTTCCAGAAGTCCCCCCTCCCCGTGCCCTGTTTTGGCTCCCAGGTAAGTGCAGGGAGGCCTACTAGGCCCAAAACGGGGTGTGGGGGTGTGTGCCCCCCCCATGGTCCATTTTTGCTCCCAGGGGGTTGCAGAAAGCCAAATGCTGCCTGTCACACCCCCTGGCCACGCCCACCCTGGCGGTCATTAGGGCAGAGGACCGGTTGTTAAATTCTGTGTCCCAGCAAGGTGATGTTTATGTCAAGGAGGAGAAGAGATCTGCAAATGCCCGGACCGGAGAGAAAGTTGGCTCCTTTATGTCCAGGAGCATCACGACGACGAAAATAAGGCGCGGCATAAAAATTTAAAATACCAAAACGTGCAAGTTTCAAATTTTGCCGCGCGTGAAAAAAATATAAAACAGATCTTTGCCCGGAAACAACAAGCCACGTTCATTGCAGTTTGGTAACGTTGCCACGAGGTCCTGAAGCGTGAAGCATGGGACACTTGATGTTCGATGCACACTCTGAACACAAAGGGCCTCTCACCGCCATCGCAATGAGAAGGACTTACAACCGTTCGTTTCGTGAGCATTCAAAGTGAGAACATCACCCGGGGGGGGGGGGGGGGGGGGGGGCACTTATGAATATGACCATTTTTCACACTGTTTTTTTGATCTCGGCAGCATCCCCGGGATCACAAGATACAAAATTCAGACGCTTGGCAACGGACTCGTATTTATGACGGTTTTGCAGGGACCTCCTGACGAGCAAAATCAATGGGGGAAGCTGGATTCGCTTAGCAACTGGGTTATGAGCTCAGCCGCTGCAGTGATTCACTTAATAACGGTGGCAAGACGGGTCGTAGAAGGGGGGGGAAAAAAAGCTCATTTAACAAATGTCTCGCTTAGCGGCATGAATTTTGGGCGCCGTTGTGGTCGTAAGTCCGGGACTACCTGTATACAAAATGTCCGGTTTTGAGCCCCAAATTTGGGGCGGCATCCCAGCAGAATCTGGCAAAGATGCTAAATTAGCGTCCAGAAGGAAATAGAAAGCAGGCGGATAGAGCTTCTTCTCCTTTCTCAGCGAGGACGTCTAAATAGGAATTTTGTTACTTCCTTATTAGGAATGCAGAAGTAACCCGAGTTCTCTGTTATTTATGATGTTTATCCATTATCGCTTCTGAGTGTAATCCAAGAGAGTCACTCTCTGGCCCAAAGTCAACCAACACCCCCCCCCCCCTTACCGTTTGGACCGCTCAACCATTTCGTTCTTGGAAATCGCTCTGCTCCGAATCGTCCGATACCCTAAAAAGAGAGGAAGAAAAACATCGGGGTGAGACCAGCTCTCTCTTGCCGCGCCTTCGTTTTCCCTGACCGCCAAGGAACTCAATCCTGGTTTGATGGCGTCTAAACGGGGTAACTTTTAAGACTTGTGGACTTTTAACTCCCAGAATTCCCCAGCCAGTCAGGAGCTGGAAGGGAAGGGGAGAAGGAGGAAGAGGAGGAGGAGGACTGTGGGGTCCTTGGTGCTCTCTGAGGTTGGTGGTTTTCTTGCAGACGTTTCATGACCCAACTAAGTAACATCATCAGTGTTAGAAGGGAGTGAGGCTTGTGGAGAGGAGGAGGAGGAGGAGGAGGAGGAGGAGGAGGAGGAGGGAGAGAGAAAGCAGCCACAGGAGGAGGAGAACTGTGGGGTCCTTGAGACTCTCTGAGCTTGGTTGGTTTCTTGCAGACGTTTCATGACCCAACTAGGTAATATCATCAATGCTAGAATGGAGTGGGGTTTGTGAAATAGAGGAGGAGGAGGAGGAGGAAAAAGACTGTGGGGTCCTTGGTGCTCTCTGAGCTTGGTGGTTTTCTCGCAGACGTTTCATCACCCAAACAGAGAACAACATCTGTGCTTAGTAAGGACTGTTCCAAGCTGGCTGGGGAATTCTGGGAGTCGAAATCCACAAGTTGCCAAGTTTGGAGACCCCTTGTTAAGATGATCATCCCACCCCAAGGACTAAGGACGTTGAAAAGGTGGATTTTAGGAGAATCGGCCACTTTTGTAAGGAAGCTTTTGGGACAAAGGAGATTGCACGTCCCTGAAAGAGGGGGCAGGGCAGGGGTGAAATGCTACCGGTTCGTTCCAATTCGAACGAATCGGTAGTGATAAAAAAAAAAAAAGCTACTGGTTCGCCCGAACTGGTATTTCCAACGATCAGCTGTGCAGCGGGGTTTAGCTTTGCTAGAAAGCAGGGAATCCAGCTAAATTGTGTGCCACAGCTGATCCCCCCTCACTGTTCTACTTACCTTCCCAAGCCTCTTTTTGGCACATACTGCACATGCGTGTGTGTGTGTGTGTGCGTGCGGAGCGCGCCTTTGGTGCACACTGCGCATGTGCCCACAGCCCAAGTTTGGCGCGCGGTGTGCATACGCAGCCAGCGAAACTGGTAGCAAACCAGTTCGGATTTCATCACTGGGGCCTTCCCTTCCTGCATGTTTGGGCCTCCTTTGGATAGCCAAGGCAAAGCTTCAATCCCCCCAGTGGAACAGTTCCTTCTAAGCACTGACACTGTTAGCTAGTTGGGGCGTGAAACGTCTGCAAGAAACAACCAAGTTCAGAGAGAACCAAGGACCCCACAGTTCTCCTACGCCTCTTCCCACTCTCATTTCTACAAGCCCCACTCGCTTCTAGCAGTCCCCCTCCTCTTCTCTGCAAACCCCTCTCCCTTCTAGCACTGATGGTGTAACCTAATTTGGTAATGAAACGTCTACAAGCTGACTTTGTATAAAACAGAACACCGCTTAGAGGGGGGGCGAAAGCCCTACTAAGCAGGTATATACAAAAGTATGAAGGCTATTGCTTAAAAACCATTGTAAGCCGCCCTGAGTCTCCGGAGAAAGGGCGGCATATAAAATCGAATCAATCAATCAATCAATCAATCAATCAATCAATCAATACATACATACATACATACAATCTCAGAGAGCACCAAGGACCCCACAATTGTTCTCTTCCTCCTCTTCCTTCTCCTCTCTACAAACCTCACTTCCTTCTAGCACTGATGATGTTCCCTAGCTGGGTCATGAAACGCCTGCAAGGAAGCCAACCAAGCTCAGAGTGTACCGAGGACCCTTATAGCAGAAGCAGCCTGGATTCTGGGGGGTGGGGGGGGTCCATCTCTGTTCCTGCTGCCAAAGAAGAGCCAGCCCCCCGCCCGCCTCTCAACAGTCGTTCATTTCTTCAGCAAACTGACACCGCATGTAATTTGGAGCAGGGCTCCCCGTGTAGGAGAAGGGGTACCTCGGTTCGCAAGACCCCCCGCGTTCCTACAGCTCATCCCATCGGGGGGGTTGAACAACCGCTCCCTCTCCCCCTGGAAGACGCCCTGCAGCTTCCTTTCTTCGACCAGCAGCTTGAGGCGTTTCTGACGTTCCCCGGAGCTGGAAATGAAATCGGGACGGTGCATCGCCAGAGACTCCTAAGTGGGGGAAATGAAAAAGAGGGAAAAAAGGAAAGAAGGGGGAAGGGGGGGAAGAAAGAAAAACAATCACTTAGCCTCGGGGAAAGAATGATATAAGCTTCCTTGGAAATCGGCCTCCGAGGCAGAGAAACTAATTAATTTTATTTATTTATTTTTTTTGCAAAGAGGAGAACGAGGCCTCCGCAAAGCTCCAGAGATTCCAAAGAAACGCTTCCATGCCGGAAAGACACCAGACTTGGGAATAAGCCCAGCTGTGTGCTTGTGTTGTTTTTAAAGAAAAAAAGGGGGGTTGGGGGGAGAATAAGGAATATTTTAAAGGAGCCCGACGGAGACAAAGCAGAGGGCTCGGGGGAGCCGCGAAGGAAAAGCCTCTAACCCAAACAAAACCCAGAGAAGAGATTTTTTTTCCCTGGGAAAATCAAAATGAGCTCACGGCCCCGTCTTGGGGAAGGGGGTCGATCTCCGCGGGAAAGAGGAAGGGCAGAATCTCAGCGTTACGATTCCCGGACAATCTTGGACTCACAACAAGTTCGAAAGCTGCACAAAAGCAGTTTGTCTTTTTTTAATTCCAAAGTGGCGTTTGGGGGACCCGGGAGGGAGGGGTAGGGGGGCGCTCACTGGGGTAAGAGAATTTGATGCGTCGGTCTCACGGACGATTCTTAGGCGCCCTCGAGTTATGACCGTAATTTGTGTCCAAGGTTTGCGTTGCTAAGCAAGGCCGTTGTTAAGGGAGTTTTGCTCCATTTTACGACCTTGATGGCACAATGGTTAGAAGGCAGGATTGCCTTCTTTTTCTCAATTTTCTTTCTCTTGCTCCCTCTATCTCTTATTTCCCTTCCATTTTTCTCTCCCTCTTCTTTCCTCTCCTTCCTTCCTTCCTTTCTCTTCTAAGAGTTGTGTTGTCCCAGTGGTTAGAACGCAACACTGCAGGCTAATTCTGCCCACTGCCAGCAGTTCAATCCTGACCAGCTCAAGGTTGATTCGGCCTTCCATCCTTCCAAGTTGAGTAAAATGAGGACCCAGATTGTTGAGTCTATCTCTCATCTATCTATCTGAGCTGTGGTGGCCCAGTGGTTTGAATGCAGGATTGCGGGCAAACTCTGCCGACTGCCAGGAGTTCGATCCAGACTGGCTCAAAGGTTGACTCAGCCTTCCATTCCTTCCGAGGTGGGTAAAATGAGGACCCAGATTGTTGGGGGCAAGAGGCTGACTCTGTAAATGGCTGAGAGAGGGCTGTACAGCACTATGAAACGGTATAGAAATCTTAAGTGCTATTGGTATTTTCTGCCACAGTTGTTAAGCCAAACGCTGCGTTTGTTAAGCGAATTATGCCGTTGTTAAGCAAATCTGGCTTCCTCCATTCATTTTGCTTATCAGAAGATGGCCGGGAAGTTTACAAAGGGTGATAACATGTGAAAGCACGACTGACATAAAGGCGTGCCAGTTGCCAAGCACCCAAATTTCGATCACGTGACCAGGGGGATCCCACAAACCCCGTAAGTGTGAAAATAGCAATAGCTCTTAGACTGACACACCACTTCACACTGCTTTTACAGCCCTCTCTGAGAGGTTTGCAGAGTCAGCTTCTTGTCCCCAAAAAATCCGAGTCCTCATTTTACCGACCTCGGAAGGATGGAAGGCCGAGTCAACTTTGAGCTGGTCAGGATTGAACTGCCGGCAGTTGGCAGAATTAGCCTGCAATGTTGCATTCTAACCACTGGGATAACATGACTCTTACAAGAGAAAGAAGGAAGGAAGGAAGGAAGGAAGGAAGGAAGGAAGGAAGGAAGGAAGGAAGGAAGGAAGGAAGGGGAGGAAAGAAGAGGGAGAGAA
This sequence comes from Pantherophis vulpinus, assembly GCA_037215915.1. Taxonomy (NCBI): domain Eukaryota; kingdom Metazoa; phylum Chordata; class Lepidosauria; order Squamata; family Colubridae; genus Pantherophis; species Pantherophis vulpinus. The sequence continues at coordinate 2,706,022 of JAXLNS010000008.1, read as the reverse complement.
AAAGGGAAGGGAAATAAGAGATAAGAGGGAGCAGGAGAAAGAAAATGGAGAAGAAGAAGGGAAGGAAGGAGACAGAGAGAAGGAAAGAAAAGAAAAGTAGAAAGAAAAGGGTGCGAAGGAAGGAGAGAGGGGGGAAAGAGGGAAAGAAAGAGAATAGCAATAGCATTTAAACTTATATACCACTTCACAGTGCTTTTACAGCCCCCTCTAAGCGGTTTACAGAGCCAGCCTCTTGCCCCCCAACAATCTGGGTCCTCATTTAACCGACCTCGGAAGGATGGAAGGCTGAATGAACCTTAAGCCGGTCAGGATCGAACTGCTGGCAGTCGGCAGGGTTTTTGCCTGCAATGCTGCATTCCAACCACTGCGGCACCAGGGCTCGTAAAAATCGTCCTAGGTTGCTTTTATCAGTGCCATAAGACAGTCACATGGTTGTTAAGTGAATCTGGCTTCCCCGTCGACTTTGCTTTGTCGGAAGGTCGCAAAAGCAGATGACGTGACCCCGGGGCACTGCAACAACCGTCATAAATAATAGGAGCCTGTGGCCAAGCGTCCAAATTGTGATCACGTGACCGCGGGGAATGCCACAACGGTCGTTAAGAGTGAAAAACAAGTCCTAAGGAACTTGTTTCAGTGCTGTTGTAACTCTGAATGGTCACTAAATGAATTTCTTGTAAGCTAAAGACCACCTACCGTATTTTTCGGAGTATAAGATGCTCTGGACTATAAGACGCACCTACCGTTTTTGGGGAGGAAAACAAGAAAAAAAAAATCTGCCTCTGCCTCTCAGCAATTTGCCTCCTTGCAGCAAACAGCAAACAGCCTGTTTCAGTTTCAGTTTCAGCACAGCACTGATTAGCACAAGGAAAAAAAAAAAAACAATTTCTGCCTCTGCCTCTCAGCAGTTTGCCTCCTTGCAGCAAATGGGGCACGGGGCAATAGGCAATGTGCTAATCAGGCTGTGCTGAAGCTGAAACTGAAACAGGCTGTTTGCTGTTTGCTGCAAGGAGGCAAATTGCTGGGAGGCCGAGGCCAAAGGGTGGGGGCCATCGGGTGGGCGGCGCTACATTCAGTGTGTAAGACGCACCCAAATTTTCACCCTCTTCTAGGGGGCGAAAAAGTGTGTTTTATACTCCGAAAAATACGGTATATTAAGGGGTTGGAGATTAGAAGACCTCTACGGTTCCTTCCAGCTGGGCCAGAATGGAGCCACGCCTGGTCCTTGGCGCCAGGATCTCTAGTATGGATGGGGAGTGTGGGGGAAGTGGAGCGAGGGGGAAGGGGGACAAAGCCAGAAGGCTGGATTTTACCTGCAAGGTCATTTTACTCAAAGGTGAGGGAGGCTCATTCTCAGCATCTCTTGCTGGAGCTGCCAGACGCACCTGGAGACCCCCGGGACGTTCCGGCCAATTCTGCTCGCGGAGAGGTTCTCGCCAGGGATTTCTTGTGGGTGGGGGCTCGGACCACGCGAGAGCAGGACCGGGTAGGAAGCCACCCCCGGATTCTTCCAGGGGATCCGGTTTTAGATCTGCTGCCGGGACGAACCAAGATACTCCTGGATGGGGGGAGAGGGGAGAAAGGAGAACAGCGGCGGTGAGTTTCGGTGGTCCTTTGCCAAGATGGCTGACTAGGATTGGCAGAGAGTGGGTGGGTTCGGCCTTTCAAAGGCCCTCAGATTCAGGCTGAAGGTCCAACAGGTTTTTGGTCAGGATTTCTCAATTTTGGCCACTTTTTCGTGGACTTCAACTCCCAGAATTCCCCAGCCAGCTGGCTGGGGAATTCTGGGAATTGAAGTCCATACATCTTAGAAGTAGCTAAGGTTGGGAAACCCTGGTCTAAAACAATCTATGTTACCTTGAAGATATCTTGATTTGGGGGTTCAGGGTCCAAATGATTTATCGCATTTAATTTTGAGCCTTTCGAAACTTACCCTGTGATTTCCTTCCCCATCTCCACATTTTGGTCCTAGGTTATTTTAATTTGTCTCAGATTAAATTCTTGATTCTTTGCCCAGCTCTTTCGCTATTTTCCGTCCTATTATCTTCCTTTATTTGAATGTTCCATCGGATGGAACTTCCCCTGTGGAGCAAGGATCGCATATAGAGAACCAAGATATTATTATATCTAGAGCCGGTTTGGTTTTAGTGGTGAAGGCACCTGGCTAGAAAGCAGGAGATGGGAGTTCTAGTCCCACCCGAGGCATGGAAGCCGGTTTGGTGACTTTAGGCCAATCACCATGAGCCGGTAAGTTCTAGTCCCACCTTAAGACATGAAAGAAGGCTGGGTGAATTTGGGGCAATGACCAGGCGACGGTGAGTTCTAGTCCCACCTTAAGACATGAAAGAAGGCTGGGTGATTTGGGGCAATGACCAGGCGACGGTGAGTTCTAGTCCCACCTTAAGACATGAAAGAAGGCTGGGTGATTTGGGGGCAATGACCAGGCGACGGTGAGTTCTAGTCCCACCTTAAGACATGAAAGAAGGCTGGGTGAATTTGGGGCAATGACCAGGAGACGGTGAGTTCTAGTCTCACCTTAGACATGAAAGAACCCTGGGTGACATTGGGACAATGACCAGGAGACAGTGAGTTCTAGTCTCACTTTAGACATGAAAGAACCCTGGGTGACATTTTTTTTTTTTTTAATTTGATTTATATGCTGCCCTTCTCCGGAGACTCAGGGCGGCTTACAGTGCGTTAAGCAATAGCCTTCATACTTTTGTATATTTATACAAAGTCAGCTTATTGCCCCCACAAACTGGGTCCTCATTTAACCTACCTTAGAAAGGATGGAAGGCTGAGTCAACCTTGAGCCTTGGAGAGATTCGAACCAGCAGTAAATTGCAGGCAGCTGTGTTAATAACAGGGTGCACTAAACCACTGTAGTACCAAGACATTGGGACAATGACCAGGAGACAGTGAGTTCTAGTCTCACTTTAGACATGAAAGAAGGCTGGGTGACTTTGGGGCAATGACCAGGAGACGTTGAGTTCTAGTCCCACTTCAGTCATGAAAACTGCTGAGTGGCTCTCAGCTGAGCCCACTTTACGGAGCTGTTGTGGGGGAAACAGCAGGAGAAAGGAATATGTTTAGAGCCTTTATGAAAAATAGTAAAATCTGGATAAAAGTAAACAAATGGATAAATAAAATCTATCCGGTGAATGCTATTTATCTCTTGACTCAGATCCCCCCTTTGTTTTTTACAAGGCAGTGTGTGTACCGGAGTGGTGCGGTGGCCTAGAGGTGGAGCTCTCGCCTCACAATCAGGAGGCTGTGAGTTCAATCCTAGGTAGAGGCAGATATTTCTCTCTCTGGGCACACTGAGAATATATATCTGCTGAACAAAACTCCGCATTGGTGACAGGAAAGGCATCCGGCGATTAAAACAATCTGGTTTCTTCGTTCAGTTGCCCAGACTCTACCCGGCAAGGGATTACGGGGTCATTAAAAGAAGAAGATGAAGGCAATGTGTGTACCCAATGCTCCCACCTCCTCTTTTCTCTACAAACACAACAATCTTAGGAGGTAGACTGGGCTGAGAGAGAGAGAGAGAGAGAGAGAGAGGGATACGTAGAACAAAAACCCAGCCAGCTTTTAGAGCCAGAGAGAACTAGAACTCACCGTCGCCCGATCTCTAGTCCAGCAGGTTTGGCACTGCACCACACTGGCTCTTGCGACATAACCCAAATCCACAAGAAACACACACATACACACCCACCTTGCATCCACTGCGACCGGCTCCTTCTGGGCCTCCTCCCTTCCAGGAAGCCGCCCGGCTGCCACGTCTGCTGGTCCTCGTCTTCCGCCGACAGCCCATGGTGCTGAGCCAGCCGGTGCTCCGTCCTGCTCCTAGCGGCCCTTCCCTGGAGCGTGGCTTGGCTTTGGGTCGGGGTGGGGAAAGTCAAGCCCACGTCGCGAGTGTGCTTCTTGGTGGCGCTGTTCACAATCTCAAAGTCTCCTGGAGGGGAGGGTGAAAGGAAATACAGGTTGTCTCCCCAATGCGGCAACCACCTTGGTTATTGTTGTGGATCAAGGGCAGTGGCGGGTTTCACATTTTGTTGCTACCGGTTCACCCCGCGCACGCTGCTTCGCGCACGCCCAACCTTCCGTGCACGTGCTTTGCTCATGCGCCTTCCACGCATGCTCCATGCGTGGAAGTACTATCGGACTGTACGTGACTATAAATTAAAACATATAGAGTGATAAAGGTATAGAGCATTATGGTACAACTATGAAAATAATAAGAGCCTTGGTAGTACAGGGGTTTAAGGCACCCTGTTATTAAGCTTATTAAGACCAGCTGCCTGCAATTACTGCAGGGTTCGAATCTTGCCAGGCTCAAGGTTGACTCAGCCTTCCATCCTTTCTAAGGTAGGTGAAATGAGGACCCAGATTGTGAGGGCAATAAGCTGACTTTGTATAAATATACAAAAGGATGAAGGCTATTGCTTAACGCATTGTAAGCCGCCTTGAGTCTTCGGAGAAGGGCGGCATATAAATCAAATTAAAAAAATAATAATAATGGTTAGAACTATGACGTACAACATTATGCATACAGACGGGAGGTTGAACAACTAGCCTCGTGGTGCGACCGGAACAATCTGGAACTGAACATACTCAAAACTGTAGAAATGGTGGTGGACTTTAGGAGAAAACCTCCCGTACTTCCACCTCTCACAATACTAGACAACCCAGTGTCGACAGTAGAGGCCTTCAAATTTCTAGGTTCTACCGTATCTCACGACCTAAAATGGACACCCAACATCAAAGACGTCATCAAAAAAGCACAACAAAGAATGTTCTTTCTGCACCAACTCAGAAAGCTCAAACTGCCCCAGGAGCTGCTGATCCAGTTCTACGGAGAAATGATGGAGTCTGTCACATCTGCACCTCTACAACTGTCTGGTTTGGCTCTGCAACCCAACAAGACAGACACGGACTTCAACGGATAGTTAGAACTGCAGAAAAAAACCATGGCTACCAGCAGTGGTGGGATTCATGTAATTTAACAACCGGTTCTCTGCCCTAATGATTTCTTCCAACAACCAGTTTGCCAAACTGCTCAGAAAATTAACAACCGGTTCTCCCGAAGTGGTGCGAACTGGCTGAATCCCACCACTGGCTACCAACCTGCCTCCCATTGAGGACCTGTATCCTGCACGAGTTTTTTTTTTTTTTTTTTAATTTGATTTATATGCCGCCCTTCTCCGGAGACTCAGGGCGGCTTACAGTGCGTTAAGCAATAGCCTTCATCCTTTTTGTATATTTATACAAAGTCAGCTTATTGCCCCCACAAACTGGGTCCTCAATTTAAATTTACAATTTACGAGTCAAGAAAAGGGCCGGGAAAATATGTACAGACCCCTCGCATCCTGGACACAAACTCTTTCAACTCCTACCCTCAAAACGAAGCTATAGAGTACTGCACACCAGAACAACTAGACACAAGGAGAGTTTCCTCCCGAACTCCATCACTCTGCTCAACAAATAATTCCCTCAACACTGTCAAACTATTCACTAAGTCTGCACTACTATTAATTTTCTCATCATTCCCACCACCCATCTCCTCCCACTTATGACTGTATGACTGTAATTTTGTTGCTTGTATCCTTACGATTTATATTGATATTGTTTCCTAGTATGATTTGATTGCTTATTTGTACCCTATGACTCAGTGGTGGGTTGCCCCCATTTCACACCGGTTCTATAGAACCAGTAGTAAAACTGGCGGAAGGCTCCACCCACCGACCCTGACGTCATCAGAACACGCGTGCTGCCCCGTTGAGAACCGGTAGTAAAGGTAAGTAGAACCCACCCCTGCTATGACTATCATTAAGTGTTGTACCTTATGATTCTTGAAGAATGTATCTTTTCTTTTATGTACATCGAGAGCGTATGCACCAAGACAAATTCCTTGTGTGTCCAATCACACTTGGCCAATAAAGAATTCTTATTCTATTCTATTCTATTCTATTCTATTCTATTCTATTCTATTCTATTCTATTCTATTCTATTCTATTCTATTCTATTCTATTCTATTCTATTCTATTCTATTCTACATTCCAATATTCTCTTCTCTTCTCTTCTACATTCCAGATTTTCTTTTCTATTCTGTTCTGTTCTGTTCTGTTCTATTCCATTCCATTCTATTCTACATTCCAATATTCTCTTCTCTTCTTCTCTTCTCTTCTCTTCTATGACTGTAATTTTGTTGCTTGTATTATTTGTACCTATGACTATAATTAAGTGTTGTACCTTATGATTCTTGAAGAATGTATCTTTTCTTTTATATACACTGAGAGCGTATGCACCAAAGACAAATTCCTTGTGTGTCCAATCACACTTGGCCAATAAAAAAAATCTATTCTATTCTATTTAAAAGAGACTATACTGTATGACTATGAGAATAATGGTTATAATCAGGGTGTATAATACTATCTATACTTAAAAAGGACTTGACACAGCCAGTACACTGTCATTGCAAAACTGGAAATGTGATGTATAATAAAGGAAAATGTACAATAAAAACATTAAAAAAAAAAAGGAAATATTGGGCTGAGTTGTAAGTCAAAGGCTGCCTGTGTTACTTCTTCCTTCTCGTGAGCGGTACGGACGATACTGCTGTGTCTTTGTGTGTCTCTTTCTGTGCAGAAACACAAAAGGCAAGAAACTTCCAAGCAGAGAGGAAGCCGAGGAAGAATCGACCCCGGATCGACTCAGCCGAAGAAGATCTGAGATTTCTCCGAAGTCGCTTCCGACTCCGTGGAAGTCAGATCTCCGCTAGGAAGGCGGAAAGTCTGGAGGGAAGGACCGAAAAGGGTCAGGCCACAAAAGAGACGGCGAAGCCTTTGAATTCGACTTCTTTTTCTTTTGTGAAAAGCCTCTGAGCCCAAAGGCTCCGCCGAGAAAGCAGCCGGGGATGAGACGGCCGAAGTGAAGCGAGACTCACCTGCTTGGACGGCCTTATTGGACATCCGTTTGCTGCTCAGAGCCGGGCTGGGCCCGCGGGAACTGCCAAGGCTTGAGGCGGAGTCGGAGGATGTGAAAGACGGGCTGGGCTGAAAGAAATAAGGAGGAGGAAGGTTTCAGAGGATGGAGTGGGGTTGGAGGACAGGAGGAGGACGACTGAGGGACCCTTGGTGCTCTCTTGAGCTTGGGGGTTTTCTTGCAGACGTTTCATGACCCAACTAGGTAACTTCATCAGTGCTAGAAGGGAGTGGGGTTTGCAGAGAGGAAGAGGAGGAGGAGAAGGAGGGGGAGGGGGAGGAGGAAGAGGGAGGAGGAAGTTTGTAGAGAAGAAGAGGAGGAAGAAGAAGGAGGAGAGGGAGGGGGAGGACTGAGGGATGTTGGGCACTCTCCGAGCTTGGCTGTTTTCTTGGAGACCTTTCATGACCCAACTAGGTAACATCATCAGTGCTAGAAGTAGGGAAGAGGAGGAGGAAGACGACTGTGGGGATCCTTGGTGCTCTCTGAACTTGTTTTCTTGGAGACTTTTCATGACCCAACCAGGTAACATCATCAGTGCTAGAAGGAAGTAGGGAGGAGGAGGGCAACTGTGGAGTCCTTGGTGCTGGTTTTCTTGCAGACGTTTCAGTACCAAACTAGCTAATATCATCAGGCTAGCACTGATGATGTTACCTAGTTGGGTCACAAGATGTCTGCAAGAAAACCATCAAGCTCGGAGACCACCAAGGACCCCACAGTCCTCTTCCTCTCCACAAACTCCCCTCCCTTCTAGAACGGATGTTTCCTACTTTAGTACTCAAATGTCTGCAAGAAAACTACCAAGGACCCCACATTCCTCCTCCTCCTTACAAACCCCTCTCCCTTCTAGCCCTGATGCCGTTACCTAGTTGGGTCACGAAACGTCTGGGAGAAAACCACCAGGCTCGGAGAGCAACCAAGGCCCCACCGTCCTACTTGGCTTTCTTCGTGGAGAATCGAAGGACAAACGAAGCAAAATTATATGATGAAACCGGTTCAGACAGCAAACACCTGCTGTTGGCATGACTCCAAGACGACGGAGCCAGCGTGCAAGCTGCGAATGTTGGCACGCTTGCTGGCATACACCCTGCCATCTGACCCCGCTGGCTGCATTTCCACCGGTGGCATTTAGCAGGTTCACAGGAACAGCAGGCGAGACTGTGAATTTCACCTCTGACTGAGCAGCGGGTCAGAGAGATGGGATGATACCTCACTGAACAGGTAACACAGTCCCTGCTTTGTCAACAGAAGCCGAGAGCCCAATCGGGCCTACTACGTAACCCATCACAGGTAGTCCTCCACTTACAACAGTTCGTTTAGTAACCAGTTCAAAGTTACAACGAAACTTGAACAGAAAAAAGAGCCTTGATAGTACAGTGGTCTATGCACCCTGTTATTAACACAGCTGCCTGCAATTTACTGTAAGTTCGAATCTCCCCAGGCTCAAGGTCGACTCAGCCTTCCATCCTTTCAAAGGTAGGTGAAATGAGGACCCAGTTTGTGGGGGCAATAAGCTGACTTTGTATAAATATACAAAAGGATGAAGGCTATTGCTTAACGCATTGTAAGACGCCCTGAGTCTCCGGAGAAGGGCGGCATATAAATTAAAGCAAAAAAAAAAAGAAAAGAGAGACTTATGACCGTTTTTCATAATGATGGCCGTTGCAGCATCCTGTTCTGAGCCAGCTCCCCAAACATGGCAAACCCTCTGAAGTGAACTCAAAGATTCCTTTATTAGGAGCACCAGCAACCCCGGCAAAAACTTTCCCTCTCAGGCTAACAAGTCTGTCCGGCAGGGGAGACAAATAGTTGTCTGTCCCATCTATTCATCTCCGCCCCCTGCCTTTTATCCCCAGAGCCAGGGTGGGGCTTCGTTAGCAGCGGTGGCTCTTCCGTCCCAAGGACCGGCCCATAGATTTCCCCTGCTCTCCTCTCCTCTTGCCTTCTGTGCATCAGGCACTGGACCCAGCTGTTCCTCCTCTTCCTCATCAGCCACCTCCGGACCTGGGGGCTGTTGACTCTCCATCTGAGGGCTGACGGACGGCCCAGGCTCCTCCTCCGTCTCTCTCTCTCTCTCTGCCACCTCCATTCCCTCTTCCCCCTTGGAGCTCTCAGCTTGCCTTGATGCTGACTTTGACTCCCAAGCCTCCTTCTCCTCCTCCTCCTCATCTGATTCAGCTGCTGGAGGGGCCGGTAACCAACAGGCCACAACAGATCCCCATGATGACATGATCCAAATTTGGACGCTTGACAACCGACTCATATTTATGACAGTCGCAGCGTCCTGGGGTCACATGAGCCTTGGTGGCGCAGCAGACTAAAGCACTGTTAAGTAGCACCAGCTGCCTGCAATTACTGCAAGTTCAAATCTCACCAGGCTCAAGGTCGACTCAGCCTTCCATCCTTCCGAGGTAGGTAAAATGAGGACCCGGATTGTGGGGGCAATAAGCTGACTTTGTATAAAAAAAAACACCATTTGGGAGGGCCCCCAAAAGCCCTACTAAGCAGGTATATACAAAAGTATGAAGGCTATTGCTTAACGCATTGTAAGCCGCCCTGAGTCTCCAGAGAAGAGCGGCATATAAATCGAACCAATAAATAAATAAATTAAATTTTGAGACCTTCCGATGAGCCAAATCAATAGGGAACCTGGATTTGCTTAACTAACTTCCAGTGATTTGCTTAACAACTGCAGCAAGGAAGGTCGTAACACGGGAAAAAAATTCACTGAACAACTGTCTCACTTAGCAACCAAAATTTTGGGCTCAATTCTGGTCGTAAGGCGAGGACTACCTGTATTACCTTTCTGCCACCAAAGAGAGGGAAGAAAAGTGGGAAGTGAATGACAGGGAGTCCTCGACTTGCAACAGTTCGCTTAGCAACCATTTGAAGTTACAACATCATTGGAGTTCCGACTTATGACCATTTTTCAATGCTTACGGCCGTTGCAACATCCCCCACAGTTACGTCATTTACATTCAGATGCTTGGGCAAATGACTCACATTTATGACGGTGGCAGCATCCCGGGGGGTCACATGATTCCCTTTTTACAACCTTCTAACAGACAAAGTCAAGGGGGAAACCGGATTCTCTTAACGACTGGGTTATTCATTTAACAACTGCAGCGATTCACTTAACAAATTGCTGAGCACATTGTAAGCCGCCCTAAGTCTTCGGAGAAGGGCGGCATATAAATCAAATTAAAAAAAAAAAAAAAAAAACAAATGTGGCAAGGAATCGATTTACAAGCTTGTAAATCCCCAAAATTGGGATGCTTAGAACATCTGTCGCTCTCTCACTGCCAAAGTAGTCCTCAACTTACGACTACCATTGAGCCCAAAATGTTTACAAACTGACATAAGAGGTTTCTCAGCCACGTAAACATTTTGGGCTCAATGGTGGTCGTAAGTTGAGGACTACTTTGGCAGTGGGAGAGCGACAGATGTTCTAAGCATCCCAATTTTTCCTGGGTCTGCTTCCACACATGGCATATTTGGTTATCTTGGCAGGAACATCTGCGCCAGTCGGTGTTTAACAGGCCGCAGAACTATTATCTTTAATAATTGCTCCTGCTTAATTGATATAATTGACTGGCAAACGAAGAGGCTGGAAGACATTTCTTTCAGGAGAAAAAAAAAATTCTTGCTTTCTGGGAGTCGTTTTCTCCAGGATTTTAAAAAATGGGAGTTAATTATCCAAAGCTCGAGTTTTACATAAATACGGCTGCTGTTGCTTAAATACCATGTCGTTTAACCACAGTGTTCTTTTCTTCCTAATAGAGCGAACGGCTATTGCAAAATTTCTCACGTTTATGTTTTTATTTACTCCCCCCGAAAAATCACGTTGATTTTTACTCGGCTTTGCAGTAAAGACGAGGAGGGGAAACGATGGGTGCGACCAAATGGATTGCAACCTCTGGTTTTCTGGCAACAATTCATGGGTCCATGTGGGCGGGGGGGGGGGGGGGAGAAGGAGGAAGAAGAGGAGGAGGAGTGGAGTATGTTGGGTGCTATCTGGACTTGGTGGTTTTCTTGCAGACATTTCATCGCCCAACTAGGTAAAATCATCAGTGCTAGAAGGCAGTGGGGCTGGAGGAGGAGGAGGAAGGGGAGGAGGAGGAAGAGGAAGATAGGATGGAAGGGTGGAAGAGAAGGAGGAAGAGGAGGATGGAAGGGAGGGAGGAAGACTTTGGGGTCCTTGGTGCTCTCTGAGCTTGGTGAATTTCTTGCAGACATTTCATCACCCAACTAGGTAAAATCATCAGTGCTAGAAGGCAGTGGGGTTGGAGGAGGAGGAGGAAGGGAAGGGGAGGAGGATGACTGTGGGGTCCTTGGTGCTTTCTGAGCTTGGTGACTTTCTTGGAGATGTTTCATGACCCAACTAGCTAACATCATCAGTGCTAGAAGGGAGTGGGGTTTACAGAGGAGGAGGAGGAGGAGGAGGAGGAGGAGGAGGAGGAGGAGGAGGAGGAGGAGGAGGAGGAGGAGGAGTTGTTTATTTATTTGTTCAACTTGTATGCCGCCTTTCTCTGAAGACTCAAGGCGGCTTACAATGCATTTAAAAGCTATATATAAAAACATTAAACATTAAAACATTAAAAACAATTAAAACCCATTCACAACCATTCATGGCCGGATCTCGCCAGATCGCAACAGCGAGATCAACGGCCCCAGGCCTGCCGGAAAAGCCAGGTCTTCATTTCATTATCCAACTAGGCAACATTATTATTGCTGTCATCATCAGCAACATTACCACTGATGATGTTACCTCCGTGGGTAATGAAACGTCTGCAAGAAATCAACCAAGCTCAGAGAGCACCAAGCGCCCCACTATGGCTTATCCGCCTGCCAGGAACCCCAGGTTGGGCAAGGCCACTCTGGGATAGGCGTAAATCCCGGTCCCCTGTTCAGTCGCCTACCTGATCCTCTCTCCTTTTCTGTTCTATGTGAACCATTTTCGGGTAGCCGTCCCCCTTGGCTTTCTTGCCCCGCTTGGTCCAGGTCTCCGAACGCGTCTTTTGCAAGTCGATGGTGCTGTAGAGCTGGGACAGTTTGGGAGACACCTGCACCCTCTCCTGCCCGAAAGCTCTGATCAACCTGGCCGTGTTGATGGTCGACACCGACTCGCTGGTCTCGGTCTGCGTGGCGCTTTCGGTGTCGATCCGAGTCCCCTCGGACTCGGAGGTCACGTTGGTGATCACGCTGGCGTCTCTCCCCGGTCTCAAGTCAGAAGACGTCTCGCTCGGCGCCTTGGAGGTCGGGGATCCATCCCAGTTCCTATCTCCAGGTACAACAGCCCTGGAGTGTCCGGTTTTCGGACGCCTGGATTTGAACTGCCAGGCGCTGCTGTGGCCAACGAGGGCTTCCTCCGACGTTTCTGTGCTGGGCCGTGATGCCACTTTCTTTCTGGCCGCCATCTTTTTGTCTCGAGGGCTGCTGAGCCTTGGTACTTTCCTCCTGGGTTCCTTCTGGTTGCCCTTCTGGTCCTCCAGGACAAGGGCCAGGGAATGCCGAAGGGGGTTCTGCAGGAGCCTGGCCAGGCGGTCCAGTCGCTCCACCAGTGATAGCTCGGTTCTGTGGTTGCTTTCGATGGGCTTCCCCTGCTGCTGGTGGTTCTGTCGCTCCAAATACTTGGCCCAAAGATCATCTAAAGTGCTGGTTCGATGGGAGCTTGGCCCCCTTGTTAGATCCGCCACCTGCTTCTCCTTAATCATCTGGCTTCCCGAAGGAAGTTGACTTGCTCTTCCAAAGCTAGTTTTTTGGGCATCGGGCAAGTCTCGTTTGGAAGCGTGCTTGAATTTTATTTCCTCAAGAAAACTATAATCGACCTCGCCGGTCAGCGGGATAAAACGTTCTTCCCTTTGGGCCAAATGCAGAGGGGGCGATGGTGAGGGGCTGCTTTCTAGGGTTCCCTTACGCTGCAGTAAACCTTGGGGGGAAGGGCCCGGACCCCTGGAAGGCGCATCAACCTGCCCCAAAGCCTTGCTGCCGGAAGGGGAATCTGGGTCATCCTGCAAAGTCGGCTTCAGGGGAGGCTGTGCAGATTCAAAGCCAGACTGGGAAGTTTTGAGCGATTCCAAGGAATTCCGGCCGCTGCAGCTTCCTAAGCAAAAGGGGAGGGGGACAAGGGAAGAAAAGGAAAAGTTAGATATTGCATTCGTTTAGGACAGAGCGTTTACGAGGCAGTTTACGTTCGTGGCAGGTCCAAAGAACCAAGAACGTCACCCGGAGTGACTCCTGAGCAATATTTTAATCGCTGTTCGCCTACAGACAGAATCTTGCCAGACTAAAGCAATTATCTGCGTAACTATAAGTCAGGGGTATCCAATCTTGGCAACTTTTAAGACTAGGGGACTTTATGCCGGCTGGGGAATTCTGGGAGTTGAAGTCCACAAATCTTAACGTTGCCAAGGTTGGCTACCTCTGGTCTAGAGTTATGCAGAAAATTGCTTTAATCTGGCAAGATTCTGTCTGTAGGTGTCTGCGGAGATGTTTATGGGGATTCTCAGTCATCCAGGTCATAGTTGTCCCAAAGGTGCTTCAAAAGGCAACTGGACTATTTATTTTTTTATCTGAGGAAGAAGAAGAAGAAAACATTTCATTTCTTATCCAAGAAACTTTATCAGTTCTGATGGTGGTGGGGAGGATGGAAGGAGAAAATACTGACAGTTGAGACTGGTGTGTGTGTGTGTGTAAGGATAGATTCGGATAGGATGGTGGGGGTAGATAGTACAGGTAGTCCTCAACTTATGACCACAATTGACCCCAAAAATTTATGTTAAATTCGTTAAGTGAGCTTTGTCCCGTTTTACGACTTTTTTTGCCATCTTTGTTAAGTGAATCACTGCAGGTTTTAAATCAGCAACATGGCTGTGAAGTGAATCTGGTTTCTCCCTTGACTTTGCTTGTTGGAAAGTTGGAAGCAAATGGGGATCATAGATCCCCTGGGAGAATCTACAGATTTTTTTCAAAAAGTTGAGAAATTCTAAACAGCCCCAATAATGAGCAGGAACACTTATTATGAAATAATAATAATAATAATAATAATAATAATAATAATAATAATAATAATAATCATCATCATCATCATCATCATCATCATCATCATCATCATCATCATCATCATCATCATCATCATCTTTATTTTGGCAGCTCAAGAACAAGCCCTAGCCACAAACTGCATGAAGGCAAAAATTCAACGTTACCACCAACAGCAAATGCTGCCTCTGCAATGAGAAAGAAGAGACAGTCGACCACCTGATCAGCGGGTGCAGCAAAATTTCACAAACTGACTACCTACAATGCCATGACCGTGTTGCTAAGATCATTCACTGGAAATTGTGCCAGAAGTTTGGATTTGAGTACAGCAAAAACCACTGGGAACATCAGGTTGAGAAAGTGTTAGAGAATGAGAAACTCAAGATCTTGTGGGACTTTAGGATTCAGACTGACAGGCACTTGGTCCACAACACACCTGACATAACAATAGTTGAAAAGAAAAAAGTATGGTTCATTGACATTGCAATACCTGGTGATGCACGGATTGAAGATAAGCAGCAAGAAAAAATCACAAAGTACCGGGACTGGCAAATTGAAGTTGAGCGACTGTGGAAAAAGGAATCGTGTGTTGTCCCGATTGTAATTGGAGCCCTTGGAGCAATACCCAAAGGGCTACCCCGCTATTAAGAAATTCTAAATTTGCCGGACTTGAACATTTTGACCACCTTACTCGGAACACCTTACATCCTCCGACGATACCTTAACAGTTCCTAGGTCCTTGGTTAGGACTGGAGCTGCTGAGCTATTAACCAGCCTCAAAGGCTGTGAATCTCACTAAAGCTTAACCAATAATAATGATGATGATGATGATGATAGTAGTCTTCCAATGTTTGAGGGGCTGCCCCAAAGAAGAGGGGGGGTGTCAACTTACTTTCCAAAGCACCAAAAGGCAGGACGAGAAGCAACGGATGAAAACTAATCAAAGAGAGAAGCAACTTACTTACAACTAAGGAGAAGCTTCCTAACAGGGAGGACAATTAACCAGTGGAACAGCTTGCCACCAGAAGTTGTGGGGGCTTCATCACTGGAGGTTTTCAAGAAGAGACTGGACAGCCATTTGTTTGAAATGATATGGGGTCTCCTGCTTGAGCAGGAGGCTGGACTAGAAGACCTCTGAGGTCCCTTCCAGCTCTATTCTGATTCAATTTTGCTGAAGAAACATACCCTTCAGGAGGCTGTCCGTGTCCACTCTGCCCCTGCCAAAGTTCCCTGACACTCCTCAGGGGCATTGAGGCAACCACTGTGACCTCATCACCTCAACTCACCCTACACACATCAACCATCTTTCCTCTTTAAGTACCTATTGCTTTTTATTTTTTTTTAAAACCAGCCGATCACCTGGAGGCCGGAGGGTGGCAATCCCAGAACAGAAATCTGTTTCGCAATGTACGTGCCCTGGATCTCCACTCTCCAAATGCTGCACAATTGAAGGATTTGTAGGTGGCCGCAGACACAAAGACAACACAAGGCCCCACAAAAGTGCGTAAATTGGGAAAGACGGATAAAGGAATTTTGAAAGGGCGAACAGAATTCTAAAATGGGACCGAGCTATAGAAACCCAATACAGGTCGTCCTAGAGTTACGGCCACAACTGAGCCCAAAATTTATGTTGCAAAGCAAAAACACTTGTTAGGTGAGTTTGGGGCCACTTTAGGACGTTTCTTGCCACATTTGTTAAGCGAATAGAATATAATTTTTTATTGGCCAAGTGTGATTGGACACACAAGGAATTTGTCTTTGGTGCATATGCTCTCAATATACATAAAAGAAAAGCTACGTTCATCAAGAATCATAAGGTACAACACTTAATGATAGTCATAGGGAACAAATAAGCAATCAGGAAACAATATCAATATATGAATGGCTGCAGTTGTTAATTTAACACTGTTGTTGAGTGACTCTGGCTTCCCTATTGACATTGCTTGTTAGAAAGTTACAAAACTTTTTAACAAGTTAAAAAAAAGTTAAAGTTAAAAAAGCCGTCCTGAATCTTCGGAGAGGGGCGGCATACAAATTGAATAAATAAATAAATAAAAGGGGAGCGTGTGACCCCAGGAAGCTGAGACCGTCCGTTAAACATGAATCAGCTCTCAGGCACCCGAATGTAACGGATGCTGCAATGGCCGTAAGTGTGGGACACGGTCACTTATTTTCCTGTGCTGTTGTAAACTGCAAACGGTCACTAAGTGAACGGTCGTAAGTCAAGGACTACCTGTGCGAAGAACGCTGGCTGGGGGGGGGGGAATTCTGGGAGTTGAAGTCCACCCAGCTTAAAAGGGGAAAGTTGGAGAAACAGCATGCTAAAGATGCTCTTAAATCAGGGGTGTCAAACTCGAGGCCTGTTGTGGCCCGTCAGCGGCCTGTGCAGCTAGTAGCTGATTCCGACAGCGAGGAGGCTGGTGTGGTGCTGCGTCAACAGCCTGTGCAGCTGGCACTCAAGTCGGACAGTGAGGAGGCTGGAGAAGATGTGGTGCCAGAGGCAGGGATTCAGCCAGGGCCTTCAGAAGCTCCCATAAGTGAAGAGGAAGAAGAGGAGGAGCCTCTTCTCAATGCACGGGCGCGCAGAGCTGCCAAAAGGCAGGAGTGGCTCCTCAGGAGGAGGTCTCCTCGAGAGTAAGGCTTGGGGCTAATTGGCCACTCCCTTAGCCTATTTAAGGAAGGACCACGACTGAAGCAATTTGCAGGGAACAACTTTAGTTCACTCTCCTTTGTATTTGGATTCTCTGCAAAATTACTTCTGGGCTTTCTGCCAACTCTAGTAAGACTGTGATTACCTTATCTTAGAATTCTGGTAGGCTGTTAAGACAGTTCATTAATAGCCTTTAAATGATAAAGACTAAGTTATTTTGAGTAAAATAAGCTTTGTATAGAGTTTGTGTGTGCTGCGTTCTTTGGGGTCTGTAGCTGGGGCAGAACAAGGCCCGGGGGTCGGATCTGGCCTGCAGGGTGCTTAGAACTGGCCCTGGAAACAATGAGGGACTGGTCCTTGGTGCCTCTGCCAGAGGAAACGGAGCTCGGGAGGGCCGCATTCGGCTCTCCCAAGCTCCGTTTTCGGCTGCGACGGCCTCCTGCAGCGCTCTGCCAGAGGAAACAGAAATAGGAACACCACACGCAGCCCTCCCAAGCTCCGTTTTCACTGGCAGAGCGCTGGAGGAGGCTGTTGCCCCCGACATGAGTGATATTGAGGTGGCCACACACACCCCGCCACGCCCCACGCCCCCCCCCCCCCCCGGCCAGGTCAAACTCGACCCTGATGCAGCCCTCAATGACTTCGAGTTTGACACCCCTGCTCTAACTCATCAGGAACGTATTACCTCTGGGACCGACCGCCGTCGCTGCTTTCTCCTCCATCCAGGCCACTCTGGGGGCGGCCTTCTTACTATAAATGCCCTCTTTGTGTTTGACGATTGCTGTGTCCGAAGGATGATCCTTCCTCGAACCCAGTACCTGCGGGGGGAAATCTGGAGGGACGGCATCGTTGGAGCCTATTTGGGAAGAAAGCCGCAGGGACAAATGTTCAGAAAAAAGAGAGAGGCCGAGAAAAAAAGGCAGTAAATCGGATTAGACACAGAGCAGAAAAAGCCTATAATCACGCCAAGCTGCCAAAAAAGGCTGCAGAACAGCCCTAATGTGGAATAATATTAATGTAGAGAGAGAGAAGGATGGAGGGCTGTAGGTCCTGCTCGCATCTCAAAAGACGTTTCCAGTCTGTAGAGATTCTCAGTCATCCAAGTCATGTTGCCTTTTTTTTTTCCAGGAGGCAAAACTGGACTGTCTTGGTTTTTTTCTTTTGAAGACGTTTCGCTTCTCGTCCAAGAAGCTTCTTCAGCTCTGGCAGGATAGTGGGGAATGGAAGGATTGATATTCCTTGCAGACAGCTTGTTGTGGCCCGCCAGCGGCCAGCAGAGCTGGCAGCAGAGTCGGACAGTGAGGAGGTTGGGGAGAAACGTGGGCCAGTCCTGGGGACTCGGGAAAGCTCGGACGAGGGCTCTGCATCGGAGGCAGAAGGGGGCCAAGGCCGTTTGATAGTTATGTGCAGCCTTCGGAGTCTGACAGCAGTGAGGCAGAAGAACAGCGGGAGCCTGTTCTCAGTGCGCGCATGCGCAGAGCTGCCAGACGACAAGAACAATTAAGAAAGGAGGGTCGACTTGGGAGTAAAGCTTGGAGATGATTGGCCCCTCCCATAAGACATAAAAGAAGAGCGAACGGGACGTGAGCTTTTGCAGGAAGCAATTAGTTCATCTGGCCGATTCAAGATTTGAAAGTTTTGTTTGTGACTCTGTGCCAAGTTTGGCCTTGCCCTGCGTCTGGAAATTAGTTTTCTGGCAGCGTTCCACGTAAGATAGGTGGGGGTCGATAACCTTCCTCTGAAAAGACTGTGTTGTGGCTCCGTTGCCTGAGCCTGGGCTATCGACAGATGCAGACTCTGAGAGTGAGGGGGAGGAGTTGGCAAGGCCTCCCTCTCCAGGACCCTCCTCTCTGGCAATGCCTCCGGAGGACACCGAAGGCCAAACGATAGGCTCAGAGCCAAGCACGTCCCCGCAGCCACAGGTGGACAGCGACGAGGAAAATAAGTGCTGGCTGGACCCTTGACAGCGGCGCAGGGAGAAGCGTGCGCAGCAGAGGAGAAGGCGTGCCTGAGATTAGCTGAGTCACTGGACCACACCCCACAGGCTATAAAAGGGAGTGTGGTGGCCATTCGGACTCTGTGACGGACAAAGCTAATCTCTGGCGAGGCACTTTGCACCTTCGGACACAACACCTATTTGCTGTGGATTTAATTACAAACTGGACTATTCAAACTGTGTGTATTTTTGTCTGTGTTATCGGAGTAAAAGTTCTTGGCAGGCAGCCACGGAGTTGCTGCCAAGTTCCTTATCACTGACGTTGAGTGTTTGAAGAGTTTATTTAACCCTCGGCTGGCTGGTTGGGTGTGTGCGTGGTACGGGGACAGAACAGACTGTTTATCAAGCCTTGCGGACTGTAAATGAAAGTAATTTATAGCCGTATAAATAAAAGAGGTTTTGCAGGACTAAGATTGTGGTTTATGCTTTCCGAGGAAGCCTGGGTCAAGAACACAGCTGGTCATTTGCATCCTTTTAGAGGGTCCTTGAAGCCCTTGGAGGTTTATCTGTGTCCTCAGGCTCACCAGACTGGTGCAAATGGTTCCTGTAGTCTGCAATTTTTTCCTCTGGGAATCAATTTCCTATTTTGAAATCCTTCCATTCTCCACTATCCTGTTTCACCACCTTTCTTGCCACCGTTGAAATGAACTGTTGTAAGTCGAGGACGACCTGTAATAGACCGACGAGACCCTGAAGAGGTACAGAGGCCTGGTTGGCTAAGCCCTTGTTCAAATTTAGGCGGAATTAAATAGTGACCATTTTAATCTAGGTTTTAATTCGCTTCTGTTCAAAAGAGGGGGGGGGGAACTGTGAAGCTGAAGAAGGAAGAAAGCAGATTTGGAAGAGACGGGCATTTTAGGAAAAGCAGGGAAATCAAACAATTCAACGGCAGGATGGCTAGAAAAATGGAAACTGGCTTTCTTTCCTCCCCCCCCCCCCAATCAAAATAGAGCTGGAAGGGACCTTGGAGGTCTTCTAGTCCAGCCCCCTGCTCAAGCAGGAGACCCTCTACCACTCCAGATAATTGACTGTCTAGTCTCTTCTTAAAAGCCTCCAGTGATGAAGCACCCACAACCTCCAGTGGCAAGCTGTTCCACTGGTTAATTGTCCTCACTGTCAGGACGTTTCTCCTTAGTTCCAGGTTGCTTCTCTCCTTGATTAGTTTCCATCCATTGTTTCTTGTCCTGCTTTCAGGAGCTTTTGAGAATAATTTGACCCCTTCTTCTTTGTGGCAGCCACTCAAATACTGGAAGATTGCTATCATGTCCCCTCTAGTCCTTCTCTTCTCTAGACTAGCTCCGGAAATACTCACATATTAACCACACTGTCATTCTAACCTAAATGCAACAGGGGTATAGATTACCTCCCATCTGTTCAGCGGATCCATCCAAAACGAGGCCTCCGTTTCTTCAAACTCCGCTGCCTAGTTTTAGAAATCGACGTGGCTATAAAATGCAAGAGATCGAGGGAGGCTTGGAGGTCAACGGAAGGCGACCTACCTGAATGGGAGCTCTCCACGGTGGTCTCGGACCGGACACGCGAGATTCTCAAGGTTTCTTTTCCACAGGGAACGTAATACACCTCCGAGCAGCCGGGAGGTTTGTAAGGCAGGACCAATGGCCGGTCTGACGAAACAAAAGCCGGAGTCAGGTTACTGTAAGAGGCTGCAAAGCAGAGTGTTTTTCCCGGAGGGCTGGCAAGCGGCCGTCGACAGGCACAGCGAGATCAACAACACTGACGTACCACTTGTCAGATTATTCATGAACTGGCAGAGACGTGGTAACAAGGTCAGCCAATGAATAGGCATAGCAACTAAGTCAGCCAATTGGGAGCTGAGGCAGACTGGAGCCAGGGCGCGTCTTAGTCTGCAGCTTCTGAGTCTGTGCAGAGAATTGAAACTGAAACTAAACAAGTCTGGACTTGCTTGCCTGCTCTGTGCTCAGATCTAAAATGAAACTACTCTGCTCTGCTGAAATGAAACTAACTGTTCTCCCCTGCCTTGTGCTCTGCCTGTAACTTCTGCCACGTTGAAAGAAGAATCTATATTGGTAGTGTACATTTATCTTCCTGTATTATTGTGTATATAAAGAGAAGTTAATGAATCCAGCCAAATCAGGTATTTGTGTGTGCTTCTGGATTTGATTTTTGTAAGAAACTCTGATACCACTCGAAAGAGACAAGGCAACAGCCAAAAAAGGAAAGAAAAAACCCGTAACGGCTCCTTGCTAGCAATCGACACCATTCAACCACCTCTGAGCCAAAGCCAGACACCGTCGGGGCTGCGGACTTTGTCCGTTGATGCTTTAAGCAAGGAAGCCGGAATGAGCTTTCCTAGGCAGGCAGAGGTCGAATGACTCAAAAGGCAGAAGCTGACACAAATAGGAGGCTGTGGGCTGCAATCCCCAGGAAGGGGTACTGGTTAAGGGAATGTTGTCTCCACCGTACGACCTTTCTTGCCAGTTGTTAAGTGAATCACCGCAGTTGTTAATAACATGGTTGTTAAATGGAACTGGCTTCCACCTTGACTTGGCTTGTCGGGAGAGAGAGAGAGGATAGATAGATAGATAGATAGATAGATAGATAGATAGATAGATAGATAGATAGATAGATAGATAGATAGATAGATAGATAGATAGATAGATGAGAGAGAGAGAGAGATGGATGGATGGACTGACAGACAGATGATACAGAGAGAGAGATAGTAGATAGATGATAGATTGGATAGATGATACATAGATAGGTAAGTAGATGATAGACAGATAGGAGAGAGAGAGGGGGAGAGGGAGGGAGGGAGGGAGGGAAGGAGGGAAGGAGAGGGGGAGAGAGAGAGCATTTCTCACCTCCGGTTGGTCTGTCCAGAACTGAGATCTTGGAGATACTGAGCATTGTGTCGTTGGGGGTTTTGTGACTCTTGGGATAAGGAGCTTCCCCGTTCTCAGCAGTGACAAAGATTTCGGCAGAATAGGTGGTCTTCTCGGGGCTTTCTGTTGTGATTTGAGTGATGGCATCTGAAGACATCCATTCTGTTTGGGAAGAAGCCGTCGTCTTCAAGTTGTCCTTTGCCCTTGAAGTCCGAGTCCTGGCATCTGCTGCTACACTATCTCGGCTTGGCCGGAGTTCTTGAGCGTGCTGTAGGGCTGGTTTATCCCCCTTTGGAACATCTCGAGATGATGCCTCTCGGGGGAAGTATGAGGATCCTGGAGACTTTCGCTTAGATTCTGTGGGCTTGGAGGTAGCTTCTAAGGACCGACTGGGAACCTCGGAAGTGGTTGGCTTCAGAACCACGACCTCTCTCCCTTCTGGACCAACGTCCACCGGTCCCGAAAGGTCCAATTCCACTCGCTTTGGAGAGAGTGTCAGGTGGACACCAGACAGGGCTTTCCTGGTGGGCGATGTAGGCGACACTGGCACGGCTGTGGAAATACAATCTAGGGAAGCCGAGGGCTTGTGTAAATAGGAATCAGAAGTAGGCAATTCTTCTCTTTTCCACGTCTTTTCTTTGCCTTCAGGAAAAAGGGGCTTCGGAGCACTTCCGGCCTCAGCTGCCGAGCAATTCTGGGGATGCACATCGCCCGTCTTTGGCGGAGGCAACGCCGCCAAACTTTCCGGGTTGAATGTGTAAATATCATCCAGCGTTTTTGCGTATCGCCTCTGCTCGGCGAGAGCTGGATCCAAAGCTCGCTTGTCCTCGTCCGTCTGGTGAACGAGGTCCTTCGGTTCGACGCCTCTTCTCGGGGATTCCTCCTGGGAAGGGCCCAGATCTTCTTGGCGAGGGTCATCCCTGGCCACCTTGATAGACCCGGGGGGAGGAGGACAGACTTTTGGAGATGGAGATGCAACTTTCTCCTCGGAAGCGCGAGCAGAAGCAATGCTGACAGAAGGGCGAGCTTGGTAACTTTGCCGCTGTGAGTTATCCAACTGCGGCCGTTCCTGGTTCGCAGGCCGGATTTCCAGAGATATGGGATCACGAGAATGA
Source organism: Pantherophis vulpinus (assembly GCA_037215915.1). Taxonomy (NCBI): domain Eukaryota; kingdom Metazoa; phylum Chordata; class Lepidosauria; order Squamata; family Colubridae; genus Pantherophis; species Pantherophis vulpinus. The sequence goes on along the minus strand of JAXLNS010000008.1, from coordinate 2,683,381 downwards.
ACATCAGCAAGGAGGGTCCGGGGGACGCGGGAAGCGGGAGAAGGCGACCGTCTCCGAGAGGCAAAAGTGATCGAGGTGATTTGAATGGCAGTTTCGACGGACGTGGCGCTCTCGGAGAGCTCCAGCGGGGCTGCTACGTTCCCGTCCTCTTTCGCGGGGTCCTTTGAGGCGCCTCGGAGATGTGTGTCCAAGGGAAGGTGAGAATTGGCTTTGGAGTCCAAGGCATTACCGGGAAGTGGCTGCAGTTGGCCGGAGTCAGGAATCTGGGCACTGCGAGAGAGTTTAACCTCTGGCTCGGCTGTTAAGGCGCCATCCGTCGCAGGTGCTGCATTTTCCCCGGAGAACTTGGCTAGCTGCAAACCATATTTCTGAAGGGCTGTTTGCAGGTTGTGGTCTCTTGGGGTCGGCAAGGAGCCCGCTTCTACTGTTGCAGCCGGGTTGGAGTTTGGAAGTCTCTGGACGCTGCTTCTCCACTGCTGGTTCTAATTCAGAATTCGAAAAGGAAGAGATTCACAACGTGCAGATAAAAACACCACAGTATGTTGCGTTTAAATAGGAGTTTTTAATGCCTATCTGGCAAAATACCGCCCTGAGTCCTTCGGGAGTAGGGCGGTATATAAATCAAATAAAAGTAAAGTAAGTAAAGTAAAATGAAGGTGGGGGTGTGTGACTTGAATTTTTCATTTACCTCCAAATTCTCAGAGAAGTAGAGATTTTGGAGACATTGTGAGCAACTTTGTGGTAAAGGCACCGGGCTAGAAAGCAAGAGACTTTGGGCCAATCACCAGGAGATGGCGAGTTCTAGTCCCACCTTAGGCATGAAAGACAGTTGGGTGACTTTGGACCAATCACCAGAAGACAGAGAGTTCTAGTCCTGCCTTACGCATGAAAGCCAACTGAGTGACTTTGGGCCAATCATCAGGAGATGGTGAGTTCTAGTCCCACTTTAGGCATGAAAACTAGCTGCATGATTTTGGACCGATCATTCTCGCTCTGCCTAGCCCACCTCACAGGGTTGTTGTTTTGAGGGAAAATAGGAGGAGGAAAAGGAAGGTATGATGCATATTTGCCGCCTTGAGTTATTTGTAAAAATAATAAAGGCAAGATACAGATTAAATAAATATTAATGACGATATAAAGCATCCCAATTTAAATCCTCTCCAGAAATCTTAAGGACTTGTAGAAATAGATATTTATCTTCTGGGAATCGGTGGTAGATTCAATTTCCTTTCTGGGGACAGAATTGTGAAAAGATGCCATCAGGGCGCAAAGCCAACAAAAAAGAAACAAAAATTAAGCTGAAAAGATTGTGAAGAGCTGCATAAAACAGACGTGGCTAGGTATTTCGTTTTAATTCTCACCAGTTAGGTGCCATATTTAAAACAAAATAAAATAAACCAAAGGTTTCCAATGGTTGCTTGCTTTCCAAAAAGAATAGTATAACCGCCAAGTGATTAACACACATCAGATGCGTAATTAATTAATTAAAAAAAAAAAAGTCCGTGAGATGCGAAGGAAAAACAAAGCAGTCACAAAGGATGCTACAAAATAGAACAATTATGTGAACTGAAGACTGGAAGGCAACTGGGCTTGGCAGGTTTCTCGGGAGAAAACACACAAGGCTAGGGCTGCACAATTGGAATGATTTCTTTACACCTTGCATGCCAGGAGAGGGGCCCTGGTGTGAGTCATGCCCAGAAAGCTGGTTTAATTCACCTGCCAACGCTGATAATAAATAAAGATGTTGAGGTGTTGTTATTAAACCTTTCGATTGGGTTCGACATTTTTCTTAGCGGGAAGTAAGGCACCCAATTTCTCTCTGCAGCCCTAACACTAAAGATTCTATCGATCAATCTATTAGAATTTGTCAAACAAAAACAAGAAAAAGAATAAAAGACAAATACAATGACAATAGGCACATTAGTGCACTTATGCCCGCCCCCTCTACTGATCACTTAAGTATGAAGTAAGGTTCCACGCAATAGATACCCCTCTCCCTCTCATCTATCTATCTATCTATCTATCTATCTATCTATCTATCTATCTATCTATCTATCTATCATCTACCTCATCTATCTATCTATCATCTATCTCATCTATCGATCTCATTTATCTATACCTATTTCTATCATCTATATCTACCTTTCTTTCTATATTACTTTCTTTCTATCTTTCTATTTCCTATCTGACTGCCCACCCATCCATCCATCCAGTTTGATATCTATCTCAATATCTATCTATCTATCTATCTATCTATCTATCTATCTATCTATCTATCTATCATCTATCTATCTATCATCTATCTATCTATCTATCTATCTATCTATCTATCTATCTATCTATCCATCCATCCATCTCATTCCTTCCTTCCTGTCTGTTTCTCTCTCTACCTCTTTATGACCGGGACACTGCCACGGTCATAAAGAGGAACCAGCTGCCAAGCCCTGAATTTTGAGCATGTGGTTGAGGACTACATTGGCCAAGTCTCTCACTGCTATGGAATTTGGAATGTTCTAGTCAATTTATTCTTTTTGTGGTGTGTGTGTGTGTGTGTGTGTGTGTGTGTGTGTGTGTGTGAATTGTAAGTTACCCACAGACATTGACTGAGATGGGCGGTTGTAGAAAAGGAAGGAAGGAAGGAAAGGAAAGGAAAGGAAAGGAAAGGAAAGGAAAGGAAAGGAAAGGAAAGGAAAGGAAAGGAAAGGAAAGGAAAGGAAAGGAAAGGAAAGGAAAGGAGGGAGGGAGTGGATGGTTGGAAGGAAAGAAAGAAGGAAGGAAGGAAGCATTGAGATGGAAGGAGCGAAGGGAGGGAGGGAGGAGAAGGAAGGAAGGAAGGAAGGAAGGAAGGAAGGAAGGAAGGAAGGAAGGAAGGAAGGAAGGAAGGGAGGGAGGGAGGGAGGGAGGAGTGGATGGAAGGAAAGAAAGAAGGAAGGAAGGAAGCATTGAGATGGAAGAAGGGAGGGAGGGAGGAGATGGATGGATGGAAGGAAGGAAGGAAGGAAGGAAGGAAGGAAGGAAGGAAGGAAAAAAGAAAGAAGGAAGGAAGGAGGAAGGAAGGAAGGAGAGGAAGGAAGGAGATGTATGTATGTGTGTATATAAGGAAGGAAGGAGGGAAGGAAGGAGGGAGGGAGATGAATGGAAGGATGGATGGATGGAAGGAAAGAAAGAAGGAAGCATTGAGATGGAAGGAGCGAAGGGAGGGAGGGAGGAGAAGGAAGGAAGGAAGGAAGGAAGGAAGGAAGGAAGGAAGGAAGGGAGGGAGGGAGGGAGGGAGGGAGGAGTGGATGGAAGGAAAGAAAGAAGGAAGGAAGGAAGCATTGAGATGGAAGAAGGGAGGGAGGGAGGAGATGGATGGAAGGAAGGAAGGAAGGAAGGAAGGAAGGAAGGAAGGAAAAAGAAAGAAGGAAGGAAGGAGGAAGGAAGGAAGGAGAGGAAGGAGAGGAAGGAAGGAGATGTATGTATGTGTGTATATAAGGAAGGAAGGAGGGAAGGAAGGAGGGAGGGAGATGAATGGAAGGATGGATGGATGGAAGGAAGGAAGCATTGAGATGGAAGGAGAGAAGAAAGGAAGGGAGGGAGGAGATGGAGGGAAGGAAGAAGAAATGAAGGAGGGAAGGAAGGAGAGGAAGGAAGGAGATGTATGTATGTATGTATGTATGTATGTATGTAAGGAAGGAAGGAAGGGTACAAAAGTAATCAATATTGCCTCCACTCGCTTTCACAAAAAAAAGCGAGAACCACATCAATCAAAGAAAAAGGTTGGACAGCCGTGAGTCAAAGAGCCCGAAAGCCCCTCTTCAGAAGCATGCAGAGGTTCCCATGCTGGATACATCCCCCTCCTACGACAGGGAATTTTGGCTAGCAGTTTAAAGACCAAAGCAAGCAAGCAGGGAGGCATTCGTGTGCCTGCTTCAAACACGCCGGAAAACCACACCAGGAAGCTCACCCCGGGGCCAGCCCAAGCGTCGCAGCCGTCCTGAGCTTCGGCTGGAAACAGACAAGAGCAACATCAGAAGAGACGCTATGAATTATACGACGTCTTTAAGCGGAACTTTACAATACTTAGTTAGACGGAAATGTCATCTGAATGAGAGCCACGTGATTGGAAAGACATATGTACTTTTCCCCGCTTTTATTACTTAGAAAATTGCTGATGGGGAAAAGGTTCCTGCAAGCAAAAACCTATTATTAGTCCAGTTCTCAATGCTTCTTTAATTGTCCCCCCCCCCTCACCCCCCACCCCAGTTTTGGGTTTTACCTCCAAATGTTCCGTTTGTCCAGAAGATGAAAGCTGCTCCCTCTTCATCCGTTCTATCATCCGCCGGTCTTCTTCGGTCAATTCGGGAATGAAATACTGAGGTTCAGTAGCCAGCTTTAGTTTCACCCAGGCTGTGAGAGGGAGAAGGGTGGAGGGAGGGAGGGAGAGAAAGGGAAAGGGGGGGGGGGAGAGAGAGGAGAGAGAAAGAGAGGGATGGAAAGACAGAGGGACAGGGAGGGAAAGAGGAGAGAGAAGAAGGGAAAGGAGGACACGGAGAGGGAGAAGGAGGAAGAGAAAGAAGGGAAGAGAGAGGGGGAGAGAGGGAAAGAGGGAGGAGAGGGGGATTGAGAGAGAGGCAGAGGGGAGAAAGAGGGAGAGAGAAAAAGGGAAAGGAAGAGATGGAGAGAGCGAGAGGGGGAGAAGGAGGGAGGGAGGCAGAGGGAAAGAGATGGAGAGAAAGGAAGGGAAAGGAAGAGTTGGAGAGGCAGAGGGAGAGGTGAGAGAAAGAGAAGGGAGAGAGAGAGGGAGAGGGATGAAGGGAAAAGAAGAGATGGAGATGGAGAGACAGAGGGACAGAGAGGGAAAGAGAGGGAGTGAGAGGAAGGGAAAGGAAGAGATGGAGAGGCAGAGGGAAAGAAAGAGAAGGAGGGAAGGAAAGGGAAAGAGAGGGAGAAGAATGAAGAGAAAGGAAGAGATGGGAGAGAAAGAGGGAGAGAGGAAGGGAAAGGAAGAGATGGGGAGGCAGAGGGGAGAAGAAAAGAGAGAGGGAGAGAAAAATAAATTTCTAAGTTTTGACTGCTTTCAGTTTTAGATTCCCCCCCACCCCAATATTGTTCGTTCCAAAAATGTTTTTCCTTCCCATGTCATGATAGGCCTTCATTAAAGAGCCTTGATGGCACAGCAGACTAAGTACTGTTAAGTAGCACCAGCTGCCTGCAATTACTGCAAGTTCAAATCTCACCAGGCTCAAGGTTGACTCAGCCTTCCATCCTTCCGAGGTAGGTAAAATGAGGACCTGGATTGTGGGGGCAATAAGCTGACTTTGTATAAAAAAAAAAAGAACACCGCTTTCGGGGGGTGGGGGGGCCCGAAAGCCCTACTAAGCAGGTATATACAAAAGTATGAGGGCCATTGCTTAACGCATTATAAGCCGCCCTGAGTCTCCGGAGAAGGGCGGCATATAAATCGAACTAATAAAAATAAATACAATAAATAAATAAAGGCATTTTGCATAAGCTTTTATAGCCCCCCCCTCTTTTTTTAAAAAAATTCTCGCCACCCACAAATATGTGCCTTGTTTTGTTATAGGTAGTCCTCGACTTAACACCACAACTGGGACGAGCACTTCGGTTGCTGAGTGAGGTTTGCCACTGACCTCCATTGCGGCATCCCCGCAGTCACATGATAAAAATTCAGACGCTTTTGTCAAATGACTCGTATTTATGACGGTCGCAGCGGCCCCTTTGGCGACTGTCTGACAAGCCAAGTGAACCGGGAAGCCGCATTCACTGAACAGCCCTGTTACTCACTTTACAAACTCCAGAGGTTCATTTAATGACTGTGGGAAGCAAGGTTTGCAAAATGGGTCAAAACTCACCTCACATCTGTCTCGCTTGGCAATAAGAAATTTTGGCCACAACTGTGGCCGTAAGTCGAGGACTCCCCGTAACAGGAACGGCTGTAGCTGGTTTGCTCTTAGGAAATCAGTTGTGTTTTGCAAACTGATTACTAATTACGGAAAATATCAATTATATAATCCTCTGAAGTGGCAACTCCCGTGTGACATGGGAGCAAACGTGTTTCCTTAGCAGCAAACAAGTCTTGGAAAATCCTCTCTCTCCTTCGTTTCCAAAATCAATTTAAAAGAAGAAAGAAAGAAAGAAAGAAGAAAAAGAAAGAAAGAAAGAAAGAAGGAAGGAGGGAGGGAGGGAGGGAGGGAAGGAAGGAAGGAAGGAAGGAAGGAAGGAAGGAAGGAAGGAAGGAAGGAAGGAAGGAAGGAAGAAAGAGGGAGGGAAGCAAGGAAGGAAGGAAGGAAGGAAGGAAGGAAGGAAGGAAGGAAGGAAGGAAGGAAGAAAGAAAGAAAGGAAGGAAGGAAGGAAGGAAGGAAGGAAGGAAGGAAGGAAGGAAGGAAGGAAGAAAGAAAGAAGAAGAAAGAAAGAAAGAAAGAAAGAAAGAAAGAAAGAAAGAAAGAAAAAGAAAGAAAGAAAGAAAGAAGAAAAAGAAAGAAAGAAGGAAGGAAGGAAGGAAGGAAGGAAGGAAGGAAGGAAGGAAGGAAGGAAGAAAGAACAATCTGGCATGGTCAGGTTGGACCCAATTAAACATATTCAAGGAATACTAAGGCTCTGAGTTCCAGTCCTACTGGCTAGGTGACTTTGGGTCGATTGCCAGGAGACTGTGAGTTCTAGTTGTGCTTTAGCCATGAAAAAATGGCTGTGTGACTTTGGGACAATCACCAGGAGACTGTGAGTTCTAGTCCAGCCTTAGCCATGAAAGCTGGTGGGCGACTTTCAGCCAATCACTAAGAGACAATAAGTTCTAATTCTAGGCACAAAAGCTGACTGGGTGACTTTCACCTTAGGCAAGAAACTGGGTGACTTTGGCCCAGACGCCAGGAGATGGCGAGTTCTAGTCCCAACGCAGGCACGCAAACCAACTGGGTGACTTTGGGCAAGTCTCTCTCTCTTTCTCTCTCTGAGCCCGATCTACCTCAAGAGGTTGTTGTTGTAGGGAAAATAGGAGGAGGAAGGCGAGCTGGATATGTTCACCGCCTTGAGATGTGTGTAAAAAAATAAATAAAGGTAGGATACAATAAATAAATAAAAACGCGGCACATAAAAGGTAACCAATTAATAAATCACACAACGTGGCTGTTCCTTACCGCGAGCTTTTTCTTCTTCCTCCTCTACGCTGCGGAGTATCTGAGATGCATGCAGCACAGGCTGTTCCTCTTCCAGGAGGGTTTGGACCCGTACCGCCAACGAGTCCATACTGCTGCCGTTATCACTTCCTTGGGGACCCACTTCCCCTCTGCCCAATGCTGAGCCCGTGGACGAAACGGAGGGCTCTTTCGGGCCTGACCCATTGCGTTCCTCCGCCACCTCCATCCGAGGCACTCTGTGGATCGCAGGAGATCCATACTGGAGAAGTTTCTTCACTCTGATGCCCAGAGAGTCCACGGTGCTGCTGCTGTTGGCGCTTTCCTGCGAGCCGCCAATCTCTTTCGGACGACTTTCGTTCGCTTTCTCCTCGACGCGCGAAAAACCTGTCAAGAGTTTAGCCACGTCGTCCGTATCGGAGACGGACTGGATCTCTTGGAGGTTTGGAGAAGGGCTTGCTTGAATGTCTGGACAGCTGCCTGTTGGAATGGGAAGACTCTGGTTCACAGTCGTTCTGGTGCAACCTTCCGGATCTGACCGCGTGATGGGTTTGGTCATCTCACAGTCTTCATTCGCTTTCCGGGATCCCGACCTAAGCTCTTGAGGTACCATTGGCTCCTTGTTGAACAAGTCCACCATTTGCAGAACTTCCCATTTTAAGCTACCAGTGATCTCCTGCTTGGCCATGCTCTCATCCCATGACCAACCTCTTTGAATCCCTAGCGTGCTTCTCTCGATGGATCCGGGACCTCCGGATAAATCGCTGCGATCGATCTGTTTTAGCGAGCCGGAAGAAGAGAGGGATAAACGAGATCTGAATTTTTCGCTTGAAGGTTTGAGGTCTACCTCTACTGGAAGCTTCTGGCTCTCTTTTGGAGCGTTTGACCCTGTGAAGGAATCCTCTCTTTCTCCACCAGGAATCGCGCTGGAAGATTGGACTTCTTCGCCTGCAGGCTTTTCATCATTGTCCTGAGACGAAGAGCCGGATTTTACTCGACTCGCGCCGAATTGGTTTGGGTCTAAATTGTCCTCCGGCAACACCACATGTATGGTAGATCTTTGCTCGGCTAAGTTGGAGGGAGATCCTTGGACGACTTGAGTCTCTTCGGTTGAAACGAGAGCAGATGGGCACTCGGGAACAGAGGCGGCGAGAGGCGGTGTGACGGCATGAGGTTTCCAGGGAGAGCTGCTCGGCTGGAGGAGACCTCTGGCGTGTGGCGGAGAACGCTTGGTGGGTTGCGACGTGTCCGAGACCACCGCCGATCCTGCCAGCGTGGATCCACTGAGCAGCGAAGAGTTTAAGGTCGACGGCGTGGCAGATTGGGAGTCTTTGGAAAGAAAATGAAAGGATGTCAGATTGCCTGCTTAGGGTCGATTCCTGTAAAAAGTCACTGTCAGACAACGAAACAAACACAGGAGGTTGCCGATAGTGATTCGACAAGAAGAAATCGCTTCAAACATGTCGGATAACCATCCACACATGAAGATCAACTGTTGTCAAAGGGAGTCCTTGACTTACAACCATTTCATTTAAGGGCAGTTTGAAGTTACAACGGCACCGGAAAAAGTGACTTGGGACCGCTTTTCACACTTACGACCGTTGTAGCATCCTTGTGGTCAGGAGATCAAATTTCAGACGGTTGCACAAACTGACTCATATTTATGACCGTCACAGTGCCCCGGGGTCACGCGATAACCTTTTGCGACCATCTGACGAGTAAAATCAAAGGGGAAGGCAGATTCACTTAACAACCGGGTTACTAATTTGACAATGGCAGTGATTCGCTTAACAACGGTGGCAGGAAAGGTCATACAGTAAGGCAAAACTCACTTAATCACTGTCTCGGTTAGTGACAGAAATCTGGGGCTCAACTGTGGTCGTAAGTCGAGGACTACCTGTTACATGTTAACAGCAATGAGAAACTTAGTATATAGTATAGTTTATAGAATATAGTATATATAGTATATAACGTATAGTACATAAAACATAGTATATAGTAGCATACAGAACATAGAATTAACCTTATTCACTTTCAACTTTTTTCTGCTATGTATTCAAAATGGACTGTGATTAATATGTATGTGTGTGTACATACATACACACACACACATGTATATTTTTCTTCAGCCGGGTATTTTCCTACGTAAATCAAGTTTCCCAACTTTCAGTGAAATCACATCCACTATCCTAGGCTTTTTCAGACAGCAAGCAAGCATTTTGTTGCCTATTGGGAGACTAATATAGATCTATTTCGGACTGATTGGTCCTCATCAGTTAGCCACACCCTTACCATATGTTCCCTCCCCGTAGAGGCTAAGTATTTGCTTTCTTCTCTTGTCGTAGGTTTTTGTGTGTATATTTTCCTTCAGCCGGGTATTTTCCTACGTAAACCAAGTTTCTCACCTTGCAGGATAGTGGATGTGATTTCACTGAGCTATGGCTGCAAGTTGAGAAACTTGGTTTACGTAGGAAAATACCCGGCTGAAGGAAAATATACACACAAAAACCTACGACAAGAGAAGAAAGCAAATACATATATATGTAGCTCTCTAACTTGTCATCATCGGGCCCCTACTTTCAGTTTAGAAGCTGCGGACCCACAGCTCTGACAAGTTAGAGAGCTTGTCGAAACGTTGCCAAAAAATTTTTTTTTTTAAGTTTTGGTTAGGATTTTAGCCAGTTTCAAAAGACCTTACAAAGTGTTTTGTTCGGATTTTGGAGGATCTTAAGCTGGGATTTTAGCCAGGATTTTAAGCATTCCAACTAACAGACTTTTAATGACGCGGGAAAACACCTGAGATTTTAACTTTTTACATCTGTAATATATTATATCTATCTATCTCTATCTCTATCTCTATCTCTCTATCTATCTACCTACCTACCTACCTACCTGTCTGTCTGTCTGCACTTCAACCTGCATTTACTCTAGTGCTGACATAGGAAGGAGAAGCGGAGGCGTCTGGAAAGGGACGTTTGACTTTTCACCTACTTATTTTCCCTGGAGATAATATTCCCTAGGAGATGGGATGGGAGGGGGGAAATTCCTTTGAGCTGGAGCAGTAGATTAGGGGTAGAATGACTTGGAAGATGGCCAATGAGTGCAGGGGAGTGGGGAACGGAAAGGGAGGGTTTTGGGGCTGGAAGTCAGTGTTGGCTTCGATTGTAGTCGGGTTTAGAATGCCGTGGTTAATAAATAGGAGTTTTTCTTCAAAGACTTTGTTTGAAATGCAATTTATTTGAGACGGCCTCGAAACTTGACACTATCTGTGTAATATATGTAATGTACTGTATTCATGTATGTATGCATGTAATATATAGCACTTGTAAATGGGTGTGTGTGTGTGGGTATGTGTGTATCAAGGGTGAAATGCTACCGGTTCTGTCTGGTTCACCCGAACCAGTAGTAAAAAATGTAAAAAAAAAAAAGTTCCAATGATCAGCTGAGTGACACGCGATCGTTGGAACCTTTTTTTTTTTTTTTTTAACTTTTTAAGCATTTTTTTACTACCGGTTCTCCGGCGACACCACACACCCACGCATGCTTTTCTACTTACCCCATGCCTCCTTTTGGCGTGCACTGCGCGTACACGCGCACCTTGCATTTGGTGTGTGGTGCGCACGGAGCATGCGCAGCACTTGTTTAGCACATGATGCGCATGTGCAGCCAGTGAACCAGTAGTAAACTGGTTCAGATTTCACCACTGGTGTGTGTGTGTGTATGTATATATATGCAAGTTTTGGTGTATTCGGGTCTTTTCCCGTGTAAGATTGAGAGTTTCAATCTTACACAGGAAAAGACCCGAATACACCAAAACTTGCATACCTCTACCCGTGAAAATCTACGAAAACATATATATATACATACATACATACATATATATATATACACACACATATATATTCTATATACACACATACACATATATTATACACACACAGATAGTCTTTTGGAATTTCATTTTTAATGTGTACCAGTATGTACACAGAAAAAGTGTCATCTTATATGCACAAAGATGGAAAGTATTCATTCGTTCTTCCTTTCGTTCAATTGTATGGGTGCCCAACTCAACCCACCCACCCGCCTAATGGCTGCCAGATCAACCAAATCCCCTCCGGTGACGCCCAAGACAGCTTCCCCACCGTACCTTCCGAGAGGTGCAGGCGGAATAAGTCAGACGAGGCTTTCAACGTTCGGAGCTCAGTCGGAGAGAATTCAATCTCTCGAATGGGTCCCCGAGGCATAAAGGGGGTCAGAATAGAAGAAGGCGACTGGTCGATGCCCAGGTTGTGGAGGTACACCTAGTGGGAGACAGGTAGGCCGTGAAGGTGCGGAAGAAGCAACCCAACAAGCTTTTGGCATCACACAACGTTCGGTTCAAAATTTCACCCCAAAGCACCAACATTTCACAAGGAGGACAAAAAGATGCACATGGAAATAATTGCATTGCTAAATCTCTGCAGGAATCCATATGGGACGTTTAAAGAGGACTTCCAATACAGGTAGTCCTCGACTTATGACCGTAATTGAGCCCAAAATTCCTGTCGCTAAGCGAGGCAGTGGGCCCCTTTTACGACCTTTCTGGCTAAAGCCTTTAAGGGAAGCACTGCCATTGTTAAATGAATAATAGGGTCATTAAGTGAATCTGGCTTCCCCCATTGAACTTTGCTTGTCAGAAGGTCGCAAAGGGGGATCACGTGACCCCCCCCCCGGGACGCTGCGACCGTCATAAATATGAGTCGTCAAACTTCTGAATTCTGAATTAATGTGACCGTGGAGATGCTGCAATAGTCGTAAGTGTGAGGACCAGTTCTTAAATCCCTTTTTTCAGTGCTGTTGGAGATTCAAGTGGTCACTAAGCGAACTGATGCACTCTAATGAGGATTTTATTTCTGAGGATTCTGTGTCTTTTAGATATTCATACGAACGGAGGCCTCTGGAGGCATCAAAAGCCCCTGGACATAGGTAGTCCTTGACTTGCAACTGTTCGTTTAGTGACTGTTCAACGTTACAACAGTATTGACAGTTGGCTAAGTGATTTTGGGCCAATCACCAGGAGACGGTGAGTTCTAGTCCTGCCTTAGGCATGAAAGCGAGCTGGGTGACTTTGGGCCAATCACCAGGAGACGGTGAGTTCTGGTCCTGCCTTAGGCATGAAAGCCAACTGGGTGACTTTGGGCCAATTACCAGGAGATGGTGAGTTCTAGTCCCGCCTTAGGCATGAAAGTCAACTGGGTTGTTTTGGGCCAATCACTAGGAGACGGTGAGTTCTAGTTCCGCCTTAGGCATGAAAGTCAACTGGGTGATTTTGGGCCAATTACCAGGAGACGGTGAGTTCTAGTCCCGCCTTAGGCATGAAAGCCAACTGGGTTGTTTTGGGCCAATTACCAGGAGATGGTGAGTTCTAGTCCTGCCTTAGGCACGAAAGCCGGCTGGGTTGTTTTGGGCCAATTACCAGGAGATGGTGAGTTCTAGTCCTGCCTTAGGCACGAAAGCCGGCTGGGTTGTTTTGGGCCAATTACCAGGAGACGGTGAGTTCTCGTCCCACCTTAGCCCTTAAAGAATAAAAGAAGAATAAAAAGAAGACCACGATGGACCTTACCGGTATTCTCTCATCAATATTGAGCTCGCTGTGATTGGAAGTTTGCAGTTCATCTTCCAAACTGCTGTGCAACTTGCTCAAAGCTGGAGAAGATCTGGAAGACTGTCTGGAAGACAGCCTCACATCCGTACAGCTGTCCGTTCCGGAATCGGTCCCTTGGTTGAAATGATCCGGGGAAAGATCTCTAAAATAATCCATCCTCATTTGACCGGCCTGAAACCCGCAGCCCGACAATTCTCTCGTCTTCTCTTCGGGGCCACCCAATTCTTCTTTGCTCCTATCGAATGAGCTGGTTTCTCCTCGCAGGAGCTCGGCCACCCTTCTGCTTTTGATGAGGGGCTCCGAAGGTCTCCCCGTACTAACACTTTCCTCGTCGCTGGAGACTGTAACGAAGACGGGAAGGGCTTTGTACCGTCGGGAAAGTGAGTCTTCCTCAGCTGCAATCGTCGGTTTGATCCGAGAGGCCGTCGAAGGGTCGGCGTGGACGTCGGCTCGCCGATGAGCGTCGTCAGATCTGGCTTCATTCCCTATATCTGTCCTCGAAATCTCTCGGCTGAGGGCGCTCACCGAAGTTTCCGACTGCGACCGGGTAAAGGGCAACGCGCGTGGAGGAGGCTCGTTCTGGGAGCTGTGAAGATCGGTCATGGAGCTCGGCCCGTAAAAAGGGGCAGCCTTGAGGTCAGCTAGACTCTGCTGCTTGAGCAGGATGCGGTTCAAGGAATCGGCGATCGCATCGTAGGCCTTCTGCCTGGGGGAGACGCCACTGGGACCAGGTACGGGTGTACCCGAACTGGGAACTGCTGACACTTCAGGCAGCTTCTCAGCCGAATAGCTCAGGTGCCACGCTCCGACCTTCTCCATAAAATTCAGAGAAGGCATGGACTGAATCCGGCCTTTCAGAGGCTGCAGAACGGCAGAACTGTTGCTCTGGTCATTTTGAAAACCTGGGGTGCCGTGCGACGTAAAACTCTCTTTCGTGGGAAAGGGGCAGGGGTTTCCACGAGGCTCCACTGCCGAAGAATTGCGCGCATCAGCGTGCGGGGTCTTTGACATCTCTTCGTGCAAGCAAGAAAGAGGACGTTGAAGTCCTGATCGGGACGGCAACACCGGGCCGGGCCCTTCGCGGTTCAAGCTTCTGGTTGTCCAAAACCCGGGGGTGGAATGATGGATTGGGTGAGCCAGGTGTACAGAGAAGGACGCCTCGTCAAAAGGAGAGATTCCAGTATTTCTGGGCTCCCTCTCTACGCTCCCGTCAGAGAGCGTTAGTTCGTTTTTGCTCACACTGGCCAGGATGGCTTTCAAAGCCTCCGTCCGCTCTCCGATGTCTGCGGCCACCGGGATCGGCTGGAAGGAGGCCGAAGCACGAGGTTTACTATCGACCGGAGCCGGCGTAAATTTTCGTTGGTCTTCTTCGGCCCCGCTTTGAAATTTCTCGCCCGCGTGCTGACGATTCGGGGTCGGAGAACTCTCGGGAATCATGGAAGAATCCATCGAACTAAGCTTACGAGCTCTGGAGGACATCAAGGGCGGAGAAAGGTTTGCCGAGAAAGTTTCTGGGTCGCTGGCCCGTCTCCAGGGCTTCCCTGCCGCATCCGAAAGCGGTCGGGGTGACTCCGGTGGAGGGGTGGTTTGGCCTTTCGACTGGCGCAGTTCTAGCATCAATTTGGGGGCGCTTTCCGACAAGTCCACGTTCACCGTTAGCCGGTTAATTACGTTTTCTCCCGGATCCTTTCCCAAGCCACTTTTACAAGACGAGCTTCCGGAAGAGAGGAAGCCATCGTGCTTGGGTAAACCCATCTCATCCTCCAGTAAGTCAAGGAGGAGAGGATTTGGCAGGCTGCTGTCCAAAAGGAACAAATCTTGGCTGGGTGCAGCTCTCCAATTTTCGTTCGGAAGATGCCGTGTGGCCATGGGTTGGTTTGGCCACATCGGTGGACACGGCACCCGTGAATTCTCCTCCTTGGGATCCGAGGTTTTGGCACTGAGGTCAGCGTGAAGCGCTGGCCAATCCTTCGGCTCCGCAGGTACCGAAAAAGTCAGAGGGTGTTGCGATAAATAGCTTCCTTGGCTGGTGTTGTTTGGAGCCGTGAGGTTGAAAGCCAGGGGATGCTGGGAGAGAGAGGCCTCCCCGGAGGATTCTGGGCCGACCTCTCGGGCTGTCAGTTGCACAGCTTCGCTGATCTGCAAACGTGCCGAGGGTCTCTGGACGGCTGCAGCTGAAACATCTGGAGTTGCTCTGGAATGGAAGGAGGGAAAAAGATCCTGTATTACAGTCCAACAAGAAGTCGAAGGAAATAAATTTATCTATCTATCTATCTATCTATCTATCTATCTATCTATCTATCTATCTATCTATCTATCATCTGTCTATCTATCTATCTATCTATCTATCTATCTATCTATCTATCTATCTATCTATCTATCTATCATCTATCTATCTATTTAATTTGTATACCGCCCTACTCCCGAAGGACTCAGGGCGGTGAACAGCCAAATAAAGTACGTATAATACAAATGCTAAAAAACCCATTAAAATACAATTAAATAATTGGCCCGGAAAACGAAATTTAAAACACCCCAAATTCATAAGACAAATTTAAAATTTAGAAATTTTTAAAAAGTTTAAGAGAGAGGTTAGGCCAGGCCAGCCTGCTGGAAAAGAAATGTTTTGATGGCATGGTGGAAAGCGCACAGGTCTGGAACCGCCCAGACTACAAGGTTTAGGTGGAGAGGTCCTTGGTGCTCCCTGATCTTGGTGGTTTTCTTGCAGACATTTCATGACCCAACTAGGTAACTTTATCAGCACTAGGAGGAATTAGGGAGGAGGAGGAGAAGGAGGAGGAGGAGGAGGAAGAGGAGGAGGAGGAGGACTGTGAGTCCTTGGTGCTCTCTGGGCTTGGTGGTTTTCTTGCAGACATTTCATTATCAAAATAGGTAACATCATCAGTGCTAGAAGGGAATGGGTTTCGTCTTTCTTTATATATTGTCCTGTCAATATTCTTGAGAGTATTCTTGATAGTTCCTTAGTGGTTCCACCAATAGTGATAGGCAACCACTGTATATAAACAGAGAGCAAACCCCACTCCCATCTAGCACTGATGAAGTTCTCTAGTTGGGTCATGAAACGCCTGCCAAGAAAACCACCGAGCTCAGAGACCACCAAGGACCCCCCAGTTCAACCCTGAGCCACAAATATTCTCTTCTGCCGGTAACTCAAATGTTCCGGGGGGGTTTTGATCTAGCAAGGATTTAAACCTAGCCAAACAGGTGGGGAGTGTAGCCTTACCTCAAGGGAGCAAAATCCAAGCCTGCTTGCTTAAAGACGGTCTCGTTGAAGAAAGTCTGGCCTTGGGTTGCGTTTGTCGTCATCAGCGGGAGGTTGGGAGACAGCTGGCTATCCGCCATTTCTGCAAAAACCACAATCATCATGATGGCAAAAGGAAACGGCCCAGCTTGCTAATCAGGACAACTTACACAGGTAGTCCTCGGCTAACAACGGTTCATTTAGCGACCATTCAAAGTTACAACATTGTTGAAAAAAAGGGACTTGGGACCATTTTTTCACACTTCTGACCGTTGCAGCATCCCAAGGATCACGTGATCAAAGTAGTCCTCGAGTTACGACAACAGAGCCCAAAATTTCTGTTGCGAAGCGAGACGGTTGTTAAGCGAATTTTGCCCCTACTTTACGACCTTTCTTGCTGCAGTTGTTAAGTGAATCACTGCAGCTGTTCAGTTAGTAACACGGTTGTTAAGCGAATCTCGCTTCCACGTTGACCTGGCTTGTCAAAAGGTAGCAGAAGGGGATCACCTCACTCTGGGATGCTGCAACCGTCATAAATACGAGTCAGTTGCCAAGCATCTGGATTTTGATCGCAGGACCACCGTGGCGATAATGAAAAAGTCGTAAGTGTGGAAACTGGTCCTAAGTCGCTTTTTTTCAGGGTAAATTCGAACGGTCACTAAACCAATGTGAAGTGGAGGACTGCCTGTACTACATAGCCCAGATGGGAAGGACCATCCAAACCATCAAGTGATCCCAACTGGAAATACAAATTGTAACTCGAAGCTAAAGATAAACTGCAGCCGAAGCTGCTATAAGAAATTAGAATACAAAGCATCAGGGCGTAGGTAGTACATCATTTCCAGGATCTCCTTAAAAAAAAACCCGTTTGACGTCGCAGCGAGACAGTCGGGGAAATAGCGGGCTCTGACGAGTCCTGCGAAAACCCCAGCTGCCGAACTACCGCCGATGGATCTTCGGACCGGAACCGTCCTGAAGGGATGGGGATGGAAGAGAGGCGCCCCCGACAATCAGAGGAACAGGCAAGTTCCTCGGAGGTCAGAGGGACCTCTCTGCGAGTCGGCGGTGGGGGGCGGCAACCATGGCGGCTGCCACGAAGCTGGGACAAACCGGGCAAGTGATGTGCAGAAGGAAAGCGGAAAAGAGCGATGCCTTTTGAAGCCGGGTGAGTTACAACCAACCCAGGCTCAAAACAACGTTTGGAGAAATGGCTTTTAGAAGGTTTTTGCACAGGTTTGCTTACAACCCTTCTGGTTCTGGAGCACTATCTTATCTATTTTAATTCTTCAGCGACCCAAACTAATTTTTGTGGGCACGTAAGACTACATTTTTAAAGAACCAGGCTCCAAAATGTCTAGACTTTGCCGATGCTTCTCGTCTCCCCTTCCTCCTCCTTCCCTCCTCTCCAGGAAGTAGTTTTTCGGCATTGGTCAAATTCCTGATGGTCCGAGGTTGTTCAAAGGTTGCATTTCTTGAAGCATTAGAGGAAGGATTTCAAAGGAAATCTAAGTCGCCAACTGGCAGTCCAGAGATATCCTTGTAGACAAGTGAGCCACCTACATCTAATTTTTTACCTGCTTTCGAACTGCTAGGTTGGCAGAAGCTGGGACAAGTCACGGGAGCTCACCCCGTTACGCAGCACTGGGGATTCGAACCGCTGATCTGCCGACCTTTCGATCGACAAGCTCAGCGTCTTCGCCACCACATCCCTATGATAGAATAGGATAGGATATGTAAAAAATGCGGGTAGAAAAATAGGGACCCCCTTTGGTGGGAAGGGAACAGCGTTCCGTGCGCCTTTGGCATTGAGTAATGCTGGCCACATGACCACGGAGACGTCTTCGGACAGCGCTGGCTCTTCGGCTTTGAAACAGAGATGATCACTGCCCCCTAGAGTCGGGAACGACTAGCACATATGTGCAAGGGGAACCTTTACCTTTACCTTTACCTTTACCTTTACCTTTACCTTTACCTTTACCTTTACCTTTACCCTATCCTATCCTATCCTATCCTATCCTATCCTATCCTATCCTATCCTATCCTATCCTATCCTATCCTATCCTATCCTATCCTATCTCTATCCTATTCTCCATTCTCTATATTCTATTCTAATTCTAATCATCTCTGCTTTGTGCTTAGTTTGGCCCATGCCACAAACCCCAGCCCCTTCCCCTAAAACTTTCCCCCTTCTCGTTTGCTGCCGCGCAAGGGTCTGCCCCCGAGAGGAGACAGGCTATCCGTTCTCGATGCCCGCTCGCATGGTGGTCATTCCCCCGTCACTGTTAATTCATCACGAAGTAAGTCTCCAAATTATTAATTCTGTTTTTGATGAGGTCGCTTCCTTCCTAGATCGGGGCAAAAGCTGTGACTCCCGCAAAGCATTGGATAAAGTCCTCCGTGACATTCTGATTATAAAACTAATTAAGTTTGGGACGGATAAGAAATCGGGGATGTTGCATCCGCGGCTGGCTGAACAGACCATCCTCCATGGGTGACGGCAGGCTGTCAGCCGCGGACTGTGATTCAGGACTCAGGACACGAGGTCCTCGACTTATGACCACAACTGGGATCAGAATTTCCATGGCTAAAGCAAGAGGGTTGTTAAGCGAGCTATGCCCAGTTTTACGACCTTTCTCGCCATGGTTGTTAAGCGAATTGTTGCGGTTGTTAAGTGGATCACGCGATTAAACGAATCTGGCTTGCCTTCATTAACTTTTGCTTGTTGGAAGCCAGCCGGGAAGGTTACCAATGGCCTTATCACGTGACCCTGGGAGGCTGCAAGCGTCGTAAATGCAGGTGGTCCTCGACCTACGACCGCCATTGAGCCCTAAAAGTAGGTTGCTAAGTGAGAAACTTGCTAAGGGACTTTTGTCCCCCTTTTACGACCGTTCTTGCCACAGTTGTTAAGTGAATCTCTGCAGTTGTTAGGTGAGATGGTTGTTAAGTGACTTTGCTGGTCAGAACGTCACCAAAGGGGATCGCGTGACCCCCGGGGACACTGCGACCGTCATAAATGTGAGTCTGTTGTCATGCATCCAAATGAAAACCACATGACCATGGGGAGGCTGCAATGGTCAGAAGTGTGAAAGACGGTCATGAGTCACTTTTTTCAGTGCCTTTGCAACTTCGAACGGCCCTGACTTACGACCGCAATTGAGCCCGAGTTTTTGTTGCTAAGCGAGACTGACAAGTGAATCTTGCCCCATTTTACATCCTTTCTTGCCACAGTTGTTAAATGAAACCCTGCAGTTGTTAAGTGAGTCACGTGGTTGTTAAGGCAATCTGTCTTCCCCAGTGACTTTGCTTGTCAGAAGGTCGCAAAAGGGGATCAGGTACTGCAACCGTCATAAATACGAGGCAGTGGCCAAGTGTCTGAATTTTGACTACATGACCCCGGGAATGCTGCAACGGTCGTAAATTGGGGGGGGGGGGGGAAAGAAACGGTCATGCCCTTTTTTCAGTTATGTCCTAACTCCAAACGGTCACTAAACGAATTGTTATAAGTTGAGGACCTTCTGTAGATAGAATCAGCAATCTGGAAATCATTATTTTGGTTTGCTGAATAGAAGGGGAAAATTAAAAAAAAAAGATTGCAGGCACCGGTCGATTTCCAGAGGAATCTGGAAATGTCCCGTCTCGTTTCAGCGTCCAGTGAAGCATCATTAGCTGGTGGAGGCTCCATTTTAAGACAAGTCAGAGCTGGGCTTTCATATATGTTCAACTTCCTGTGTTGAAAAAAAAAACCCTGCCCGTCATATACGTGGAGAGAGCATGTAGGTGGCTTATGTCTGCCTCCTTTCCTGTGGAAATGCTAATCCTTCGGTTACTAGGCAGAACTGCCAGTGTAGGCGACACCGACTACTTAGCCTATCTCTCATCGGCAGAGAAATCTTTTTTTTTTTTTTTGAGGGGGGCAATTGTTTTCCAATTGGCTTTTTAAAAGCCTGGCCCTCCTGATGTCTTTAAACCCCCACCCCCTCCAAGACTGAAATGTTCGTTAAAAGATAGCATTTTCTGGAGACACAGGAAACTCTTTTGTCCCTGAAGGATGACTGCTGATGAAGCATATGTGAATCAAAGGAGACTTAAATGCAAGCCTTGTTTTAAGACTCCCCCACGTGCCCACTTCACGGTCTGTTTCTGTTGCTCCCGTCTGGGAGGGGGTTTCCAAGTCTTTCTAGCAGGGCTACCAGATTCTGAAACAGCTTTTTTGTTCCCTCGGCCATCCGTCTGGCAAACTCGCAAGATTCAGGGGGCTTTTCCGCCAAAAAATTGTATTAACTAGAGACTGTGTGGTTTCTCTCTGCCATACAATATATGGGGGTATATACATAATTTTGTATTTTTTTATTTATCTTGTCAGGATTGTGTAGTGTAAAACTGGAGGTGGCGACCCTTTGAGAGCTGTACGCAACGAAATTTCATTTTTAATGTATGCTGATTAGGGTACATTCAAAGTGACAATAAAGTTATTCTATTCTATTCTATTTTCTATTTTATTCCATTCCATTCCATTCCATTATTCTATTCTATTCTATTCTATTCTATTCTATTCTATTCTATTCTATTCTATTCTATTCTATTCTATTCTATTCTATTCTATTCTATTCTATTCTATTCTATTCTATTCTATTCTATTCCATTCTATTCCCATTCCCAATTCTATTCCATTCCATTCCATTCCATTCCATTCTCATTCTATTCCATTCTCATTCTATTCTATCCTATTCTATCCTTCATTATTCTATTCTATTCTATTCTATTCTATTCTATTCTACTCTACTCTACTCTACTCTACTCTACTCCACTCCATTCCCATTCTATTCCATTCCCATTCTATTCTATCCTATTCTATCCTTCATTATTCTATTCTATTCTATTCTATTCTATTCTATTCTATTCTATTCTATTCTATTCTATTCTATTCTATTCTATTCTATTCTATTTTCTATTCTATTCTATTCTATTCTATTCTATTCTATTCTGTTCTATTCTATTCTATCCCATTCCATTCCATTCCATTCCATTCCATTCCATTCCATTCCATTCCATTCCCACTCCATTCCTTTCCATTCCCATTCTATTCCATTCCCATTCCATTCCATTCTCATTCTATTCTATCCTATTCTATCCTTCATTATTCTATTCTATTCTATTCTATTCTATTCTATTCTATTCTATTCTATTCTATTCTATTCTATTCTATTCTATTCCCTTTCCCTTTCCCTGCTACTGAAATTAGAGCAAATTGCTCTTTAAATTTCACACCCGTCCCCATTGGTATGATTTCATGGACTACCACAATTACCTATGTGACTTTATTGCTTACAATCCTGTTTTTCTCAACCTTGGCAGCTCTAAGGTGAGTGGACTTCAACTCCTAGAATACTCCAACCCCAAACTATTCAATTAGTATAGGTAGTCCTTGAGTTACGACCACAATGGAGCCCTCAATTTCGAGACAATCGTTAAAAAAATGAGTTTTGCCCCCATTTTGTGACCTTTCTTGCTACGGTTGTTAAGGGAACCGGGCTTCTCCGTCAACTTGGCTTGTCAGAAGGTTGATCACCGTCATAAATACGAACCGGTGGCAAAGCTTCCAAATTTTGGATCACATGACCAAGGGGAATGCGGCAATGGTCGTAAGTATGAAAAACAGTCTCACAGCTCACTTTTTCAGGGCTTCTCTAACTTTGAACCGTCGCTAAAAATAGTTTTAAGCCAAGGGCTACCTGTAAACCTGTTTTTAGAAAGGAACAGAGATTGGTTGGGCCTGACTCATTTTAATAAACACCAGTTGGCTTCCTTAATCAGCATTCTGTCTTCCAAAGCGATCGCTCAGGGGTTTCTTCCAGTTTCCCCCACTCAAACAGGATGAGTGTAACTCTGGCCATTCTATCATAACATATCCGTACCAATAAAGGAGAATATTTTAGCTCAGGGTTGAAATGAGCTTGGTTATTCGCTTCCAGACGTTTCATGACCCAACTAGGTAATATCATCAGTACTAGAAGGGAGAAGTGTTGGAGGAGGAGGAGGAGGAGGAGGAGATGGGGTCCTTTGGTGTTCTCTGAGCTTAGTTGTTTCCTTGCAGACATTTCATTACCAAACTAAGTAATACCAACAGTGCTAATCCTGATGCTAGTCCTGATGGTGTTACCTAGTTGGGTCATGAAACGTCTCAAAGAAAACAACCAAGCTCAGAGACCTCCTCTTCCTCCTCCTCTCCTCCCTCTTCTTCCTCCCTTCTTGCTCCTCCTCCTTTCCAGAAACTCCACTCCCTTCTAGCATTGATGATGTTACCTACTTTGGGTAATGTAACATCTGGAAAAAAAAAAAAACCCAGCAAGCTCAGAGGGCACCAAGGACCTATCCGTACTTCTAATTTACAGTTGTGGTCAGCTTATATTTCTTCTGTAAGTGCCCTTCTACCCTCCTCCCTCTATCTCACTGCTATGGCAGCATGCCCCCGGTGTCACAGCTGCTGGAAAAATGCCCGCTGGCACCTGGTCAACATTACATCATTTCACCTTTACAGCTGAGAGCCGCTTCTGGAAGATTTCAATGCTTATATTTGTATTTTTTTGACAGCCAACCTTCCCTCGCTCAGTTTCCCATGACAACCCCCCACCCCCGTCTTAAGAGTTGCTGGCACATCTCGCCAGCACACAAAGAGAGTGGAGAAAGAAACGGATGGCGGAAGGGGTGCCAGCAAATTGTTTCCTTTGGAGTGGCTTGGAAGAATGAAATCTTTTGAATGAAGGCTGGAGTCAACCGGAGGGGAAGAAAGGAAGCGCTGATTGGCTCGTAGGCTTCCCTGCATTTCAGAGGAGGCGGGCATGAAAGCTCCCGCAGGGGCTTCACAACTGCCTGGCAGAAGATTGGATCCGAAGGAGAAATACCGCTGACACGGAGTAGCCTCCAACCTGAAGCTGCTCCTTTAAGATGGGAGGACTTCAACTCCCAGAATCCCCCAGCCAGCATGCTTTAAGAGGGACGCCAGCTCCCAGAATGCCCCAAGGAGCAAGATTTAAAATAGGATGGACTTCAACTCCCAAAATTGCCAGCCATCCTGGTTTATGGTGGACTATCTCAGATTTGCCCAACCCTGGTCCTTTAAGATGGACTTCAACTCCCAGAATTCTCTAGCCAGTATGCTTTAAGAGGGACGAACTTCAACTCCCAGAATTCCACAGCCAGCATGGTTTAACATGGATAGATTTCAGCTCCCAGAATTACGCAGCCAACATGTCTGGCTGGAGAATTCTGGGAGTCGAAGTCCACACCTCTTAAAGTTGCCAAGGTTGAGCAACCCTGCTTTAATGGTTTCTTTCTGAAATTTACAAACCAACTTCTGTTTATGCTATTTTTTTTATTTAAAAAAACCCAAACAAACAGGAGGGGAATACTCACCCAGGATGGGGGAGTGGGTCATTTCAGACACTTGAGGTCTTCCAAAATTCACAGTGGGAGTGAGCAGGCCTTCCTCCATTGTGGGAAATTCTGTTGTGTTGCAGCCCCCTGGGGTCTGGCCGAGCCTCCAACCCACGAGATTGCTGATATCTGTTTCGGCACAAGGACGATACCAGGCTTCCGGGTCCTGAAGGAAGAGAAAAAAATGCAGTGTGAAAAGTGGTAATAAGTCACATTTTTCAGTGCCATCGTAACGTTGAATGGTCACTAAACGAACTGGGTTGTAAGTCGAGGATTACCTGTACATGCACCGTGTTTCTTCTATCCAGCCAAACAACAGTTTTTCTGAAGTTTCGTGTCGGAATACGTGAATACAGGTAGTCCTCAACTTACGACCACAACCGAACCCCAAATTTCCGTTGTTACGTGAGACGTTTGTTAAGTGAGTTTTGCCCCCATTTTACTACTTTTTTTTTTGCCACCGCTGTTAAATGAATCGCTTGCAGTTGATAAGTTAAGCATCCTGGTTGCATTGAGCAAATCGGGCTTCCCCATTGACGTTGCTCGTCAGAAGGTCACAAAAAGTGATCACATGACCTCAGGACACTTCAGTGGTCATAAGAGCCAATCAATTGCCAAGCATCTGGTAGCGCAGCAGACTAAAGCACTGTTATTAACTGCTGCTTGCAATTACTGCAAGTTCAAATCTCACCAGGCTCAAGGTTGACTCAGCCTTCCATCCTTTCTAAGGTAGGTAAAATGAGGACCCGGATTGTGGGGGCAATAAGCTGACTTTGTATAAATATACAAAAAGGATGAAGGCTATTGCTTAACGCATTGTAAGCCGCCCTGAGTCTCCGGAGAAGGGCGGCATATAAATCAAATTAAAAAAAAAAAAAAAAAAAAGCATCTGAATTTCGATCACATGACTCTGGGGAGGCTGCAAAAGGTCGCAACTGTGAAATGCGCTCGTAAGTCACATCTTTCAGTGCCGTTGTAACTTTAAATGGTCACTAAACGGACTGTTGTAAGTCGAGGACTCCCTATACTCCGACCGGATGTCAGGAAAAGGCGGCGTTAAGGGTCTCGCGCTAACCTGAGTCATAAGAGACCTCTGCCTAATTGCTTCTCCCAAGGACACCCCGCTGGTGTTGGAGATTTGGGTCCCGCTGCTACTTTGGCTCAGGAGCTCTTCTTTCAATCTGGGGCGCGGTGGCGTCGTTGCGATCGGCTGAAACACACAAAACCGTCTTAAAATGAATCCTGCGTATCATCATCATCATCATTTCACAATCCCATAATCCCTTGCCGGGTAGAGTCTGGGCAACTGAATGGAGCTAGCAGAGCGTTTTAATGGCCGGATGCCCTTCCTGTTGCCAATGAGGAGTTTTGTTCAGCAGATATATATTTCTCAGTGTGAACAGAGAGAGAAATATCTGCCTCTACCTAGGATCGAACTCACAGCCTCCTGATTGTGAGGCGAGAGCTCCACCTCTAGGCCATCGCACCACTCACAAAATGAATCCTGCGTATATCAAGCTTTAATCTGTCCCAGGCCATTTTAAGGCATATTTTTAAGATCAAGCAATCCTCGATTTACAATCGCAATTGGATCACGGACTTTTGTTGCTAAGGAAGGCAGTTAGTCGTTCAATGAGTTGTGGCCCATTTTACAACCATTTTTGCTCCAGTCATTAAGTGGAGCGCTGGCAGTTCTGAAGCGAATACGTGAATCCGTCTTCCCTCATTGGCTTTGCCTGTTAGAAGCCAGGTGCCAATCATCCAAAGTTTGATCACGTGACCCTGGGGACGGTGCAACAGTCATACGTGTGATGTAGCCAGTCATAAGGAGACCTGGTGGCGCAGTGGTTCAAATGCAGTATTGCGGGCTAACTCTGCCGACTGCCAAGAGTTCGATCCTGACCGGCTCAAGATTGACTCAGCCTTCCGTCCATCTGAGGTCGGTCAAATGAGGACCCAGATTGTTGGGGGCAAGAGGCTGACTCTGCAAACTGCTTAAAGAGGGCTGTAGAGCACTACGAAGCAGTATACAGGTAGTCCTCAACTTACAACAGTTCGTTTAGTGACCTTTCAAAGTTAGAACAGCCCTGAAAAATGAGACTGATCACCGTTTTTCACAGTTACGACCTTTGCAGCATGTGATCGGTATCTCCAACTTCCAGCAGTTTGTTATTTTTATTTACTTACTTAAAAAAAATTGTCGAAATGATAAGACATGGGTTTAACCCAAGCATGTTTAAACTCAGTTTACTGATGATTGACTGCTGGAAGTTGGAGGTACTGGGTCAGTCATCAGTAACTGAGTTTAAGCTTGCTTCGGTTAAACACATGTCTATCATCATTTTGCTTATTTATTAAATTTATATGCCGCATGTCACGACTACCCAGAGTGTGCCATCGGTGGCTAGCGGTGCCATCAAAGCATAAATATAAAAACATGAAAAGCATTAAAATGCGTCAAAAAATGTATAAAGTAAATAAAAATAAATAAATAAATAATGGAAAAGAAAACGCAACGCAAAGGGAAGATACAACACAACACAACGCAAAGATGGCAAGTCTTTTTCTGCCATCCCTTTTCTGTTTCCAAATCAACCGGGCGATCTTTGTGTAAGAAAGCCACATACAGCAACCACACTAACCACGTACAAAACCAACAAAGCAAAGATGAAATCGTTCCCATATCCTAAGGTTAGGGAACCATTCTTCTCCATAAGCACTACTTTAAATAAAACCCAAAGAAATCAGAACACAACCTGAGCTTCCTGGCTACCTGATTATCAAAAGAGTAATTATAAATAGAGTTTTGTCCACATAATATAGAATTCAATTCCCTATTTTTAAATATATATATACAGGAGACGGCTATGGATACCGTAGTTGTGCCGGAAGATATATGAATGGAACTTTTTCTGTAGGCTGTGGGGGAGACAAATGCCACTGGATGAAATTCCAATTTATATGATGAGACTATGGACACTTGACAGTCGGAAAATGAGATTTCAGTAGGCAGCATCCTGGCACATGTTAGTGACAAAATGTGCAATATGTTCTATTTCTGAACAGTGACACAAAATGCTCAGTATATATGCACATGGTAGTGTGCATGTGTATTTCAAACTATTTTTTTTTTTTATGCATGTGGCCGGGTTAAGGTTCCAAGTGAAGTAAGATTTATATCTACAAAAGATGAATAAATTATACATTCTGGGGTAGAAAGCTCCCTGCTTGTCCACTCTTTCTCTCTACATTTCCACAATACGCTTTCAAATGAACTGATTTTCGGGAAAGAGACCAAGATATAAAAGTAAACCCGGTTTCTTCTCTCCAGAAGCAACAAGCTAGCAGCTGCCTCCGGGCGAAAAAAAACCCCAGAGACTTCAGTGGTGGCCCAGAGCAAAACCGCTACGAGCAAAATCAATACATCGTCCTTTGGTCCTTGCAAGGGGTCTTCAGAAGTTGTGCGAACTCCACTCGGGTAACAAGGCAGAAGATGAAAAAGGGAGAAGAAATGAGGATTGTTGAAAGAGGAAAGGAAAAAAGGATTCGGAAGCAGAGCTCAGTCAATATCAAACAGTTCTTTAAACAGGAACTGGTCCTTTCATTCTCTGGCTTTTTAATCCTCTTTTGCTTTGGTTTTTTCACATGACAATTCAATACGGGCAGTCCTCGGTTTACGACCGATCGCTTAGAGATCAAAGTTACAACAGAACAGTGGTGAAATCCAATTTTTTTACTACCAGTTCAGCGGGCGTGGCTTGGTGGGCATAGCACGGGAAGGATACTGCAAAATCCCCATTCCCACCACACTCTGGGGCCAGCCAGAGGTGGTATTTGCCTATTCTACTCAAAATTTCCGCTACCGGTTCTCCAAAACTAGTCAGAACCTTCTGGATTTCACCCCTGCAACAGACCCTCCCCAAAAGGTACTTATTTATTTATATCCTACCTATATTATTTTCACAATTATAGTAACTCTAGGGAGCAAATATATACAGTGCACCAGGGTGGATAAAAATCAATGATTTTTTTAAAAAAATAAAAAAAAAATCAGATTTTTTTTTACTTAAATCGGATTTTTTTGATTTTTATTGAATTTATTTTAATAAAAAACTTTTGGGGTAAAAATCTATCGTAAGTTAGTTTTCTATTTAAGATCCATAAATAATTTAGTTTATTCAGCATGAAATGGAGCTTAGCTATGTAGCAGGAGGCTGTATATTCTGCAACACTGGGACTATCAGTGATAAAGGAGTAGCAGAGATGACGGTTGCTCTTTAAAAATTAGGATTTAAATCGAGTTGATTTAAATCAAGCCTTTTTACTAGTGATTTAAATTGTGATTTAAATCAACTCGATTTAAATCCAATCCACCCTGCAGCGCACCACTTTCCATCTCCCATTTTTCCCCCAACAACAACCCTATGAGGTCGGGTGGGCTGAGAGAGAGGGGGACTAGCCCAATGTGCCTAAGGTGGGACTAGAATTCATTTTCTCCTGGTGATTGGCCCAAGGTCATCCAAACAGCTTTCATGCTTAAGGCTGGACTAGAACTCACCATCTCCTGGTGATTGGCCCCAAGTCACCCAGCCGGCTCTCATGCCTAAGGTGGGACTAGAACTCACTGACTCCTGGTAATTGATCCAAAGTTACTCAGCCAGTTTTCATGCCTACAGTGAGACTAGAACTCACCATCTCCTGGTGATTGGCCCCAAGTCACCCAGCCGGCTCTCATGCCTAAAGTGGGACTAGAAGTCACAGTCTCCTGGTAATTGATCCAAAGTTACTCAGCCAGTTTTCATGCCTACAGTGAGACTAGAACTCACCATCTCCTGGTGATTGGCCCCAAGTCACCCAGCCGGCTCTCATGCCTAAGGTGGGACTAGAACTCACTGACTCCTGGTAATTGATCCAAAGTTACTCAGCCAGTTTTCATGCCTACAGTGAGACTAGAACTCACCATCTCCTGGTGATTGGCCCCAAGTCACCCAGCCGGCTCTCATGCCTAAGGTGGGACTAGAACTCACTGACTCCTGGTAATTGATCCAAAGTTACTCAGCCAGTTTTCATGCCTACAGTGAGACTAGAACTCACCATCTCCTGGTGATTGGCCCCAAGTCACCCAGCCGGCTCTCATGCCTAAGGTGGGACTAGAACTCACTGACTCCTGGTAATTGATCCAAAGTTACTCAGCCAGTTTTCATGCCTACAGTGAGACTAGAACTCACCATCTCCTGGTGATTGGCCCCAAGTCACCCAGCCGGCTCTCATGCCTAAGGTGGGACTAGAACTCACTGACTCCTGGTAATTGATCCAAAGTTACTCAGCCAGTTTTCATGCCTACAGTGAGACTAGAACTCACTGACTCCTGGTGATTGGCCCCAAGTCACCCAGCCGGCTCTCATGCCTAAGGTGGGACTAGAACTCACTGACTCCTGGTAATTGATCCAAAGTTACTCAGCCAGTTTTCATGCTTACAGTGAGACTAGAACTCACTATCTCCTGGTGATTGGTTCAAAATCACTCAGCCAGCTCTCATGACTAATGTGGGACAAGAACTCACTGACTCCTGGTGATTGGCCACCAGCCGGCTTTCCTGCATAAGGCAGGACTAGAACTCACCGTCTCCTGGTGATTGGCCCAAAGTTACCCAGGCAGCTTTCCTGCCTAAGGCAGAACTAGAATATATCGACACCCAGTTTCTAGCCTGGTACCTTAACCACTAGACCAAACTGGCTCTCGTTTATGACCCTATTTTTAATTTCTGAGAGTACCACCCTACAGTCACGTGACCGCATTCGATTTCGGGCATTCAACAAAACGCCTGCAATTACATCCATTTGCAGCGCAACCCACAGTCACATGATCGCGGGTTACGATGTAAACCCTGGTTTCCGGGGGGGAAAAAACACCCCATTGCAAACCATGGGTTTGTTTCACAATTGCGGCATTCTCTTAATGACCACTGTGTTTGCTTAATGACGACTGCAAAAAAAAAAAAAAAGTCATACAACTGGATCTGGTCATGGGGGTGACCCATTTTAGGACCATCACGACTTGCAACAAATCTCTTCCTGCCTCTACTGACCCTATGTCAAAAGGACATGCAGGCAGTCCTTGTCTTACGACCGTAATTGAGTTTGGCAATTATGGTCATAAGTCGAGGACCTCTGCATTTCGTTTTGGCACGGGATTGGTTTTGCAGCCGAGCCGCACATGGGAACTGCAGTTATCTGGGTGCCCCTCACCAGAAACACGTGTGACGTATGGACACGTGAACATGGCAAGCCCAGAGAGCTGCAGAGGCCCCTTTCGCTTCTTCTGTGGCTGCTGTCATAAAGACGAGGACCTTTTCTGACACTTTAATTCACCTCATCTCGACACCTTTCAGAAATTATCACATCACATTATACTCCCCGCACACACAGGTAGGAAACGCTCACGCTTAACTGAACACACCGAGTGTCACCTTTTGTTAGGGATGATATGCGCATGGATCTCTCACACACACATACACTCACACACATACACAAACTCCTTGCATCGGATCTGTAGGCAATGTGGATTTCATCCGGTTTCAGGGTAAATGAACATATGAAGCATAAAACAGTACACAGGTAGTCCTCGATTTACAATGGTTTGTTTAGTGACCGGTCAAAGTGATAATGGCACTGGAAAAAGTGATTTAGGACTGGTTCAGGGATTCTGGGAGTTGAAGTCCACAAGTTATTAAAGGGCCATCGTTCCCCATTTCGGCGGATGGGTTCAAAGGAAGCTCATGGTAGAACATAGCACACTAACACAAGAGCCTTGGTAGTACAGTGGTTTAATGCACCCTGTTATTAACACAGCTGCCTGCAATTTCTGCAGGTTCAAATCTTACCAGGCTCAAGGTTGACTCAGCCTTCCATCCTTTCTAAGGTAGGTAAATTGAGGACCCAGTTTGTGGGGGCAATAAGCTGACTTTGTATAAATATATACAAAAAATATGAAGGCTATTGCTTAACGCATTGTAAGCCGCCCTGAGTCTCCGGAGAAGGGCAGCATATAAATCAAAATTAATTAAATTAAAAGTACCTAGTCCTTGTGAGGTTTGGCACAACCTTCATAAAGCTGCTAGGGATCAAAGTTAAATGTTTATTGCCTTGTACAGAGAGTCCTCGACTTACAACAGTTCGTTTAGTGGCTATTCAAAGGTACAGCAGCACTGAAAAAAGAGGGGGTTTATGACTGTTTTTTCATACTTACGACCGTTGCAGGATCCCCATAGTCAACGTGATCAAAATTCAGAGGCTTGGCAATTGATTCATATTTATGACCGTTGCTGTGTCCTGGGGGGGGGTCACGTGATCCCCTTTTGCAACCTTCTGGCAAGCAAAGTCAATGAGGAAGCCAGACTCACTTAACAACCGGGTTACTCCATTAACGACTGCAGCGATTCACATAACAATTATGGCAAGAAAGGTTTTAAAACAGGGGCAAAACTCACCGAACGAATGTCTCACTCAGCAGTGCAAATTTTGGGCTTCATTGTGGTCGTAAGTCGAGGACTACCTGTGGATGGAAAAGGACAGGCAGTCCTCGACTTACCACAGTCTGCTCAGTGACCATTCCAAGTTACAACGGCACTGAAAACAGTGACTTATGACCATTTTTCACACTTAACGATCCTTGCAGCATCCCCGTGGTCACGTGATTTTCATTGGGATGCTTGACAACTGACTCACATTTACTACAGTCGTAGTGTCTTGGGGTCATGCGAGCATCTTTTGGCAAGCAAAGTGTTCTGTCCCCAACCACACGCACACACACCAACAGACGTTCAAGAGTTAAAAGACCAAACCAGCCGGCAAAATCCTTTTCCTTATGATAACGGAACTTGGCGACAACCTAGTGGCTGCCTGCCAAGAGTTTATTATTTACAAAGAGGAGAGATAACTTCTCCCCACTTCTGGTACATCAAAAGAAACAGCTCAATAATTACGGAGTCAATCAAGTCCAGAGATAATCCAGCAAAGTCTATAGCAAAAAGTCCGGAAATGCAGAATGGCGTGGAAGCTTTCAGCTTTGTTCGTCACAAGGTTTGACTGGCCACCATGCTCCCTTTTATACCCTGTGGGGTGTGGTCCAGTGACTCAGCCTAATCTCGGGCACGCCTTTTCTTCTGTTGCGTGCGCTTATCTCTGTGATGCTGGCGTGGATCCAGCCAAGACTCATTACCCTCATCACTGTCCACCTGTGGCTGCGTGGACGTGCTTGGCCCCGGCCCTATCTCTTGCCCTTCGGCGGACACCGAAGGCATTGCCAGAGAGGAGGGTCCTGGAGAGGGAGGCCTTGCCAACTCCTCTCCTTCACTCTCGGAGTCCTCTCCTGCCGATGACACAGGCTCAGGTAACGGAGCCACAACACAAAGGTCAATGGGGAAGCCAGGTTCACTTTAGTGAATGTACTAATACAATTTAACAATTGCAGTGATTTCACAACTGCAGTATTAATACAACCATTTACTAATTGAACAACGGCAGAGAAATGTGATGAGAAGTCATAAAATGGGGCAAAACTCACTTAACAAATTTCTCACTTAGCAACCTAAGTTTTGGGCTCCATTGTGGTTGTAAGTTGAGGACTACCTGTAACCAGTAACTGGTTTTTTTTTTTACACTTGAAGATCGGCTGTGTGTAATCAACATACATTAATGCTTAATCAATCAATCAAAATCAATGATTTTTTTAAAAAAATAAAAAAAATCAGATTTTTTTTAATTTAAATCGGAATTTTTTTTATTTTTATCGAAGTTATTTTAATAAAAAACTTTTGGGGTAAAAATCTATCGTAAGATAGTTTTCTATTTAAGATACATAAATAATTTAGTTTATTCAGCATGAAATGGAGCTTAGTTACGTAGCATGAGGCCGTATATTCTGCAACACTGGGACTATCGGTGAGTCAACAGCGGGTCAAAGGAGTAGCAGAGATGACAGTCGCTCTTTAAAAATTAGGATTTAAATCGAGTTGATTTAAATCAAGCCTTTTTACTAGTGATTTAAATCAACTCGATTTAAATCAAATCCACCCTGAATCAACATACATTAATGCTTAATTAATCAATCAAAAGCTGCTGTGAATATTGACATCAGAAGATAATAATTGACACTCCAAGCATAATACTATCTAATTACCTCTGAAACGTACATCAATTAGGATGCACTATGAATCTGCTTTCCGTAAGCAACAAAGCAGGAGAAAGGATATCACAACTTTTCTCAAGTCATTTGGGAAAACAACAGCCAGCTGCACTCAAGCAAATGCACAACATCTGTCTAAATTATCACAAAACACAGAAGGCGGCTTCCTCGTAGCAAAGGAGCAAAAAGATCAGAAGGCAAAAAATGGATGGGGGGCATTTTGTCCCATTTTGCATGGTGCGTAGATCAGGAGAGAAATTCCCGACACACAAAGTCCACAAGAAGTTGGAAGATTTTTCCCTCTCCCAACCCTCCACAAAGATTGGCAGAACAGATGCGACAACTTTTCAGTATCACAACTATTTGGAAAGGATCCTTTATATCAGGGGTCTCCAACCTTGGCAACTTGAAGACTTGTGGACTTCAATTCCCAGAGTTCCTCAGCCAGCAAAGCTGGCTGAGGAACTCTGGGAGTTGAAGTCCACAAGTCTTCAAGTTGCCAAGGTTGGAGACCCCTGCTTTATATGGACCGAGCTGGACAAACTCATCTGCAGTCTATCAGGCTTCACATCTGGGCTAGGCAATACAGGGAGTCCTCGGTTTACAACAAGTTCATTTAGTGACCGTTCGAAGATACGACGGCACTGGAAAAAAGTCTCTTAGGTTTTATTAAGGTTTAGGTTTTATTAAATTTGCATACCGCCCTACTCCCGAAGGACTCAGGGCGGTGAACAGGCACAGGATAAAATACAGAAATACAAAAGTTAAAAAACAATTTAAAACCAAATTAAATAAATTTGGCCCACGACAATTAAAACCCCAATGAATTGAAAACAAATTAAAATTTCAATTTAAAATTTAAAAAGGGGAGAAAAATTAGGACAGGCCGGCTTGCTGGAATAAGAGGGTCTTAAGAGCACGGCGGAAAGTGCACAGATCCGGGACCCTCTCTCACACTTACGACCATTGCAAGCATCCCCACGGTCACCCAATCAAAATCCAGATGTTTGGCAACTGACTCCTATTTGTGACCATTGCTGTATCACGTGATCCCCTTTTAGCGACCTTCTGATAAGCCACGTCAACGAAGGGAAGCCAGATTCACTTTAACCACCGTGTGACTAATTTAAAGCCGCAAGGATTCGCTTAACAAAGGCGGCAAGACAAGTCGCAAAACGGGCCAAGAAACTCACTTCACCAATGTTTCACTTAGCAACAGAAATGCTGGGGCTCCATTGTGGTCGTAAGTCGAGGACTTACCCGCACATCCTCAAGCTTAGTTCAGGCTTTCCGCTTGACCTCAAGAGACATTCACTAATTCAGGTAAATGTGCAGGTTGAGTCCTCGACTTACGACCACAATGGAGCCCAGGATTACTGTTTTGAGTGAGTTTTGCTCCGTTTTTACGACCTATGTTTAAGTGACTCACTTGCAGCCTATACGTTCGTAACACCGTCATTAAGCGAAACCTGGCTTCCCCACTTGCCTGTCATGGAAGGTCGTAAAAAGGGGATCACAGGAAACCCCCCCCCCTGGCCAGGATACCGCGACCGTCATAAATAGGAGTCAGTGGCCAAGCATCCAAATCCAGCGATTTCGCTTAGCAACGATGTTACTCATTTAACAACCGCTGGGGGGATTCGCTTAACAACCGTTGCAAAACAAAACAAAAAGTCGTAAAACGTGGCCAAGAAAAGCCCCTCATCAAATGTCTCACTTAGTAACATAAATCTGGGCTCCACTGTGGTCGTAAGTCGAGGACTCCCTGTAATTGGGGAGGGTCCTTCCCTGGAAAGGGGGGGAGGCGAAGGGGGGGGATTTAAACTTTTTAAATGCCAAAGCGTCTTTGCAAAGGGGGGGGAGAAGGGCCTGAATTGGGTCCCCAAGCAAAGAGGACCCTAAGGAGAAATGTGGGGAGTGGGGGGCTGGAGACCAAGGACCCCCCCCCACGACCCCTCAGACCCCCCCTCGAGCAGCTCCCCTCCTACTCACAGGCACCTGGCTGCTCCCCTGAGGAGGCGCTTCCATGGTTTTGGGGTGTCGGAAAGACGACGGGGGGGGCTGCAAGACCAAGGAGCCCCAAGCCCCGCGCGCCCCTCACTCGGCGTCTGAGGGGAGGACTCGATGTGCGCATGCGCCCCGCCCGACCCGCTTGCCTGGTTGTTAGGGACTCGCTCTAAGGAGAGGAGGCGTGGCTCGGGGCGGCTCCTCCCTCCCTCCCGCCCCGCGGCGCTCGCGCCTTCCGACCGTTGGGGGACGGGGAGGAGCCAAAAATCAACTCGGCTTCCTCTGTTGGAAGACCAATCGGCTCTAGGCAAAAGGGCGGCCGCCTCCGGTTTTGATTGGGGCAAAGCGCTTCGAGGGCGGGGTTTGGGGGAAGGCGCGCGTGGAGGTGGGTTGGGGGTTTTTTTGGTCTGGGTGAGGAGGAGGCGGCGCTTCTCACTTCCCGCCCTTTTTGGCTCATCCCCCGCGGAGGGAGGGGAGGAGAGAGGCGGAAGGGTTAAAAAAAAAAAAAAGACAGAAAAAGACCCGGATGAAAGCCGCTCTTTCATCCTCTTTTCTCCCTCCCCCCGCCTGTTAGGAGTGACTGCGCCTAGCTTTGGAGGTTCCATAGAGGCTCTTTAGTTTTCTCCCTTGTTTATTTTATATAGGATATATGGAATCTACAGAGATCATGCGATCACTGATATACAAATGTGAGTTTAAATAAAGCATCAGCAAACACACAGGCATTATATATGCTTTATTTAAACTCACATTTGTATATCAGTGATCGCGTGACCTGGGTAGAAATATATATATAAAGATAGATATAGATATAGATATATTATTTATATATATATATACATATTATTTATATATAAATAAAATAAAGATGAAATACACACATACATACAGGTCATGCGATCACTAATATACAAATTAAGTTTAAATAAAGGATATATTAAACTTTATACACAGAGAGAGACAGAGAGACACATACACATATATAGGCTTTAAACCAGCGGTGAAATCCAATTTTTTTAACTACTGGTTCTGTGGGCGTGGCTTGGTGGGCGTGCCAGGGGAAGGATACTGCAAAATCTCCATTCCCTCCCCACTCCAGGGGAAGGATACTACAAAATCTCCATTCCCTCCCCACTCCAGGGGAAGGATACTGCAAAATCCCCATTCCTACCCCACTCCAGGGGAAAGATACTGCAAAATCCCCATTCCCACCCCACTCCAGGGGAAAGATCAGGGGTGAAATCCAGCAGGTTCTGACAGGTTCTGGAGAACCGGTAGCGGAAATTTTGAGCAGTTCGGAGAACCAGCAAATGCCACCTCTGCCTGGCCCCAGAGTGAGGTGGGAATGGGGATTTTGCAATATTCTTCCCCTGCCACGCCCACCAAGCCACGCCCACAGAACCGGTAGTAAAGGGAATTGGATTTCACCACTGGGAAAGATATTGCAAAATCTCCATTCCCACCCCACTGCAGGGGAAGGAGGGATTCTATAAACAGCTAGTCCTTGATTTACAACCACAATTCAACCCGAAGGTTCTGTTGCTAAGCGAGACAGTTGTTAAAAAGACGGTTGTTCAGCAAATCTGGCTTCCTTGCCATTGACTTTGCTTGTCAGAAGGTCGCAAAAGTTGGATCACGTGACACTGCGACGGTCACAAGTATGAGTCAGTTGCCGAGCGTCTAAATTTTGACCACAGGGGATGCTGCAACGGCCATTAAGTGTGAAAACTGGTCGTGCGTCACTTTTTTCCGTGCCATTGTAACTTCTCATGGTCACTAAACGAACGGTCGTAAATCAGGGACTACCGGTATTCTAAGCCTGCTTCGATGGCATTGGACTAAAGACTCCCAGGAATGTTTCTATCCTAGAACATCAGCAGAGTTGGACGGGAGCTTGGAGGTCATCTAGTCCAACCCCCTGCTCTAGCTCTATAACCTTCCAACGCTGATCTGAAACTACGAGTTACGACCACGACTGAGCCCCAGATTCATGTTGCCAACTGAAACGTGCGTTTTGCCCCATTTTACAACTATTTTGCCGAAGTCGTTAAGCGAGCCATTGCATTCGTTGAGTGAGTCATCCGGTTGTTAAGCGAATCCGGCTTCCTCAAGGACTTTGCTCGTCAGGAGGTCACCATAAGGGTTCATGTGACCCCGGAACTCTGACCATCATGAATATGTACGGTGATGCTGCAAAGCTTGTAACAGAAAAACAGTGCCGTTTCAACTTTTAAACGGTCACTAAACGAACTGCCGTAAGTCAAGGAGTGCTTGTATTCAATCTCCCATTTTGTTGCAATGACGATTTCCTGGTGGGGCTGAACCACTTTTTCTTCCTGCATAGAAAGTACTTAGAACTCCGACTTAGCGTTAACTTTATCGTCGCTTTGAAGGTACCGTAATCGGCATACATTAAAATGAAATTTCGTTGCGTACAGCTCTCGGAAGGATCACCTCCTCCGATATGCACCTCATAAACACGACGAAATAAATAAACACAAAATTATGCACATACCCACATATATTATATGACACAGAGAAACAACACCCATCTAGTTCGCATCTATGGCGAGAAAAACGAATCTTGCGAGTTTTACCAGATGGATGGCCTAGGGAAGAAAGCTTTTCCAGAATCTGGAAGTCCTGCTAGAAATACTTCGAAACCCCCTCCCAGAAGGGAGTAACAGAAACAGGTCGTAAAGTGGGTGTGTGGGGTCTCCAAGAAGGCCTCAAGCTCTAAGCACATAGCGCTTATAAGCTGTATCCTGAATTAACAGGAAGCGAGCTTCCTATGATCTCGGTTGTCCTCACCACTCTCTGTAGGGACTTTCTATCTGAGGCACTGCTGTCACCAAACCAGACCGGGATGCAGTTTGTTAAGACGCTCTCAATGGTACCTCTGTAAAAAGTGGCCAGGACAGAAGGAGAAAGAGGCGCTCTCCTCATCCGACGCAGGAAGTGCAGACATCACAACCTTCAGCGCTCCAACGATATTTCCCCCACCCACCCAAAAAAAGGAGTCAAGATCCATAAAACAGAATAAATCAAACTTTCCAGTACCTTTCAAGAGTGTTAGATTTCCGTCTTCTTTGGGAAACTATTGCTGATTTATTTATTTTTTAAAATGTTGTGGTTTTTTTGAGAAAGAAGGAAAAACAGCCTGTTTCGTAACAGGAGCAGAACAGACGAGATGCAGAAATTAATTGCATGACTAAGATGATCATAATCCATTTTGCCTTGGTGGCTCTCCAGGAAAACAAATCTGGAGAATCTGGGAAAAAAAAAAAAAACATTGGGGGGAAAAAAACAAAAGTCTACCCTAAAAAAATAGGTGTAACATAATATGGTTTAAGATTAGACTTTTTTCTTTTTTAAAGTGGGGAGATAAACCACGATTCCTGGTTAGGAAACGGTCTAACCTTTTTAATGAACATTGGATAGCTCTGTTGGCACCTGATGCAGATAGTCCTCGACTTACGGCCACAATTGTTGTGGACTTACGACCACAACCTTTCCACAGTTGAAAGCAACATTTCCCCCACTAAGCAAGAACAGCGGTTAAGTGAGCTTTGACTCGTTTTACGGCCTGTCTTGCCGCCGTTGTTTGGCGAATCACGGCGGTTGTTAACGGTAGCAACAACATCGTTAAGCAAATCCGGCTTCCCCGTTGATCTTGGCTTGTCCGAAGGTCGCAAAAGGGGATCGCGTGACATACACACACACACACCAGGAACACGACAACCGTCATAAATACAGGGAGTCCTCGACTTACGACCACAATTGAGCCCAACGTTTCTAGTGCTGAGTGAAAACAGTTGTCCGCCTGAGGGAGTCCACCTATTCTCCAAAGCACCTGAAGGCAGCTTTGGAAGCAACGGACAGAAACTTTTTCAAGGAGAAAATGGTCATTAAATTCCTTGTGTGTCCGATCACACTTGGCCAATAAAAGAATTCTATTCTGTTCCATTCCATTCTATTATATCCTACATTGCATTCTTCTCTTCTCTTCTCTTCTCTTCTCTTCTCTTCTCTTCTCTTCTCTTCTCTTCTCTTCTCTTCTCTTCTCCTCTCCTCTCCTCTCCTCTCCTCTCCTCTCCTCTCCTCTCCTCTTCTCTTCCCTTCCCTTCCCTTCCCTTCCCTTCTCTTCCCTTCCCTTCCCTTCCCCTCTCCTCTCTTCTCCCATCCCATCCTCCTATCCTATCCTATCCTTCATTATTCCATTCCATTCCATTCCATTCTCCTATCCTATCCTATCCTATCCTATCCTATCCTATCCTATCCTATCCTATCCTATCCTATCCTATCCTATCCTTCATTATCCTATCCTATCCTATCCTATCTCATCCCATTCCATTCCATTCCATTCCATTCCATTCTCCTATCCTATCCTATCCTATCCTATCCTATCCTATCCTATCCTATCCTATCCTATCCTATCCTTCATTATTCCATTCCATTCCATTCCATTCCATTCTCCTATCCTATCCTATCCTTCATTATCCTATCCTATCCTATCCTATCTCATCCCATCCCATCCCATCCCATCCCATCCCATTCCATTCCATTCCATTCCATTCTCCTATCCTATCCTATCCTATCCTATCCTATCCTATCCTATCCTATCCTATCCTATCCTATCCTATCCTATCTCATCCCATCCCATCCCATCCCATCCCATCCCATCCCATTCCTTTCCATTCCATTCCATATTTTCTATTCTATTCTATTTATTCTATCCTATCCTATCCTATCCTATCCTATCCTATCCTATCCTATCCTATCCTATCCTATCCTATCCTATCCTATCCTATCCTATCTCATCCCATCCCATCCCATCCCATCCCATCCCATTCCTTTCCATTCCATTCCATATTTTCTATTCTATTCTATTTATTCTATCCTATCCTATCCTATCCTATCCTATCCTATCCTATCCTATCCTATCCTGTCCTGTCCTGTCCCATCCCATCCATCCCATCCCATCCCATTCCATTCTCCTATCCTATCCTATCCTATTTCTATTCTGTTGTAAGTCAAGAACTACCTGCAATCCATCCAGCCTGGGAACTGGGCGGGACGGGAGGTTTCTGGTGCCTTCCAGAACGTGATCCCGATGAAGAAAGCGAGGCTGGGAAATATATATATATATACATATATATGCCCGTTATGCAATCCCTGTTTGCTCGTGGCAGCGTGTTGGCAAGAGACTATTTTAAATCTTGCCATGTGACGGCATTGCTGGAGAATTGGGGGGGGGAAAATATCAGCGAGGGATTCAGTGATTTGGCGGTTATAAAATCAGCCGCTTGGCAGTTCCGAACAGGTTGCCCTTTCCTTGTGTGGGCTCGGCATAAAAATAAAAGAGATATCCGTGGTATAATGAGGGCGAGGGAGGGCTGCTCTGGTCTGCTCTGGGGAGGGGACTGGGAGAAATGGGAATCCCAGTCCCTTGCAAAAAAAAAAAACCTTTGCGTAAGCTTGCAAAAGACCCGAAGAACAATTATTCACCTGTTTTTAAAAGCACGTTGCACAGAATTGTATTGTTTTTCCCTTTTACCGAAAGCAGAAAGGTGGCATATGTGTATGGAAATATACATTTGCAGGGGAAGTTCACAAAAATAATAACACACAGGTCGTCCTCGACTTACAACCGTTTCGCTTAGCGACCGTTCCAAGTTACAACGGGCCAAGTCCACCGGGGAAGCCAGATTCGCTTCACGACCGGGTTACCCCACTCAAGAAGTAACCGTGTTACTTTTCTTCACAGGGTAGACTCCCTTCACAAATGTCTCGCTTAGCAACAGAAAGGCTGGGCTCCGTTCTGGTCGTAAGTCGAGGACTCTTGG
This sequence comes from Pantherophis vulpinus, assembly GCA_037215915.1. Classification (NCBI taxonomy): domain Eukaryota; kingdom Metazoa; phylum Chordata; class Lepidosauria; order Squamata; family Colubridae; genus Pantherophis; species Pantherophis vulpinus. The sequence continues at coordinate 2,642,869 of JAXLNS010000008.1, read as the reverse complement.
GAATCTCTCTGCATTTGTTTTGTTTTGTTGCGCTCACGGGCTTCACATAACTTTACCACCGGTTTGCCGCACACTGAAAATGTGAGTGCGCATTTGCATGCATGCGTGCGGCTTAGAAAACATGGCTAAATTGCGCCATGGCGGGTGGGCGGCCATCCACAATTTGCCACTACCGATTTGCCTGAACCGGTCTGAACCAGCTGGATACCACCTCTGTTCCTGACCCTAGCTGCAAGTCCCCATCCATATCATACATGCCACGAGAAGTGGGTTTCAGCAGGTTCTGACCAGTTCTGACGAACTGGTAGCGGAAATTTTGAGTAGTTCGGAGAACCGGTAGTAAAAATTCTGACTGGCCCCGCCCCCATCTATTCTCTGCCTCCCAAGTCCCAGCTGATCAGGAGGGAATGGGGATTTTGCAGTATCCTTCCCCTTGAGTGGGGAGGGAATGGGGATTTTGCAGTATCCTTCCCTTGGAGTGGGGAGGGAATGGAGATTTTACAGTATCCTTCCCCTGGAGTGCGGAGGGAATGGGGATTTTATTTATTTATTGGTTTGATTTATATGCCGCCCTTTTCCGGAGACTAGTAAAAATTCTGACTGGCCCCGCCCCCATCTATTGTCTGCCTCCTGAGTCCCAGCTGATTGTGAGGAAATGGGGATTTTGCAGTATCCTTCCCTTGGAGTGGGGAGGGAATGGGGATTTTGCAGTATCCTTCCCCTGGAGTGGGGTGGGAATGGAGATTTTGCAATATCCTTCCTCCAGGAATAGAGAAGAAATGGGGATTTTGCAGTATTCTTCCTCTGGGTGGGAGTGGGAATGGGGATTTTGCAGTATCCTTCCCCTGGAGTGGGGAGGGAATGGGGATTTTGCAATATCCTTCCCCTGGAGTGGGGAGGGAATGGGGATTTTGCAGTATCCTTCCCCTGGAGTGGGGTGGGAAGGGGAATTTACAGTATCCTTCCCCTAGAGTGGGGTGGGAATGGAGATTTTACAGTATCCTTCCCCTGCAGTGGGGTGGGAATGGGGATTTTACAGTATCTTTCCCCTGGAGTGGGGAGGGAATGGGGATTTTACAGTATCCTTCCCCTGGAGTGGCATGGGAATGGAGATTTTACAGTATCCTTCCCCTGGAGTGGGGTGGGAATGGGGATTTTATAGTATCCTTCCCCTGGAGTGGGGTGGGAATGGAGATTGTATAGTATCCTTCCCCTGGAGTGGGGTGGGAATGGAGATTTTACAGTATCCTTCCCCTGCAGTGGGGTGGGAATGGGGATTTTACAGTATCTTTCCCCTGGAGTGGGGAGGGAATGGGGATTTTACAGTATCCTTCCCCTGGAGTGGCATGGGAATGGAGATTTTACAGTATCCTTCCCCTGGAGTGGGGTGGGAATGGGGATTTTATAGTATCCTTCCCCTGGAGTGGGGTGGGAATGGAGATTGTATAGTATCCTTCCCCTGGAGTGGGGTGGGAATGGAGATTTTACAGTATCCTTCCCCTAGAGTGGGGTGGGAATGGAGATTTTACAGTATCCTTCCCACGCCACGCCCACCAAGCCATGCCATGCCACGCCCACCAAAGCCACACCCACAGAACCGGTAGTAAAAAAAATTTGAAACCCACCACTGCATGCCACCCGCCCCGTCTGTCCTCAGCTGCTGATGCTCCCAGGACCTGTTTGACACACTTCCCCACTTTGGATCTTCCAGTGCAATTGCACTGGCGTTTGTCAACATTGTGTAAACTGTCACCTTCGCTCCGCGTGAGGGGAATTGTCCAGGGTCCCAGTGACTCAGCCAAGTGCAGACATGGGTCCCGCCGTTTCATTTTAGTCATACCTCCCGTTTTTCTCGTTCGTAAAACATTTAAAAGTTGTTAAAGGCACCCAAGGGAAAGAAAATAAGGGTGTTTACGAAGGCTTTTTGGAAAGAGAAATATTGTGCATAATTGCCGCAGAATTGTGGAGCAGGAGTGCCTGACGCAGAACGTGGAGTTAATAGGAAGCCTTGGTGGCGCAGCAGACTAAAGCGCTGTTAAGTAACACCAGCTGCCTGCCATTACTGCAAGTTCAAATCTCACCAGGCTCAAGGTTGACTCAGCCTTCCATCCTTCCGAGGTAGGTAAAATGAGGACCCGGATTGTGGGGGCAATAAACTGACTTTGTATAAAAAAAGAACACCGCTTGGGTGGGGTGGGGGGGGGCCGAAAGCCCTACTAAGCAGGTATGTACAAAAGTATGAAGGCTATTGCTTAACGCATTGTAAGCCGCCCTGAGTCTCCGGAGAAGGGCGGCATATAAATCGAACTAATAGATAGATAGATAGATAGATAGATAGATAGATAGATAGATAGATAGATAGATAGATAGATAGATAGATAGATAGGATAGATAAGAGCCTTGGTGGCACAGCGGACTAAAGTGCTGTTATGTAGCACTTAGTTGCCAGCTGCCTGCAATTACTGCGAGTTCGAATCTCACCAGGCTCAAGGTTGACTCAGCCTTCCATCCTTCCGAGGTCGGTAAAATGAGGACCCGGATTGTGGGGGCAATAAGCTGACTTTGTATAAAAAAGAACACCGCTTAGGGGGGGCCGAAAGCCCTACTAAGCAGGTATATACAAAAGTATATGAAGGCTATTGCTTAACACATTGTAAGCCGCCCTGAGTCTCCGGAGAAAGGCGGCATATAAATCGAACTAATAGATAGATAGATAGATAGATAGATAGATAGATAGATAGATAGATAGATAGATAGATAGATAGATAGGATAGATAAGAGCCTTGGTGGCACAGCGGACTAAAGTGCTGTTATGTAGCACTTAGTTGCCAGCTGCCTGCAATTACTGCGAGTTCGAATCTCACCAGGCTCAAGGTTGACTCAGCCTTCCCTCCTTCTGAAGTAGGTAAAATGAGGACCCTGTTTGTGGGGGCAATAAGCTGACTTTGTATAAAAAAGAACACCGCTTAGGGGGGGGTCGAAAGCCCTACTAAGCAGGTATATACAAAAGTATATGAAGGCTATTGCTTAACACATTGTAAGCCGCCCTGAGTCTCCGGAGAAGGGCGGCATATAAATCGAACCAATCAATCAATCAATCAATCAATCAATCAATCAATAAATCAATCAATAAATAAATAAATAAATAAATTCATTCTTCGCCTCTGCACTTCCCTGCCAAATCCTTCTCTCTCTCTTTTTTTTAATAGATGTTCCTTCCTGGCTGGACAAGCAGACCTTCGTCGGAAAGAAGGGGGGGGGGGAGGGAAATCAATAAAAAATAAAATAAAATACGCGAAGACACCTTTCTTCCGTTCTTTCCCTTTTCGTTTTAGGATGGGGAATTCTCGAGTTACGAACGTTCGCTCAGCGAACGGTCAAAGTTACAACTTTGGGGAAAAAAGGCGACTTACAGCCAGTCCTCAAACTTAGGACCATCGCGGCATCCTTACAGTCCCGTGGTCAAAATGCAGGCCTTTGATAACAAAGGGATTAAAATGGATTTAAGACGTTGGCAGCATCCTGACGTTCCGGGGGGGGGGGGGATTCTCCGTTTGCAACCTTGCCAGCCGGTTTCCGACTAAGCAAAGTCCATGAGGGGAAAGCAGATTCGCTTTGTGACTGTGTGATCCACTTAACAACTGCAGTGATTATCTTAACAACAGGGGTGGGGGGGCAGAGAAGGTTGAAAGAAAACGGGGCACAACTTGCTTAGCGATGGAAATTCTGGTGGTCAATTGAGGAACGGCTGTATGGGTTTAACCCCATCGTATGACCGTTTATGGTGCTTGGTTTGGCAACTTTATAAATGGAATAAATCATTCTCAGCAAGACAGCTGGGGAGGTTTGCTGTGTTGTGGCCCCGCCCTCTGAGCCTATCCCATCGGAGGAAGAAAGCTCCGAACATGAGGGAGAGGAGTCAGCCAGGCCTCCCTCTCCAGGCCCCTCCCCTCTGGCACTGTCTCAGGTGCCGGCCGAGGGAGAGGAGATTAGCCAGGAGCCAGGTGTCTCGGATGAGAGCGAGGGAGGTGATCTGTCATTCCTGGATGCACGCCAACGAAGGCATGATAAACGGTTGCAGCAGTTAAGGAGGCGTGCTAGGGATTAGAACTGAGTCACTGGACCACACCCCAGAGACTATATAATAGAGGGTGGTGGCCAGCGATCCCTGTGACGAACAAAAGTAAACCTTGGATAGTCACTAAAGCCTCGTCCGGAAACTGCTGAGAGGAATATTATTCTGATTTGACTTTTGTACGCTAAGTATCTTATCTTTCTGTTTTGTGGAAATAAATGCACTTGGCAGACGGTGTGTATATCGCTGCCAAGTTGGAGATAAAGACCTGGGTGTGTGCCAAAGTGTTTCCTTAACCCTCGGCTGGCTGTGTTTGTGTGTGTGTGTAGACGGGGACAGATCATGCTGGGCCAAGAGCCACTTTCATGTTCCAGGAAGTAGTGGACCTTCCTTAGGCCAGCCCAGGGGTGAAATCAGTTGTGGGATTCAGCCGGTTTGCTCCAATCCGGGAGAACCGGTTGTTAACTTTCTGAGCAGTTTGGTGAACTGGTTGTTGGAAGAAATCATTAGGGAAGAGAACCGGTTGTTAAATTATTTGAATCCCACCACTGGGTGAAATCCAGCAGGTTCTGACAGGTTCTGGAGAACCGGTAGCGGAAATTTTAAGCAGTTTGGAGAACCGGCAAATACCACCTCTGGCTGGCCTCAGAGTGGGGTGGGAATGGAGATTTTGCAATATCCTTCCCCCAAGGAGTAGGGAGGGAATGGGGATTTTACAGTATCCTTCCCCTGGAGTGGGATGAGAATGGAGATTTTGCAGTATCCTTCCCCCAGGAGTGCGGAGGGAATGGGGATTTTGCAGCATCCTTCCCCTGGAGTGGGGTGAGAATGGAGATTTTGCAGTATCCTTCCCCCAGGAGTGGGGAGGGAACGGGGATTTTGCAGTATCCCCCCAGGAGTGAGGAGGGAATGAGGATTTTACAGTATCCTTCCCCAGGAGTGGGGAGGGAATGGAGATTTTGCAGTATCCTTCCCCCAGGAGTGAGGAGGGAATGAGGATTTTACAGTATCCTTCCCCAGGAGTGAGGAGGGAATGAGGATTTTACAGTATCCTTCCCCTGGAGTGGGGAGGGAATGGAGATTTTGCAATATCCTTCCCCCAGGAGTGGGGATGGAATGGGGATTTTGCAGTATCCTTCCCCTGGAGAGGGGTGGGAATGGAGATTTTGCAGTATCCTTCCCCTGCTACGCCTACCAAGCCAAGCCAAGCCACGCCCACCAAACCACACCAAGCCCACCAAGCTACACCCACAGAACCGGTAGTAAAAAAAATTGGATTTCACCACTGGGCCAACATCTTCATTACCATACTGAAGTAGTTGCTTTCATGGCCAAAAAAGCCAATGCCATCCCAGGCTGCATCAACAGAGGGATGGAATCAAGATCACATGAAGTGTTAATACCACTTTACAAGGCCTTGGTAAGTCCACACTTGGAATATGGCATCCAGTTTACAATGTAAAAAGAGATGTGGAGACTCTAGAAAGAGTGCAGAGAAGAGCACCCAAGAGGATGAGGGGACTGGAGGCTAAAACATAGGAAGAACGGTTGTCTGGAATTGGGTGTGTCTACTCTAGTGAAAAGAAGGAGTAGGGGTGACCTGATAGCAGTCTTCCAATATTTGAGGGGCTGCCACAAAGAAGAGGGGGGAGGAATCGACTTATCTCCCAAAGCACCAGAAATAAGAAGCAACGGATGGCAATCGATCAAGGAAAGAAGCAATCAGCAACTAAGGAGAAACTTCCTAACGGTGAGGACAATTAACCAGTGGAACAGCTTGCCACCAGAAGTTGTAGGTGCTTCATCACTGGAAGTTTTTAAGAGCCTGGACAGACACGTATCTGAAATGGTCTAGGGTCTCCTGCTCGAGCAGGGGGTTCCAGCTCTGTTCTGATTGATTGAGATTAATAATCTGGCTCGCCTCCAGAAGTTGTGGATGCCTCAACACTGGAGGCTTTTTTAAAGAAGAGATTGGACAACCATTTTTTCCAGAATGGTAAAGGGTCTCCTCCCTGAGCAAAGGGTTGGACTAGAAGACCTCCAGAGTCCCTTCCAACTCTGTTATTCTGCATTCTTGAGGAGCAATCCCTGCCTGTCCCAACTCATTCAACCCTCTTAAGAAGCTCTCAAGTGCCTTCAGGTCTTCCCCTCCAGGGAAAGGATGAAGCCCCCCAAGATGTCCATCTTTAACATCCGCAGACCCAGGTGATTGTTGACGTTGCTGAACATAATTCTCCTTGTCTTGATTCAACTCTGTTCTCCTCGTTGGTTTCTCCCCCTAAGTCACGGGTCTGCAATCTCAAACACTCAAAGCGGAGCCATTTGGAGCTGTTTCCCACAGAAAAGAAAACACCGGGAGTCACAAAATCCTTCCCATGCCTGACTATTTCTTGAGCGGCCACAAAACTAGCATATGTAGTTGAATTAAACCTTCTGTTTTCTTCTGAAACTTTTCTTCTCTTGGATTTATCCATGGTTGGCCTCCCGGGGGTTGAAAAACTCAATAAATCATGTGCTGACAGGTGTCGCACATTGGTGGTTGTGATGCATATATTGAGCGACAGGGAGCCGCAGCAGAGGGGGTGAAAGAGCCACATGCGGCTCCAGAGCTGCAGGTTGCTGACTTCTGCCCTCAAGTCATGACTCCACGCCGGATGTCTAGAAGCTGCCAAGAGAGTTGGCTAGAATGTGTCAGGTTGGTGACCCCAGACCCGTTGCTATAGGAACTCAACAGCCTATTCTAGAATTTTTCCTGAAAAGAAAATCATAGCCCGGTCAGTTGGGCAGTTGCCTCGAAGGGCCAGCTCCACCCTCCTTTGAAAAGCCGTACCTGGCCACAACAGGTGAGTTTCTTAGCAACAAACCAATCCTAAGCTATTGTCTGTCTTCCCGTCACCACATTTGAGGGTCTCTCAGGAGTGAAGGGGGAAGATCTACAATTATTTATTTATTTATTTATTGGTTCAATTTATATGCCGCCCTTCTCCGGAGACTCAGGCGGCTTACAATGCATTAAGCAAAAGCCTTCATACTTTTGTATATACCTGCTTAGTAGGGCTTTTGCCCCCCCCCCCCCAAGGGGTGTTCTTTTTTATACAAAGTCAGCTTATTGCCCCCACAATCCGGGTCCTCATTTTACCTACCTCGAAAGGATGGAAGGCTGAGTCGACCTTGAGCCTGGTGAGATTTGAACTCGCAGTAATTGCAGGCAGCTGGCAGCTAAGTGCTACTTAACAGCACTTTAGTCCGCTGCACCACCAAGGCTCTTATCTATCCTATCTATCTATCTATCTATCTATCTATCTATCTATCTATCTATCTATCTATCTATTAGTTCGATTTATATGCCGCCCTTCCCCGGAGACTCAGGGCGGCTAACAATGCATTAAGCAATAGCCTTCATACTTTTGTATATACCTGCTTAGTAGGGCTTTCGTGCCCCCTCCCAAGCGGTGTTCTTTTTTATACAAAGTCAGCTTATTGCCCCCCACAATCCAGGGCCTCATTTTACCGACCTCGGAAGGATGGAAGGCTGAGTCAACCTTGAGCCTGGTGAGATTCGAACTCGCAGTAATTGCAGGCAGCTGGTGCTACTTTAACAGCGCTTTAGTCTGCTGCGCCATCAAGGCAATATGGGGGATGTTTGGTTAGTTGGTCCAGGAGTTAAACTCTGAGGATGGACTTCTTCTTCGTCAGGAACCATGGAAGTCCACCATCCCCAATGCCTCCAGAGGTATGCACACAAAAGTTGTTGCATCTTCGACAAGCATCTTCAAAATCCACCACCTTGTTGTGGCTTGTCCTGGAATTCCAGCATTCTGAGTCCAATGTTGTCTTTCGTTAAAAAGTGTGTGCAAGCACCCAGATAGGGAGGTTGGCTTCTCGTTGCAACAGTTCATTTAGTGACCGTTCCAAGTTACAACGGCACTGGTAAAAAAAAAAATGACTTAGGACCGTTTTTCACAGTTACGACCATTCCAGTGTCCCCAGGATCACGTGGTCCAAATTTGGCAAGGGGTTCATATTTATGACGGTCTGCTATGTCCCCGGGGTCCCATGATCCCCTTTTGCGACCTTCTGACGAGCAAAGTCAAGGGGGAAAAGCCAGACTCGCTTAACGACCGGGTTACCAACTTGTCAACTGTAGTGATTCGCTTAGCGATGGCGGCAAGAAAGGTTGTAAAACGGGGCTAAACTCCCTTCACAAGGGTCTCACTTGACCACAGAAACGTTGGGCTCGATTGTGGTCATAAGTCAAGGACTACCTGTGTAGGGGGGGCCAGCACAGATGCCAAGGAATTGCTAGGGTTTAGAACAGGGTTGATTTATTTTATTTTTTTGCTTTAATTTATATGCCGCCCTTCTCCGGAGACTCAGGGGGCTTACAGTGTGTTAAGCAATAGCCTTCATTCTTTTGTATATTTATACAAAGTCAGCTTATTGCCCCCACAAACCGGGTCCTCATTTTACCCACCTTAGGAAGGATGGAAGGCTGAGTCAACCTTGAGCCTGGCGAGATTCAAACCTGCAGTAATTGCAGACAGCTGGTGTTAATAACAGTGCTTTAGACCACTGTACTACCAAGGCTCTTTATTTTAATGTTGTTGTTTTTTTTAAAAAAAACAGATTTAAAACAGGGGATCCGAAAGGCTTACAACCTTAAAAAATCTACAATATAAATCACTCTCTCTCTCTCAGCCCAACAACAGAGTTGTTGTGGCGGGGAAAATAGGAGAAGGAAGATAGGTTGGATATATTCACCGCCTTGAATTATTTGTAAAACAAATAAAATGTGTGTGTGTACCTATCTATCTATCTATCTATCTATCTATCTATCTATCTATCTATCTATCTATCTATCTATCCAGTTCTTTTAGGTTTTGTTTATTTGTTTATTTGCATCCTGCCTTTATTTACACACACACATATATATACATATAGAATAGATAGATGATAGATGATAGATAGGTAGATAGGTAGGTAGATGTAAATGTAGATAGGTAGATACATAGATTACATATATACATACATACATGCATACATACAGAGAGAGAGAGATACAGTTAGACAGATGGAGATAGATATAAATACATAGATACATAGATAGATTCATAGATGAGAGATAAAGACATAGATAGATAGATGATGTGTATGTAAGTATGTATGCAGGTATGTATGGATAGATAGATAGATAGATAGATAGATAGATAGATAGATAGATAGATAGATAGATAGATAGATAGATAGATAGATAGATAGAAGATGTGTATGTAAGTATGTATGCAGGTATGTATGGATAGATAGATAGATAGATAGATAGATAGATAGATAGATAGATAGATAGATAGATAGATAGATAGATAGATAGATAGATAGATAGATAGATAGAGGATGTGTATGTAAGTATGTATGCAGGTATGTATGGATAGATAGATAGATAGATAGATAGATAGATAGATAGATAGATAGATAGATAGATAGATAGATAGATAGATGATGGATAGATAGATAGATAGATAGATAGATAGATAGATAGATAGATAGATAGATAGATAGAGGATGTGTATGTAAGTATGTATGCAGGTATGTATGGATAGATAGAGAGAGAGAGTGAGAGAGAGAGGTGATGTGTATGTATGTATGTATGTATGTATGTATGTATGTATGTATGTATGGATAGATAGATAGATAGATAGATAGATAGATAGATAGATAGATAGATAGATAGATGATAGATAGATAGATAGATAGATAGATAGATAGATAGATAGATAGATAGATAGATAGATATAGAGAGAAGATAGGTAGGTAGATGTATAGGTATAGATGTAGATGTAGATATAGATATAAACAAGTAGATAGATACACAAATTACATACATACATACAAAGAGACAGAGACAGAGAGAGACAGATAGATAAAGTTAGACAGATGGAGAGAGATATAGATAAATACATAGATATATAGATAGATTTGTAGATGATAGATAGAGATAGAGATAGATAGATAGGTAGGTAGGTAGATAAAACCCTTTCAAGAGTAGCTTCCTCATTCCTGGTGCCCACTGGCCCCCTTTCCAGTGACTGAGCCGAGGAGGAGCCCATGCACACATTATGCAACGGCTTTCCTTGCGGATCGGGAGGGCGAGGCAGGCAGGCAGGCTGCACCCTTCCCTGTCTCAAGGCTTTCTCTGCGGAGTGCAAGGCAACCTTCCCAAGCCCACAGTCAGAAAAGCGAGAAGGAAGGAGGGAGGGGAGGGGAGGGGAGGGGAGGGGAAACAGGAAGCCAACAAAACCACCCGGTGTTCCTCGGAGTTCCTGATTGGATGAGATCTGGTGCATTCTGGGTGTAAATAGCACAAGGAGAGAGGGAGGGGAGGGGAGGTGTAAACCTGAATTAACTTTTTTTCCCCTTTCCCTAAACTAATTAAAGCGTTTTTTTGCTGCGTAATGCAAAGCTGCTTTGCTGTTCTCTTCAGCATCCCTTCAAACGGCAGCACAAATGAGTTAGGGCTAGTCCTCGTCTTACGACCGCAAGGGGCCCCAAGGTTTCCGCTGCTCGGCGAGACCGTCTTTAAGTGAGCTTTGCCTCCATTTTACGACCTTCCTTGCCAGAGTGGTTAAGGGAGTCGCCGCAGCTGTTAAAAGAGCAACTGGTTGTTAAGCGAATCGGGCTTCCCCGTTGAGGTTGCTGGTCAGGAGGTCACAAAAGGGGATCACATGACCCAGTGAACGTCATAAATGTGAGTCAGTTGCCGAGCGTCTGAATTTTGAGCATTGGACCATGGGGGTGTTACAACAGTCGTAAGTGTGAAAAACGGTCGTAAGTCACTTTTTCCAGTGCCGTTGTAACTTTGAACGGTCTCTAAATGAAACAGGCAGTCCTCGACTTACAACAGTTCACTTAGGGATCATTCAAAGTTACAACGGCCCTGAAAAAAGGGACTTATGACCGTTTTTCACACTTACGACCTTTATATTCAGACAATTGGCGACTGACTCGTGTTTGGCGACCTTCTGACAAGCAAAGTCAACCGGGAGGCCCGATTCACTTAACAATTGTCGCAAGAAATGTCGTAACACGGGTGCAAAACTCACGGAACAAATGTCTCATTTAACAACAGCAACGTTGGGCTCCGTTGTGGTCGTACGTCGAGGACTAGCTGTACCCCTGAGCAGTTCCCTTCATTGCTCTTCACCTAGAGACACAAATCTTGCCAAAAACTCAAGCAACTGCTTGTAAGACTAAAGATATCTTCGGAGAATCGCTAAGGAGGCGCTTTCCGAATTCTCTTTCTCCCAACCAAACTCTCTAAACTTCGCTGCCTCTTCCTCCTCTGGAATTCAGCCCCTCCCTCCTGGGAATCCAGACCACATTCCACCCCATCACCAGGAAATAAGATCAACTGGTCCATATTGATGTCTCAGTAGTAGTAAGGAAGCCCCTGGCCGTGTCTTCCTGGATCCTTTCCTGATGTCCAGCTACTGGCCATTCTGAGGCCAGACAAGATAGGGTACAAGGTTGGATATTGTCAGCTCAATACAGACAGTCCTTGACTTATGGCCACCATTGAACCAAAACATACTGGTGCTAAGTGAGCAATAGCAATAGCCCTTAGACTTATATACCGCTTCATAGTGCTTTTACAGCCCTCTCTAAGCAGTTTACAGAGTCAGCCTTTTGCCCCCAGCAATCTGGGTCCACATTTTACCGACCACGGAAGGATGGAAGGCTGAGTCAACCTTGAGACGGTCAAGATTGAACTCCTGGCAGTCAGCAGAATTAGCCTGCAGTACTGCATTCTAACCACTGCGCCACCACAGCTCTTAGACATTTGTTAAGTGAATTTCGCCCCGTTACGACCTTCCTTGCCACGGTTGTTAAGTAAATCACTGCAGTCATTAAGTTAGGAACACGGTTGTTAAGTGCATCTGGCTTCTCCGTGGACTTGGCTTGTCAGACGTTCGCCAAAGGGGATCAAGTGACACCGCAACCGTCATAAATATGAGTCAGTTGCCAACGGCTGAATTTTGATCACATGACCGTGGCGTTGTTCCAGCAGTCAGAAGTGTGAAAAATGGTCATAACTCACTTTTTTTAGCCCCGATCGAACGTCACTAAACGATATAAGTTGAGGATTCTCCACGTTGCTGTGTCTAGACTCGAAATGGGCAGGAAAATGCGATTTCAGCACCTTGGAGAGTTCTCGCCAGGAGGCGAAATTCACCGTCTGTTGTTTTCCGCATCAGCTTTCAAAGCTCAGTCAAGATCTTGACTTCATTCTTGCAAAATATAAGCATTGGGCTTTTGCCCAGGGGCTTACAGATTGGTTGGTTGGTTGGTTGGTTGGTTGATTGATTGATTGATTGGTTGGTTGATTGATTGGTTGGTTGGTAGGGTGCCATCAAGTCGTTTTCAACTCCTAGCAACTACATGAGTTTCTCTCCATGGTGAGCTGCCACTAACGCTTCAGTTCCTCTTGCCACCGTCTCCACTGTAAATGAGTCCATCGTCCTTCCTGCTGGTTGTCCCGTTCTTCTCTTTCTTTCCTTCTTTCTCAGTATGAGAGCCTTTTCCAGAGAGCTGTGTCTTTGCATTGACTGACTGATTGGTTATGCGCCATCCAGTCAGGTCAACTCTTAATGGCTACGAAGATAGACCTTCTCCGAGTTGGGGACAGATCACCAAGGATGCCCCCATCAACTACTACAGCTCAGTCCATCCAATTTGTCGCCCTCTTCTTCTTCCTTTCCCAACATCAGAGCCTTCTGCAGAGTTCTTTGCATTGACTGACCGATTGATTGACTATGTGCCATCAAGTAAAGTTGACTCAAATCAAATTTTTTAAAAAAATGTCTACATAGATAAGATGTTCTCCAAAATGATCTGTCCCTAACATGGTCCTTTAGATCTTCCAAGGATGCCCATATCACTGTTGTAACTGAGTCCATCCATCTTGGTGCTGATCACTCTTCTTTCCTTCCTTCCTTCCTTCCTTCCTTCCTTCCTTCCTTCCTTCCTTCCTTCCTTCCTTCCTTCCTTCCTTCCTTCCTTCCTTTCTTCTTTCTTCCTTTCCTTTCTTTCTTTCTTTTTTCTTTCTTTCTCTTTCTTTCTTTCCTTTCTCTTCCTTCCTTCCTTCCCTTTCTTTCTTTCTCTTTTTTCTTTTTTCTTCCTTCCTTCCTTCCTTTCTTTCTTTTTTCTTTCTTCCTTTCCTTTCTTCCTTTTTTCTTTCTTTCTCTTCCTTCCTTCCTTCCCTCCCTTTCTTTCTTTCTTCTTTCTTCCTTTCCTTTCTTCCTTTTTTCTTTCTTTCTTTCTCTTTCTTTCTTTCCTTTCTCTTCCTTCCTTCCCTTTCTTTCTTTCTCTTTTCTCTTTTTTCTTCCTTTCTTCCTTTCTTCCTTTCTTCCTTTCTTTCTTTCTTTCTTTCTTTCTTTCTTTCTTTCTTTCTTTCTTTCTTTCTTTCTCCCCATCAGAAATTCTCCAGAAGTTCTCTGGTCTTTGTATTTAGTGGCTCACTGAATACATGCCATCGTGTTTTCTCTGTTCCAACCAATCCTAAGGGATGGGATTCCACCTGGACGATCAGTGGCTAACCTGGGTCCATCAAGCCTTCCAAGGCTGTCCTCGGAACACAGCGACGGTCACAAGTATGAACCTGTTGCCAAGCATCCGAATTTTGATCGCACAATCATGGGGGAGGCTACAAAGGCCATAAGTGTGAAAAACGGCCCTAAGTCGCCCTTTTCAGGACCGTTGTAACTTGGAATGGTCACTAAATGAATTGTTGTAAGTTGAGAACTAACCCCCTCCCCAATCGCCTCCTCCCCACGTAGCACAAAAGTGTGCCAGGCCTCCATTCAAACATCTGATGACTCACCTGCCTTGAAGAAGAGCGACATGGTCCACTTTTCCTCCTTCTTCCAACCCATCTCTCACCCCCCTTTCATTATTCAAAACCTTCCTGTCCCACTGACCTAAATGCCACCTTTTCTCCCAGGGGGGCCCACAGAGCCCAGAAACCACCAGCAGAGCAGGGGGCTCCCGTGGAGGTGCGGTGTGTGTGTGTGAGAGAGTTTTGGCCCCCCCAAAATCTGCCCTTCCTTTGCAGCAGTGCAGAAGCTCAGTGCAGGGGGGTGGGGGTGGGAATGTATGTGGGTTGCAGCTGGCTTCCCCCAGATTTCTGGCAAGGGTGCGGGGGGGGGTGGAAAGAGAGAGAGACGCTCCTCCATCCCGCCACTTCCTGATGCTTCAGCGATTTCCCAGGGTTTCTGTTTATATTTTAAAAAAAAAAACTGAGAAAAATTCATTATCGTTGGAAAGAAAAAAAAAAGGGGGGGGAAAGGTGAGATGGTAAAGAGAGGTGCCAAAATTGCTGCCGGGGAGGAGAGAGAGAGAGAGAGAGAGAGAGAGAGGTGGGGGGGGGGGGGGAAGGAGGAGAGAGCAACGTCACCAGGAGAGATTTCCTTATTGGGTCTCCCTAACCTGCATCCTGAGTCCATATATGGGCATTTACGTCACAGCCAGCCCGGCTGTGGGAACTCCAGAAATGGAAGCGCCGGGTTGCAACGGAAGATCCGAGGCAGATATAAAAAGGCATTCTGCAGCTCCTGGGCTCTTTGCTTACAAACAACAGGAGGCAGCCAAGCACCTGCGGAGCCCGGCCAGCCCAGGTGAGGCCGGCGGGCAGGTGAATCGGCCGGGCCGGGCCAGGCAAGGCAAGGCAAAGCAGGTGGGGACCGCGAGGTTCCCCATTTGGCCACGTGCGCCCCTGGAAGTCGCCCTCTTTAGCCCTCCAGGGGCTGGAGCTCTGCAGCGGAGGGGGCTCGGTTCCACCCCACTTGCCTTCCTCCTCCTCCTCCTCCTCTTCCTCCTCTTCTTCCTCCTCCTCCATCGGGACATGTTGAACCTCATGGATTTCTCCCGCCAGGAAACCCCGAGAGCCGAAGACGGACATTTCCACCAGCAAGGAGAGCAGCTGCCGCCTCTCCTGAGCCAGCCCCCCAGGGAAGAAGCCCCCGATTATTTCGCAGGTAAGGAGGGAAGAGGAGGAGGAGGAGGAGCAGAAGGGCAGGCTTGCAAGCTCTTGTGGATGACCCCCTTTGGGAAGCTCCAAGATGAGGCTCTGAATCCCCTCCACTTAGTTGTCTCTCTCTGTCTAGGCCATGGGAGGGTTGGGGTACCTTTTGGCCTTTGGGGGAGGGGACTGAAGGGCAGGAAGCTGGGGTGTGTGTGTGTGTGATGCAATGGTAGAGATTGGGGAACTCTGCAAGGGAGAGATTCCCCCCTCCCCTCGTTTCCTTACTAAACCTCCTTTGGAGCTTCTGAGGGATGCGTTTGAGTGATGCCCATCTCAAAATGGCAGGAATTTCTGCCACCTTTTTTTTTCCCCCCCGAGCAGCCACGAATGGGGAAGCTTGGCCAGACCCAGGATGGTGTTGCTTAGCTTGGTCCCCTATATTTTGTGTGGCCACCTTTTGAAGACTCAGGTATAAGGAAGGATTCAGCGCTGGAATCCCCTAAGCTAAAGGCATATTTTTCACCTGTTTCTATTCGGGTTAGATGATTCCAATCGTCCCTGAATTCTTTGGAAAGGGGTAGTTTGGAAGAGGTGACCTCCTCTTGCCAAGGTCACCTGAAGATGGGTGGGTGGGCTTGGAGTTGGATGTTTGCATCAACAAAGGCCCTTTGAGTCAAATCAGGAGGGCTCCCAAGATGTCATCTAGCTCAACCCATGCTGTAAATACATGAGATTCTGGGCACGTCGCTTTTCCCAAACTTGCAAGCAAGGGAGACACATTGGCCTCCTCGCCCCTCCCCCATCGCTTCCATTTTCAAGGATTTTGTTGGGGATCGGGAAAGATGGATGGCTTGGAGAAGGGCCATCTCTCCCTAGTCGTCATGATTTCGTTCGCAGGCTGAAGGATTTTTTTTTTAAAAAAAATAATGGCTCTTCAAAGTGGTCTATTTCTAGTCTATGAGTGGGAAGTTTACTTGTTGATGTATTTGCATCCTGCCTTTATTATTTTTACAAATAACTCTAAATGGTGAATTTAGCTTATACTCCGTCCTCCTCCTATTTTCCTCATGATAACAACAACCCTGTGAGGTGGATTTGGGCAGAGAGTGGGGAACTGGCCCAAAGTCACCCAGTTGGCTTTCATGCCTAAGGCAGGACTAGAACTCACCATCTCCTGGTCATTGATCCAAAGTCACCCAGTTGGCTTTCATGCCTAAGGCGGGACTAGAACTCACCATCTCCTGGTCATTGGCCCAAAGTCACCCAGTTGGCTTTCATGCCTAAGGCGGGACTAGAACTCACCGTCTCCTGGTCATTGGCCCAAAGTCACCCAGTTGGCTTTCATGCCTAAGGCGGGACTAGAACTCACCATCTCCTGGTGATTGGCCCAAAGTCACCCAGTTGGCTTTCATGCCTAAGGCAGGACTAGAACTCACCATCTCCTGGTCATTGGCCCAAAGTCACCCAGTTGTCTTTCATGCCTAAGGCGGGACTAGAACTCACCGTCTCCTGGTCATTGGCCCAAAGTCACCCAGTTGGCTTTCATGCCTAAGGCGGGACTAGAACTCACCATCTCCTGGTGATTGGCCCAAAGTCACCCAGTTGGCTTTCATGCCTAAGGCAGGACTAGAACTCACCATCTCCTGGTCATTGGCCCAAAGTCACCCAGTTGGCTTTCATGCCTAAGGCGGGACTAGAACTCACCGTCTCCTGGTCATTGGCCCAAAGTCACCCAGTTGGCTTTCATGCCTAAGGCGGGACTAGAACTCACCATCTCCTGGTCATTGGCCCAAAGTCACCCAGTTGGCTTTCATGCCTAAGGCGGGACTAGAACTCACCATCTCCTGGTCATTGGCCCAAAGTCACTCAGTTGGCTTTCATGCCTAAGGCGGGACTAGAACTCACCATCTCCTGGTCATTGGCCCAAAGTCACCCTGCTGACTTTCATGCCTAAGGCAGGACTAGAACTCACCATCTCCTGGTCATTGGCCCAAAGTCACCCAGTTGGCTTTCATGCCTAAGGCGGGACTAGAACTCACCATCTCCTGGTCATTGGCCCAAAGTCACCCAGTTGGCTTTCATGCCTAAGGCGGGACTAGAACTCACCATCTCCTGGTCATTGGCCCAAAGTCACTCAGTTGGCTTTCATGCCTAAGGCGGGACTAGAACTCACCATCTCCTGGTCATTGGCCCAAAGTCACCCTGCTGACTTTCATGCCTAAGGCAGGACTAGAACTCACCATCTCCTGGTCATTGGCCCAAAGTCACCCAGTTGGCTTTCATGCCTAAGGCGGGACTAGAACTCACCATCTCCTGGTCATTGGCCCAAAGTCACCCAGTTGGCTTTCATGCCTAAGGCGGGACTAGAACTCACCGTCTCCTGGTCATTGGGCTAAAGTCACCCAGTTGGCTTTCATGCCTAAGGCGGGACTAGAACTCACCATCTCCTGGTCATTGGCCCAAAGTCACCCAGTTGGCTTTCATGCCTAAGGCGGGACTAGAACTCACCGTCTCCTGGTCATTGGGCTAAAGTCACCCAGTTGGCTTTCATGCCTAAGGCGGGACTAGAACTCACCGTCTCCTGGTCATTGGGCTAAAGTCACCCAGTTGGCTTTCATGCCTAAAGCGGGACTAGAACTCACCATCTCCTGGTGATTGGCCCAAAGTCACCCTGCTGACTTTCATGCCTAAGGCAGGACTAGAACTCACGGCCTCCCACTTTCTAGCCTGATGCCTCAACAGCTAAACCAAGCTGGCTCTATGATCAGAGTGAAATTTGAGAGTAAGTTATGAGCTCCAAGCTCAGTTAAACTTGTGACTCTCACTGATGTGGTTGCCTGCGATACAAAACCCTCAGTTTGACTTGACAATAACTTTGAGCCATTTTGTGACTCGACTTGAGGATCCCCAGGGATCGTCAGGATTGTCGGGATGATAAAAGAAGGAAAATTCCACTGTTATGTTCAAATATTTTTAAAGAGTCTATCCCAACTCCTTGGATTCAGCTGCAAAACCAGCTCAAATGAAGAAAATCCATCAGCTTCATTGTAGCTAAATTATTGTTAATTTATGGCTGACTTATCCTAGGAAAATCTCTATACAGCAATATTTCTTAACCTTGGCTTCTTTAAGATGCGTGGACTTCAACTCCCAGAATTCCCCAGCCAGCACATGCTGGCTGGGGAATTCTGGGAGTTGAAGTCTACGCATCTTACAGGTTTCAGAGTTGAGAAACTGTAAGTCTCAACCATGCAGGATGGTGCAAACTCTATATTAGTTAGAGCGTAATGCTGCCTGGGGGATTCTGGGAGTTGTAGTCCACACATCTTAAAGTTCCCAAGCTTGAGAAATGGTGCTCTAGAGAGAAATCTAGGTTAGCACTAACAACATTCTCCCTGTTATTTATGTTCCAAGGCACAGAAGTTCATTTTGTATAGGTAGTCCTCGACTTCTGATCACAATTAAGCCTAACGTTTATGGTCATAAGTGACAAATTTGTTAAGTGAGTTTTTTTCCCCCCATTTTATGACTTTTCTTGCCATGTTGGTTAAGCGAATCCATGCAGTTGTTAAACTCGTAACATCGTCGTTAAGCGAATCTGGTTTTCCCCCCTTGACTTTGCTGGTCAGAAGGTCGCAAAATGGGGCACCTTTTAAGGCAGGACTAGAACTCACTGTCTCCTGGTGATTGGATCAAAGTCATCCAGTTGGCTTTCATGCCTAAGGCGGGACTAGAACTCACCATCTCCTGGTGATTGGCCCAAAGTCACCCAGTTGGCTTTCATGCCTAAGGCAGGACTAGAACTCACCATCTCCTGGTGATTGGCCCAAAGTCACCCAGTTGGCTTTCATGCCTAAAATGGGACTAGAACTCACCGTCTCCTGGTGATTGGCCCAAAGTCACCCAGTTGGCTTTCATGCCTAAAATGGGACTAGAACTCACCGTCTCCTGGTGATTGGATCAAAGTCACCCAACCGGCTTTCATGACTAAGGCAGGACTAGAACTCACCATCTCCTGGTGATTGGCCCAAAGTCACCCAGTTGGCTTTCATGCCTAAGGCAGGACTAGAACTCACCATCTCCTGGTGATTGGCCCAAAGTCACCCAGTTGGCTTTCATGCCTAAAATGGGACTAGAACTCACCGTCTCCTGGTGATTGGATCAAAGTCACCCAACCGGCTTTCATGACTAAGGCAGGACTAGAACTCACCATCTCCTGGTGATTGGCTCAAAGTCACCCAGTTGGCTTTCATGCCTAAGGCAAGACTAGAACTCCCAGTTTCCCAGTTTCTAAGCTTCCTTAACCACTAGATGAAATTGGCTCATCCCTACGGACACTGGATTCACTTACCGACTGCCATTCACTTAATAACCCCGGTGGTTCCCTTGACACTGTGCTGCAGAAAAAAAATCATACTACCTACGTCTAGCAACCTGAGGAGTTTCTTTGACACTCACCTTCTCCCCTTGCTGATTTTTTTTCCAGGTGACTTGATGGGAGCGACCATGAACTCTGAACCAGTGGATTACTACTTCCTTTCCGGGGAAGCGTCTCCACCAGTCAGTTACTCCGGCAGCCTTTTTATCAAGACCGAACAATGCCAGGATCAAGAATCCCTCTTCAACTTGATGTCGGGGATCCTAGGGCTTTCCCCTTTCTCTGCTCCAGAAGGTCAACCGCGGCCACCCGAGGCCAGCTACACCATCCCGGAAGCTCTGCAGAACCATCTGGACCTCTACTCTACCTGCCAACCGGAACTCAACATCTCCGTCCAGCCTTCTTTACCCGAACAAGCCTATTCTTCGTTCTCCAGTCCGGAGAGCCTCCCACAGTTCCAAGCTTCTCCGGAAGCTCGTCCTTCTTCCCACTGTCTCTTTCACGAGAAGCTTCTGGATTCCAAGCAGGACCTTAAACTGTCCTCCATCTCCCCCACCGCGGAGAAGTTCAAATCGTCCTGCTCCCATTGGGAGCCCCTCAACCAGCCTCATCATTATCTGCCGGCCGAGTGTCCCCCTTCGGAGACCTTTCACGCCGTGGAGGCAAGCCAAACCCTGTTTCCCCACATGGTCTCCAAGACGGAGAACGCGTTGACGGTCAGCTGCCAGTCAGAACTCAACTCTCTCTCAGAACATTCCGGCTCTTACGGGCCTCCCTTGGATTTCGGTTGCAATGCCGAGGCCTTCCTAAGCCAAGGTCCACTCCCCACCGACTTTGTAGATACCAAGGCCCCTAAACTTTCCCCTCCATTCAGCCAAGAGTTTGAAGCTCCTGTGCCCCACCCAGAAGTCCTCACCTCCTTGGTGAACCCCAACGGTATCAAGCTGCCCGGCCACCACCCTGCCTCGTCATCGACCCCAATGACAGACTTTCTAGCTCATCTCCCGAGTTCTTCGGCCAACAGTTTGGGACTTAACAGGACCCCCGGCAGCCTAGCAGGGCCCAAGAAGAAAACCCGACGTGGGAAATGTTCTTCGAAATGTTTTTGTCCCAAACCTCACGAGAAGGCCTTTGCCTGCCCGGTTGAAAACTGTGTCAGGAGCTTTGCCAGATCGGATGAACTCAACAGGCACCTGCGCATTCACACGGGCCACAAGCCCTTCCAGTGTCGGATCTGCCTGAGGAATTTTAGCCGCAGCGACCACCTGACGACCCACATCAGGACCCACACGGGGGAAAAGCCCTTCTCCTGCGATGACTGCGGACGGCGCTTCGCCCGGAGTGACGAAAAGAAAAGGCACAGTAAAGTCCACTTGAAGCAGAAAGCGCGGGCCGAAGAGAAGCTCAAAGGACTTGGGTTTTACACCATGGGACTTTCCTTCGGGACCCTCTAAACGGCATGGCCCCTGCCCACCCCCCTCTGGGGATTGGAGAGGGGGGGGCACATGCTGCTGCCTGGGGGTGGGAGTGACAATTCTTTTGAAGCACTTTGCAGGAATGCTCAGGGCAGAGGAGCCACCTGTCTGCGACGGGCAACATGGGAAAGGAAATGAGCATGGATGGGCACGAGGATAATCTGTCCAGCTGGTTGACTGGCTATGGGAAGCAGACGAGAAGGCAACTTCCAAGGAAGGAAGGAAGGAAGGAAGGAAGGAAGGAAGGAAGGAAGGAAGGAAGGAAGGAAGGAAGGGAAGGAAAAGACTGTTGGGATTCAGCCACCGTTCAAACTCCATGTCTATTCATCTATGGTGGGCCTCCATAGTGATGTATGGCCCGTTTTCCAACTGTTACAGCTTTTAAACATATTTCAGCACCATGACCTGTGGACAGCTCCGAGACAGCGACTAAGGCGGACGGACCGAGTTTTCTTTGACAAGAATCAAAGAAAAAAAAATGTAATTTATTTTTTTGTATTTAGCTTTAGTTAAAGAGGTTTGAGTGTGTGTGTGTGTGAGTGGTTGTGTGTGTGTGTGAATAACTGCCTACGTTTTATACAGGATCACCTTGGAAGCGCTCTAATTTTGAATCAACTGAATCTTTCTCTTTCATAAGCACTTTAATGAACCTCCTGAGACGGAAGGGCCATTTTTAAAAAAATAATAATAATAATAAAAAGAAATGCCATGATTACATTTCCTCATGTTAAAAGCAGGATGTGTAAAAACAAAAAAAATGGAACATGTATAAAAATAACAACAACAACAACAGCATGATTTATGGCTTCTTGTGAATGATCCCAATTGTTGCTCTGGAGTTAACAAAAAACGAAAAAATGAAAACAACCAACCTTGGCTTTAATGGACATTTTTGCTATGAAAATTGTGATGGGGGGGGGGGTGTTTCACTATTATTTTTTTTCTAATGCAAATCTCTTTCTTTGTAAAACAAAACCGATGGAATGTGTTAAGAGAAAAAAAAGAAAACCATGTTTATTTTTACAATAAACAAATTTCCTTTCATGTACAACGCCTGGCTGAAGTGCAGCCAAATCCAGGGATTTTTGGAGGGGACGGGGACGGCAGAGTGCCATGCGTCGTGCCCGAGGGGGGCAGGGGGCGGGGATAGATGGGCTGGGAGGAGGGATGGGAGCAGGGATGGGCTTCAAAAATTTTAGCAAGGGGTTCTCTGCCCAGTTGCTGGGTGGGCGTGGCCTAGTCAGCCTCCTGCACCATGGTGGGAGGGGAGGATGCTTTTTGCCCTCCCCGGGCTCCGGAGGCTTTCCTTGAGCCTCGGGGAGGACGAAAACTGCCTCCCCAGGCTTCGGAGGCCCTCTGGAGGCCGGAGACGGGCCCAGAAGGCCTCCAAAACTTGGTTTTTGCCCTCCCCAAGCCTCTGTGCATGCCCTGCACTTACCTGCATCCAAAATGGGTCGCGTGGGGACTCCGGGGAGGGGAGGGGTGGGCGGGGCCAGCCAGGAGTGGGATTTGTGGGTTTTCTGAACTGCACAGAATCTTAACTAAGGTTCTCCCGAACCCTTGCAAACCCCCTGCAGCCCACCCCTGGATGGGACCTCTCACTGCCTTGAAGCTCAGGAAGGGATCCGGGAAGAGGGAATAGCTGCCTTCCGGCTCTGCTGTGTGGGGAGTCTCACCGGAGAAGTGAGTGTCTGTACATGCACAGAGTGTTCCCTTTCTTGAACTCCTGGGTGAGCGAAGACCTGCCACCCCATTAAAGCACAGCCACCCCAGGACTTTTAGGGGAAGGGTTGAGCCTTCTTTGATTCTTCAGGCTTCATGGACATTACTAGTTTCATGGTCACTCGCTGGTGTCCCTTGTGTTCTGTCCCTGTCTCACACACGCACACAAACAGACAGCCGGGGGTTAAATAAACTGGCAGACAACCAATTCTTCCAATAAGACGCTTGGCAGCAACCCAGTAGCTGCTTGCCAAGAACTTTTACTCAATAAACAAAATACACACAGTCAAGAATTGTCCAGTTCGTAAAATAAATCCAAGGCCGATAATGTTGTTTCCACAGATGCAATGTGACTCGATAGTAGTTAGTTTTGTCCGTCACAGAGTCTGAATGGCCACCTCACCCCCTTTTATATCCTGTGGGGTGTGGTCCAGTGACTCAGCTTAATCTCTGGCACGCCTTTTCTTCTGTTGCGCGCACTTATCTCTGCGACGCTGGCGTGGATCCAGCCAAGACTCATCTCCCTCATTACTGTCCACCTGTGGCTGCGTGGACGTGCTTGGCCTCGGCCCTATCTCTTGCCCTTCGGCGGACACCGAAGGCATTGCCAGAGAGGAGGGTCCTGGAGAGGGAGGCCTTGCCAACTCCTCTCCTTCACTCTCGGAGTCCTCTCCTGTCGATGACACAGGCTCAGGTAACGGAGCCACAACACCTTGCTAGAGGGCTTGGTTGGCTGCCACCTTGGGAGCTGAGCCCACTGGCACCCCCTCCATCCTGACAGGGTGGCAGAGGTTGCAGCCCCCGTGGGCCTGGGTGGGTGGCCCAGATATCCACGTCCCAGGAGCTACCCCGCATGGCTAATTATTCCACGTGGCGAATCGAATTCAAATTCAGAATAGAGCTGGAAGGGAGCTTGGAGGTCATCTAGTCCACCCCCCTGCTTAAGCAGGAGACCCTATACCCACGATGGCGAATCTATGGCACACATGCCAGAGGTGGCATGCAGTGCCCTCTATGATGGCACATGAGCTGTCACCCCAGTTCAGCTCCGCTGCGCATGAGCATGCGCCTCCCGCTAGCCAGCTGGTCTTCGGGTCTCAGCCGCACATGCGCGGGGGGGCATGCGGGGTGCCATGCTCACATGTACGGGGGAAGCGGGGGGCATGCGTGAGCGGGGGGGCATGCACAGGGCCCGTGCATGCATTGCATTTTTGGGATTCGGCCACACGCACATTTGCGCACACACTTTGAGCACTGGGTCCGGAAAAGGTTAGCCCTCAGTGCCCTATACCATTCCACATAAGTAGCTGTCCAGTCTCTTCTTACAAACCTCCAGTGTTGGGACACCCACGATTTCTGGAGGCAGGCTGTTCCACGGGTTAATTGTCCTCACTGTTAGGGAGTTTCTCCTTAATTCCAGGCTGCTTCTCTCCTGGATTAGTTTCCATCCGTTGCTTCTTGTCTTCTCTGCACACTTTCTAGAATCTCAATATCTTCTTTACATCGTGGCTTCCAAAACTGGGCATAATATTCCAAGTGTGCTCTAACCAAGGCCTTATAAAGCAGTATTAATCTACAGCAGGGGTCTTAAACTCAAGGCCCGTGGGCCAAATCCGGCCCACAGGGTGTTTAGATCTGGCCCGCAGGGCTGGCCTGGAAACAGCACAGGACTGGCCCACGGTGCCTCTGCCAGTGAAAACGGAGCTTGGGGGGGGGCATGTGCAGCCCACCGCACTCCATTTTCGCTGGCAGACGGCTATCCAAACAAACTAAAAACAAAACAAAAGGAAAACTGTTTCCCCTTTTGCATTTGAGCATGCAAGAAGGGACAGGAAAGGAGAAAGGGAAAGAGGAAAGACAAAGAAAAAGAAGGGAAGATGGGAAGAGAGCAAGGAAGGGAAGGAAAGAGGGGAAGGAAGAAGAAAGGAGAAGGAAGAGGGAAAGAAAAAGAAGAAGAAGGAAGGAAGAGAGGGAGGAAAGAAGGAGAAAGCAAGAGGAAGGAAGGAAGGAGAGTGAGGGAGGAAGGAAGGAGAGCAAGAGGAAGGAAGGAAGGAGAGGGAGGAAGGGAAGAGCAAAAGGAAGGAAGGAAGGAAGGAAGGAGAGAGCAAGAGGAAGGAAGGAAGGAGAGGGAGGGAGGAAGGAAGGAAGGAGAGGGAGGGAGGGAGGAAGGAAGGAGAGGGAGGAAGGAAGGAAGGAAGGAGAGGGAGGGAGGGAGGAAGGAAGGAGAGAGAGAGGCACCTTCCGTCGCGCTCTCAAGATCTTTTTATTCCATCAAGCTGGCCTGGCCTAATCCTTTCCCCTTTTTCTTTTATAACGTAAATTTTAATCTGTTTTAAATTACTGGGGTGTTTTAAATCTGTCTTGGGCCAAATTGTTTAATTCGGTTTTATTTTGCTTTTAAACTTTTGTATTTATGTGTTTTATTTTGTGGCTGTTCACCGCCCTGAGTCCTTCGGGAGTAGGGCGGTATAGAAATCCAACAAAACAAAACAAAACAAACAAAACAAAACAGGGTCTCCTGCTTGAGCAGAGGGCTGGACTAGAAGACCTCAAAGATCTCTTCCACCTCTGACATTCTCTATGTTCTATGTCAAGCTATTTTCCAAAGCACCCGAAGGCCAGGCAAAGAATAACGGATGGAAACTGACCAAGGAGAGATTCAACCTGGAAATAAGGAAAAATTTCCTGACAGTGAGAACAATCAACCGATGGAACAGAAGTTGCCTTCAGAAGTTGTGGGAGCTTCTGGAGGCCTTCAAGAAGAGACTGGACTGCCTTCTGTCAGAAATAGTGTAGGGTCTCCTGCTTGGTTGGGGGTTGGACTAGATGACCTCCAAGGTCCCTTCCAACTCTGTTAATTTGTATCTATTCAGAAGGGGAGGGGGTATCCCACCTTGGCAACTTTAAGACTGGTGGACTTCAATTCCCAGAATTCCCCAGTCAGCATGTTGGCTGGGGAATTCTAGGAGTTTCAATCCCTATATGCTGGCTAGAGAATTTTGGGGGTTCAGATTGAAACATCTTAAAATTGCCAAGATTTAAGAAACATGATGTAGAACAAGGATGTCCAACCTTAAGACTGGTGGACTTCAACTCCCAGAATTCCCCAGGTCTTTGATCCCTGGCACAGTTTGGTCTTCTCAGATCCTTGAGTGTTGGTGAACACCCAATGTCCTCCTTCTAATCATGACAGCAGCATTAACGTATTTGAGGGGCTGCCACAAAGAAGAGGGGAGCCATATTGGCGGGCACACGAGCATTGCCCTAGCTCAGCTCCAGCATGAATGTGTGCGCTGGCCAGCTGGCCAACTCAACATCACTCAGCTCGATGGGCATTTCACCTTACTGTTACAATGTAACAAGGGTTAACCGGAGAGGCAGTTTCTGTAAGCAGGGCAATAAAGATTAGGCAAGAAACAACACCAGAATGTTTCAGTTCCTTACAGGATTAGCCCTGTAAAGTGGAAGAGAAACAAAATGAGATTTCTTCCAACAACCGGTTCTCCGAACTGCTTAGAAAGTTAACAACCGGTCCTCCCGAATAGGTGCGAACTGGCTGAATCCCACCATTGGGTCTCCTGCTTGAGCAGAAGGTTGGGCTAGATGACCTCCAAGGTCCCTTCCGGCTCTCTTCTGATTAATCGAGAGCTTTGTTGTCAGAAATTACAGCGTCACGCCCCCCCCCCCCCAGCATAATAGCAGTGAGATCACACCGAGGGATGTTTACTGTGTGTCATCTTCCCCGGCGTTCAGAACTGTTTAAGTGCAAGACTGTTTCCTGTGATTAAAACAGGCTGATGGGGGAACTGAGTCAAACATTTTCCCCTCCTTCTGACTTCAATCATCCGGTCGTTCCTTCTTCAATCGCTTTCTCCTCCATTCAAGGGTGGCACACAGGCCCAGTCACAATTACAGGTAATCCTCGACTTACAACGGTTCATTTAGTGACCGTTGACAGTTACAACGGCAATGGGAAAAAAGGGGCTTGTGACGGTTTGTCGCGGTTACGACCGCTGCAGCATCCACAGTGTCACATGATCAAAATTCGGACCCTTGGCAACTGACTTGTATTTATGACGGTCGCAGTGTCCCCGGGGTCATGGGATTCCCCGTTTGGCGACCTTCTGACAAGCAAAGTCAACGGGGAGGCCAGATTCATTGAACGACCCATGTGACTGCGGTGATTCGCTTAACAACGGTGGCAAAAAAAGTCGTAAAATGGGGCAAAACTCACAACTAACGTCACACTTAACACAATTGGGCTGAATTGTGGTTGTATGTCGAGGACTACTCGAAAGACAGACGTGCTCCGGTTCTTAACTGAGGGCCACGCGGTCTTCCCCCAACAAACAGGAATTCAAAAGGTTTTACAGCCACGTAAACAGAAATGCAGAAAGTTCTGGGCATAAAATCACAACCACAATGGGGAGCAGGATTTCAATTGGCAAACAAGGGCATTCCGTGAGTTGCGTCTTAAAATGAATCACGAATGTAAAACTTTTAACATGTCGCGGAATATTTTAAGCCAGTGTTTTCTCAACCTGGGTGACTTTCAGATATGTAGACTCCCATCATGTCCAGAATTCCCCAGACAGCCATGATGGAGGAGGAAGAGGGGGAGGAGGGGGGGGAGGGGGAGGGGGAGGGGGAGGGAAAGGAGAAGGAGAAGGAGAAGGAGAAGAGGAGGAGGAGGAGGAAGTGGAGATGGAAAAGAAGGAGAGGAGGAGAGGAGGAGGAGAAGGAGAAGGAGGAGAAAGAGAAGGAGAAGAAGAAGGACAAGGAGGAGAAGAGAAGAGAAGAGAAGAGAAGAGAAGAGAAGAGAAGAGAAGAGAAGAGAAGAGAAGAGAAGAGAAGAGAAGAGAAGAGAAGAAGCAGAAGCAGAAGGAGGAGGAGGAGGAGGAAGAAAAGAAGGAGGAGGAGGAGGAGGAGGAGGAGAAGAAGAGGAGGAGGAGGAGGAGAAGGAAGTGGAGATGGAAAAGAAGGAGAGACAAAGGAAAAAGGAGGAGGAGGAAGAGGAGGAGATGGAAAAGAAGAAGAGGAGGAGGAGGGGAGGAGGAGAAGGAGAAGGAGAAGAGGAGAAGAGAAGAAGCAGAAGGAGGAGGAGGAGAGGAAGAGGAGGAGGAGGAGAAGAAGAGGAGAAGGAGGAGAAGAAGAAGAGGAGGAGAAGGAGGGGAGGAGAAGGAGAAGGAGAAGGAGAAGAAGAGAAGAAGGAGGAGAAGAAGGAGAAGGAGAAAGATCCACCGGTGACCAAGGGGCCAGACTTGCCCACCGGTGACGTACCTAGACTGAGAGAACATCTGCCTTGTGAATCGGTGGCTTCTCATACTAACATTAGTCAAGTCTTGAGGGGGAAACCTTGAAGGCGATCTGGTGCTTTCAGGTGGGGAGCCTGGTCTGAAGCTCACCCACGCCAAGGACCTTCCGAAAGCCCTTCCAGGAACTTCCGACCCACCACGATGGTACCCAATGAGTCAACCTGAGTTTGCAACTCAAGAGTCCCTGTTCTTTTCCTCCCATTTCTGCAGAAGTGGCTTGTTTAGCCGTGAGGAATTTAGAGCGGTTGTTGCCATGACAACCAAACACTGACGGATGAATGCCGTCTCCACTCCAGGCGGCTTCCTGGAGTTTAGGTACCAAACCAGCCCGTGATTTGGGAGGTGGCCTCCCAAAGCCGTCTCCTAACCATGGTTTAACTCCAAAGGCCCTTCTCAGATCTAGGAGCTTCACCTGGGAAGGCTGGCTTCTTGCCACCAAGCCGTGGGAGAGAAGTCTTCAACAGCTTGAGAAGAAGATCTTCTCAGCACGACTTTAGAAGAAGAACAGTCACAGAGTTGGAAGGGACCTTGGAGGTCTTCTAGTCCAACCCTCTGTGTAGGCAGGAAACCGTCTACCATTTCAGACCAATGGTTGTCCAATCTCTTCTTAAAAGCTTCCAGTGTTGGAGCATTCACAACTTCTGGAGGCAAGTAGTTCCACTGGTTAATTGGTTCTCACTGTCAGGAAATGTCCTCTTGGTTCTAGGTTGCTTCTGTAGAAAGTTAGACCCCACCCCTCTCCTCGAGGAATGAAATATTTTGGGAAATATTAAAAAGGCAGAATACTATATTTCTCAAAGGGAGAAATGGAGAAACATAGGGTTTTTTTTAGAGGCAGAAAGCAGCCCCCACCTTTTCTTAATAGCCCACAGCAGACGTCAGCACGTAAGAGACAAAGAGCTTCTTGAAGGAAGGCCAGTATCTAGACAGCTCTATTCATAAGCAAATACCCTCACCCAAGAGCCAAAACAGGACGAAAGCCATTAAACCACAGAAAGAAATTACCCGACACCCTTTCAGAACACAAATCCCTTCATTGCATTACCCGTCATATGTCAATCAAACTTAACTCAGACAAACACCTAGGACCGTGATGGCTAACCTTTTTGCCATCGCGTGCCAGGAGGGGGGGTCATGCGCATGCGTGCCCACACACATAATTCTGTGCCGCGCCCCCGCACATCTGCGCGCGAGCCCCTCCCCCCCACTCCCCACACTCCTGGCACGCGATGGCCCAGTAAGCCCGTTTTTCTTTCTCACCTGGATCCAGGGCTTCTCTAGGAATCTGGAGAGGGCGAAAACAGCCTTCCCGACCCACCCTGGAGATCCTCCGGAGGCTGAAAACGGCCCGTTTGACAACTTCCGATGGGCCTGGAAGTTGTTAAACAGGCCGTTTTTGGCCTCTGGAGGACCTCCGGGTGTGTGTGTGTAGGGAAGGCTGTTTTTGCCCTCCCCAGACTCCTAGAGAGGCCCTGGAGCCAGGTGAGAAAGAGAAACAGGCCTTCCCCACCTCTCCAGGCCCTCCGGAAGCAAGAAACAACCTGTTTCCCTACTTCTGGTGGGCCCAGAAGACCCGGAAATCAGCTGGCTCGCATGCCCACTGATATGGCTATGTGTGTCACAGGGGTGGGTTCTACTTACCTTTACTACCGGTTTGCAATGGGATCGATTTTAGCTGCTCCTCTTCTTCTTCTTCTTCTTCTTCTTCTTCTTCTTCTTCTTCTTCTTCTTCTTCTTCTTCTTCTTCTTCTTCTTCTTCTTCTTCTTCTTCTTCTTCTTCTTCTTCCTCTTCCTCCTTCTCCTCTTCTTCCTCCTCCTTCTCTCCTCCTCCTCCTCCACTACTACTACTACTACTACTATTTCTTCTTCTTCTTCTTCTTCTTCTTCTTCCTCCTCCTCCTCCTCCTCCTCCTCTTCTTCCTCTTCCTCCTCCTCCTCTTCTTCCTCTTCTTCTTACTCCTCCTCCTCCTCCTCCTCCACTACTACTACTACTACTACTACTACTACTACTACTACTACTACTTCTTCTTCTTCTTCTTCTTCTTCTTCTTCTTCTTCTTCTTCTTCTTCTTCTTCTTCTTCTTCTTCCTCTTCTTCTCCTCCTCCTCCTCCTTCTCAAGCACCCACTAGGAACAGGCTCCTCCTGTTCCTCTGCCTCTCTACTGTCAGCCTCTGGAGGCTCCGGAGTCCACGCATCACTCCCCGATGGCCCTGGCCCCATCTCTGCCTCCGACGCAGAGCCTTCATCCGGCGGACCACAACACCTTCCAACTCTGTTATTCCGTTAGGATGGTGGGCAGCTCCCCTTCATCAAATCCTCAGTCCTTGACTTACAACAATTCATTTAGTGACCGTTCGGGAAAAAAGTGACATGACCGCTTTTCACACTTACGACCGTTGCAGCATCCCCCTGGTCACGTGATCAAAATTCGGACCCTTGACAGCTGACTCACATTTATGACGGTTGCAGAGTCCCGAGGTTGCGTGATCCCCTTTTGCGACCTTCCGAACCAAAGTGATTCACTTAACAACGGTGTTGCTAATTTAACAACGGCAGCGTTTCAACTAGCGGGAAGGAAGGTCACAAAATGGGGCAAAAGTTCCTTAACGGATGTCTCATTTAGCAATGGGACTTTTGGGCTCCATTGTGGTCGTAGGTGGAGAGTTACCCGTATTGATTTTTGCTTTGTTTTCACTTCTAGATGAGATGGACAGCCATGGAAATCAAATCAGTAATTTTTTAAGATGTATTTATTTATTAATTAAACCTCTATGCTGATAAAAACAATCAGCTGAAATTATAAAAAATATATCAAAAGCAAAAGGGGCCAACCTCACCTAACCGATGTCATCACTCAGTACAGTCACCGAATCGGGGTTATTCCAGAACATTCTCTTCTCCCACCCACCCCCAACAATAACCCTGCGAGGTAGGCTGGGTGGAGACATCAAAGGAACGCTGGCCTCTAGTCACAGCAGGAGCCGTTAAGTTAGAAACACGGTGTCAAGTTTCGAGGTCGTCTCAAATAAACTGCATTTCAAACAAAGTCTTTGAAGAAAAACTCCTATTTATTAAGCACGGCATTCTAACCCGACTCCAAACGAAGCCAACACTGATGTCCAGCCCCAAAACCCTCCCTTTCCATTCCCCACTCCCCTGCACTCATTGGCCATCTTCCAAGTCATTCTACCCCTAATCTACTGCTCCAGCTCAAAGGAATTTCCCCCCTCCCATCCCATCTCCTAGGGGATATTATCTCCAGGGAAAATAAGTAGGTGAAAAATCAAACATTCCTTTCCAGACGCCTCCGCTTCTCCTTCTTATGTCAGCACTAGAGTAAATGCAGGCTGAAGTGCTGACACATGGTTTGTTCAGTGAATCCGGCTTTCCCGTTGATTTCACCTGACGGTTGCAAAAGGAGGATCACGTGACACCGTCATAAATACGAGTCAGTTGTCAAAAAGTCTGAATTTTTGATCCCGTGATCGTGGGGATCTGCGATAGTCATTAAGTGTGAGAACTGGGCATAAGTCACTTTTTTGTAGGGCTGTTGCAACTTCAGTTACTAAATGGATGGTTGTAAGTCGAGGAGTATTTGAATCTTGCTGGGGGCGCTTACATCATTTTGGATTCTGTACGTCGCCTGGAGCCTTTATTTTTCTCTGGCCTTGTAAATCAAAAACAATCATAATCACAACCAAGAGGTCAAAGGATTCGGCACCCTGCCCTGCCAAGAAGTGAGCAGGAGAAAGAAGGATAAGGGTTGTGCTGTTATTGTGGGTTCTTTTTTTAAAAAAAATATTGATGGTTTTTCTGTTATCTGCTGCTATAAAATAAACTGAGAATGGAGTCCTTGAATCTGGCCTTCCCAGGAGCTGCTGATCCAAATCTTGCAATCTAGGGGAAGACTGAGTCCCATAATCCACTTCCTTATGGGACCGGCAAATGGGCAACCCAAAATAATTCCCCCTTTGAGGTGTGGTTGGAACGCTGAAATTTGAGAGAAACCCCCTCGCCCTCCCCTCCCAAAGTTTTTAGAAAGTGAACGCTTTTCGTAACAGCTCTAATCTGATTTTATTCCTTTGGGGAAAGAGGGAAAATTACTTTTAGTCTCTGTATGAAGATTTGGGAAGGGATAAAGGGAGGGAGGGAGGAAAAGAAGGGAAGGAGGGAGAGAGGGGAAGAGGGAGGGAGGGAGAAAGGAAGGAAGGAAAGAAAGAAGGAAGGCCTGGAATTTAGGTTGGATAGACGGATGGATGGATGGGGAAGGAAAAAGGAAGATGAGAAAAGGAAGGAAGGAAGGAAGGAAGGAAGGAAGGAAGGAAGGAAGGAAGGAAGGACTGGAATTTTGGATGGATGGATGGATGGATGGATGGATGGGGAGCAAAAAGGAAGAGGAAGGAAGGAAGGAAGGAGGGAAGGAAGGGCACGAACTCATGCAGAGTTACAGTGGGTATGGAAGAAAGGAAGGAAAGAAGGAAAAAAGAAGGAAGGAAGGCCTGGAATTTAGGATGGATAGACGGATGAATGGATGGATAAGGAAAAAGGAAGATGAGGAAAGGAAAGGAAAAGAAAGGAAAGGAAAGGGAAGGGAAGGGAAGGAAGGAAGGAAGGAGGGAAGGAAAGAAGGAAGGAAGGCCTGGAATTTAGGATGGATAGACGGATGAATGGATGGATAAGGAAAAAGGAAGATGAGAAAAAGAAAGGAAAGGAAAGGAAAGGAAAGGAAAGGAAAGGAAAGGAAAGGAGGGAGGGAGGGAGGGAGGGAGGGAGGGAGGGAGGAAGGAAGGAAGGAAGGAAGGAAGGAAGGAAGGAAGGAAGGAAGGAAGGAAGGAAGGAAGGAAGGAAGGAAGGAAGGAAGGGCTGGCATTTTGGCTGCCAGGCATTGGAGGTGCATCAGACTGGCAAGGATCCAGTGGATCATGTAAAGGATTATAGATCCCTTGAAGGCAAATGAAGGGAGGTCTCCTCCCTCCTTTCCCTGCTGGCAGAGCCCTGGTCCATGTAACCTTGGAAGAAGCTATCAACCATGGTGGCCTTCCAGAAGAACAGCCAGAGAAGTTCTTAATGGGAGAATAAATCGACTCGATTTAGGCCAAACGCCAAGCCCACCCTCTCCCACTTGGGCCCCTTCAAGACTGAACGGACTGCAGTTCCCAGAATTCTTGGCAATGGCCCTCTTGGCTGGACAACCCAAGAATTGAAGGCCAGGGATCTGCAGGTTGCTCAGGCTGGCGATGCCCATAAAGTCATTTGTTTGATTTAGAACCTAGGCAAGTGCATTTACTCTACTAAAAAAAAGAGAGAAAGACATTAAACAAACGACGACTTAGCATTTTATAGCCCAGGAAAAGTTGGGCCAGAAGGATGGGAAACATCTCTGCCAGAATAGAATAGGATAGAATAGAATAGAATAGAATAGAATAGAATAGAATAGAATAGAATAGAATAGAATAGAATAGAATAGAATAGAATAGAAAATAGAAAATTAGAATAGAATAGAATAGAATAGAATAGAATAGAATAGAATAGAATAGAATAGAATAGAATAGAATAGAATAGAAAATAGTATAGAATAGAATAGAAAATAGAAAAATAGAATAGAATAGAATAGAAAATAGAAGAATAGAATAGAATAGAATAGAATAGAATAGAATAGAATAGAACAGAAAATAGAAAATTAGAATAGAATAGAATAGAATAGAATAGAATAGAATAGAACAGAAAATAGAAAATTAGAATAGAATAGAATAGAATAGAATAGAATAGAACAGAAAATAGAAAATTAGAATAGAATAGAATAGAATAGAATAGAACAGAAAATAGAAAATTAGAATAGAATAGAATAGAAAATAGTATAGAATAGAATAGAAAATAGAAAAATAGAATAGAATAGAATAGAAAATAGAAGAATAGAATAGAATAGAATAGAAAATTAGAATAGAATAGAATAGAATAGAATAGAACAGAAAATAGAAAATTAGAATAGAATAGAATAGAATAGAATAGAATAGAATAGAATAGAATAGAATAGAACAGAACAGAAAATAGAAAATTAGAATAGAATAGAATAGAATAGAATAGGATAGAATAGAATAGGATAGAATAGAATAGAATAGAATAGAATAGAATAGAATAGAATAGAAAATAGAAAATTAGAATAGAATAGAATAGAATAGAATAGAATAGAAAATAGAAGAATAGAATAGAATAGAATAGAATAGAATAGAATAGAATAGAATAGAATAGAATAGAAAATAGTATAGAATAGAATAGAAAATAGAAAAATAGAATAGAATAGAATAGAAAATAGAAGAATAGAATAGAATAGAATAGAATAGAATAGAATAGAATAGAATAGAATAGAATAGAATAGAATAGAAAATAGAAAATTAGAATAGAATAGAATAGAATAGAATAGAATAGAACAGAAAATAGAAAATTAGAATAGAATAGAATAGAATAGAAAATAGAAAAATAGAATAGAATAGAATAGAAAATAGAAGAATAGAATAGAATAGAATAGAAAATTAGAATAGAATAGAATAGAATAGAACAGAAAATAGAAAATTAGAATAGAATAGAATAGAATAGAATAGAATAGAATAGAATAGAATAGAATAGAATAGAACAGAAAATAGAAAATTAGAATAGAATAGAATAGAATAGAATAGAATAGAATAGAATAGAATAGAATAGGATAGAATAGAATAGGATAGAATAGAATAGAATAGAATAGAATAGAATAGAATAGAAAATAGAAAATTAGAATAGAATAGAATAGAACAGAAAATAGAAAATTAGAATAGAATAGAATAGAATAGAATAGAATAGAATAGAATAGAATAGAATAGAAAATAGTATAGAATAGAATAGAAAATAGAAAAATAGAATAGAATAGAATAGAAAATAGAAGAATAGAATAGAATAGAATAGAATAGAATAGAATAGAATAGAATAGAATAGAATAGAATAGAATAGAATAGAATAGAACAGAAAATAGAAAATTAGAATAGAATAGAATAGAATAGAATAGAATAGAATAGAATAGAATAGAACAGAAAATAGAAAATAGAAAATTAGAATAGAATAGAATAGAATAGAATAGAATAGAATAGAATAGAATAGAATAGAATAGAATAGAATAGAATAGAATAGAATAGAATAGAATAGAATAGCATTCTTTATTGGCCAAGTGTGATTGGACGCACAAGGAATTTGTCTTGGTGCATAAAATCTTTTTTTCTGTGTGCCCATATAGAGGGCTCCAGGGCTCCCCTTGAGGGGCACCCGGAGGCTCCAACTGGTCCAGAATGCGGCCGCGTGGGTAATTACGGGAGCTGCATGGCGCTCCCACATAACACCGCTCCTGCGCGAGCTGCACTGGCTCCCAGTGGTCTTCCGGGTGCGCTTCAAGGTGTTGGTTACCACCTTTAAAGCGCTCCATGGCATAAGGCCTAGCTATCTTCGAGACCGCCTGCTGCTACCGACGACCTCCCATCGACCCGTGCGCTCCCACAGAGAGGGCCTCCTCGGGGTGCCATCAGCCAAACAATGTAGGCTGGTGACCCCCAGGGGGAGGGCCTTCTCTGTGGGGGCACCTACCCTCTGGAATCAGCTGCCCCCAGAGATAAGGAGAATCCAAGACCTTAGCGCCTTCCGCCGTGCCCTTAAAACCTTCTTTTTCCAGCAAGCCGGGCTGGCTTAAGAAGAAATTTTAAATGTTTTAATTGGTTTGTGATTTTTAATTTTTGGGCCAAATTTATATATATTTTAATTGTTTTTAATATTTGTATTTTATGTTCTTAATTTTGGCTGTACACCGCCCTGAGTCCTCAGGGAGAAGGGCAGTATATAAATTGGAAATAAAATAAAATAAAAATAAATAAATTAACCGGCTGAATGACTTTGGGCCAGTCACCAGGAGACGGTGAATTCTAGTCCTGCATTAACCAGCTGAGTGACTTTGGGCCAGTCACCAGGAGACGGTGAGTTCTAGTCCCGCCTTAGGCACGAAAGCCAGCTGAGTGACAGCCATATAAAATTATTCTGTGAGATGGGTAGCAAGCAAATTTAATGAATTAGAAAAAGGCTAAGCACTCTGGGAATTGCAGATCAGCAGAGCCTCGTCTTGAGTTAAGCTGCCTTACCACATGCAGATTAGTGGCAAATATTCAGCAAATATTCCACGTTGCTGTTTTGTACTAAATACCGGCAAATACTTTTAACTGAGCTCAGGAAGGGCTCACCGGGTGTCCCAAAAGCATTTTAAAAAATTCAGGTTCAGTGAGCTAACCTTTACCATTCTTTGGGGTTATTCCCTGGCCTTAGAAAAGTAGTTAAAAAATGCTATAAAAATGAATACTTTTTAAAGAACTTAGTATTTTCTGTAAAAAAATGAATATGTTTCAAGTGTCTGGGTTCTATGATTCATTTAGTGACCGTTCCAAGTCACAACGGCACTGAAAAAAGTGATTTATGACCGTGTTTCACACTTACGACCATTGTAGCAAACCCTTGGTCACGAACGGCAGTGATTCGCTTATCGACTAAACTGTGGCAAGAAAGGGGGCAAAACTCACTTAACAACTGTCTTGGTTAGCAACCAGAATGTTGGGCTCAACCGGTCTTCTCCCTTGGCTTTGGGGAGAAGCCAAGGGGATGATGTGACCCCGGGACACTACGACCGTCATAATATGAGTCAGTTGCTAAGCTTCTGAATTCTGGTCATGTGGCCATGAGAATGTTGCAATGATCATATGAAAAAATGCTCATAAATCACTTTTTTCAGTAGCGTTTGAAGTAGTGTGACTTCAAACAGTCACTAAACGAATTGTTGCAAGTCAAGGACTACCTGTATTGTTGTTGTTGTTGTTGTTGTTGTTGTTGTTGTTGTTATTATTATTATCATCCTTCACATCTGCTCTACTACCTCTTCTTATTGGTGTTATTATTATGATTTATTATTACCCTGTTGCTTTGCAGGTATAACTGAGAGTTTCTGCACCGGGGACAAATTCCTTGTGTATTTAATCACACAATGAAAGTATTTGATTCTATTCTACAAACGAATGTAAAAAAATCTGCGTAAAAATGAAGGATCTTGGCCGTCACAGAACAGGAAACAATATGTGCTGCCCCCTAGTGGAGCTCAGAAGAAACGCTCCATTTTTCCGATGAGTAATGAAGAGGTACAGCTTGTTTCTTGACTTACGACCATAATGGAGCCCGCCTATCATGGGCGTTAGTCCTGAATGTCGTAAAGGCGGGTCATTGTGTGACTGACCGGATTTTAGGGCCTTTTCCTTGAGGCGGTCGTTAATCAAACTCGGTGGTCGTTAAATGAACTCATTGTTAAACCACCGCGTGGTTTCGCCGGAAACCGGAAGTGACTTTCATTTTGAGGTTGGTCGAAGGCGGTCATGTGACAACCACCCGCTGCAATTGGCCGAGAATGCGGCCGTGTTGACAAGTCCCTGACGTGCCGTCATGTGGGTGAGGCCATTTCGGAAGCAGCTCCCAACACACTTTTTCCAGATAGTCATAACTTCAAACGGCCACTAAGGGATCGGTCGTAAGTAGAAGACCACCTCTAGACCAGGGCTGTCCAACCTTGGCCAGTTTAAGACTCACTGTGGACTTCAACTCCCAGAATTCCCCAGCCAGCTATGCTCCTCCTCTTCTTCCCCTCCTCCTCCTCCTCCTAACAGTGAGGACAATTAACCAGTGGAACAGCCTGCCTCCAGAAATCGTGGGCACTCCGTCACTGGAAGCTTTCAAGAAAAGACTAGACTAGAGTAGACCAGACAGTCACTTGTCTGAGATGGTAGGTTCTCCTGCTTGAACAGGGGGCTGGACTAGAAGACCTCCAAGGTCCCTTCTAACTCTATTTCTTCTCTTCTCTTCT
This sequence comes from Pantherophis vulpinus, assembly GCA_037215915.1. NCBI lineage: Eukaryota > Metazoa > Chordata > Lepidosauria > Squamata > Colubridae > Pantherophis > Pantherophis vulpinus. The sequence goes on along the minus strand of JAXLNS010000008.1, from coordinate 2,604,982 downwards.
CTTCTCTTCTCTTCTCTTCTCTTCTCTTCTCTTCTCTTCTCTTCTCTCCTCTCCTCTCCTCTCCTCTCCTCTCCTCTCCTCTCCTCTTCTCATCCCATCCCATCATCTTCTCTTCTCTTCTCTTCCCTTCCCTTCCCTCCCATCCCATCATCTATCTTCTCTTCTCTTCTCTTCTCTTCTCTTCTCTTCTCTTCTCTTCTCTTCTCTTCTCTTCTCTTCTCTTCTTGTCTCTTCTCCTTTCCTCTCCTCTCCTATTTCTTTCTATTCCTCCTCCTCTTCCCTCCCCTCCTCCATTTCTTCCTCCTCCTTTCTCCTCTTCCTCCTCCTCCTCCTTCTTCTTCTCCCCCTCTCCTCCTCCTCCTCCTCCTTTTCCCTCTCCTCTTCCTCATCTTTCTTCTTCTCCTTCTCCCTCTCCTCCTCCTCCTCTTTCTTCTTCTCCTTCTCCCTCTCCTCCTCCTCCTCCTCCTCCATCTCCTCCTCCTCCTTTTCCCCCTCCTTTTCCCTCGCCTCTTCCTCCTCCTCTTTCTTCTTCTCCTTCTCCCTCTCCTCCTCCTCCTTTTCCCTCTCCTTCTCCCTCTCCTCTTCCTCCCTCTCCTCTTTCTTCTTCTCCTCCTCTCTTCCTCCTCCTCCTCCTCCGCCTGCCTTCCCCATTCTCCATCTCCTTCCCTTTCCCCTCCTCCTCCTCCTCCCCCCCCCCCCCCGCCTTCCTGCCTTGACTTCCTGCTGTTTTAAGTCTCCTTGCAGAGACTTTCCAGCTTAGCCTCCAGGGCGAAACCTCCCGCTAAGTCTCTTAGGCTGGAATCTCGGAGATACCTTCTTCCTCCTTCATGCTCGGCTGCTTCCAACGTTGCCTTGGTGCCCCCTGATGCCATTTGGAAGGCCCCATCTGCTCAGAGCAAAGAAAAAGCACATTTTGTTAAAAACACACATACACACCAGGAATCACAGATTGTACCAATTGAATCTCACACACACACAGAGTCACACACATGCGGAGACAGAGAAGCTGAAAATAGAAGATGGTAATAACCCATGGAGAGGTTAATAATAATAATAATAATAATAATAATAATAATAATAATAATAATAATAATAATAATAATAATAATAATAATAATAAACACCTGAAAATGATGGATGGATGACAACTGGAAGGACATTTTTGATCCAAAAAGATAAAGAAAAAGGAAAGGACCCTGGAAACTATAGGCCAATCACCTGCTTGCCAACAACATACAAGCTTCTTACTGGTATCATTGCAAACCAAATCTATGGATACCTGGAAAGAAATAACTTGCTTCCTGTAGAACAGAAAGGATGCTGCAAAAACTCAAGAGGAACAAAAGATCAATTGCTGATCGACAAGATAATCCTAAAGAACTCAAAGAAAAGACGAACCAACCTGTTCATGGCTTGGATAGACTATAAGAAAGCATTTGATTCAGTTCCCCATAGCTGGATCAAGAAATGCCTGGAAATATTAGGCATCAGCAGCAACATACAAAAATTCATGGAATCTTCAATGAACCTCTGGAAAACAAAACTTATGGCTAATGAAGAAGAACTGGGTGAAGTTGAAATTAAACGAGGCATTTTCCAGGGCGATTCCCTTTCACCCCTACTTTTTATACTCTCAATGCTACCACTGACAATCATTTTGAAGAAGATGAACCGTGGATACGAACTTGCAAAGAAAGGACTGAAAATCTCGCACTTGATGTACATGGATGATTTGAAGCTGTTTGGTAAAACAAAAGCTGAACTGAATTTATTAATTGAAAACACAAAAGAATTCAGCCAAGACATTGGTATGCAGTTTGGAATTGACAAATGTGCAACAATAGCAACCAAAGCAGGCAAGATCATAGAAGAGGATGGAATAGAACTAGAGAATGAAGAAATGATAAAGGCAGTAAAATCAGAAGAAGGCTACAAGTACTTGGGAATTTTAGAAGCCTCTGACTTAATGCATAATAAAGTCAAGGAATTAACTTCAGCCAAGTACATTCGACGAATTCGTAAGATATTAATGTCCAAATTGAGTGGAGGAAACATCATAAAAGCCATAAATACCTGGGCTATACCTGTGATTAGATACTCTGCAGGAATAATTGACTGGACCCAGATGGAGTTAGACAATTTGGACAGAAAAACAAGGAAGCTTATGACAATGAATCATGCCTTGCACCCTAAAAGTGATGTTGACCGATTATATTTACCAAGAGCAGAGGGTGGTCGAGGACTCCTACAAATAAAGCAGACTGTGGAAGAAGAAAAATGCAGCTTGAATGATTACATCCAGAAAAGTGAAGAACCAATGATTAAGGAAGTAAATAAAGGAGGCCTTTTAAAGACAACTAAAACAAAAGCAGAATATAAGAAAGAAGTAACTGAGCAGCGAGCTGAAAATTGGAAACACAAAGCTCTGCATGGCCAATACTTGAAAAGTATTGAAGGCAAAGCTGACCAGAAACTAACTTGGAACTGGTTAAGATCAGGAGTACTGAAAAAAGAAACAGAAAGCTTTATTTTGGCAGCTCAAGAACAAGCCCTAGCCACAAACTGTATGAAGGCAAAAATTCAACATGTTACCACCAACAGCAAATGCCGCCTCTGCAATGAAAAAGAAGAGACAGTTGACCACCTGATCAGTGGGTGCAGCAAAATTTCACAAACTGACTACCTACAACGCCATGACCGTGTTGCTAAAATCATTCACTGGAAATTGTGCCAGAAGTTTGGATTTGAGTACAGCAAAAACCACTGGGAACATCAGGTTGAGAAAGTTTTAGAGAATGAGAAACTCAAGATCTTGTGGGACTTTAGGATTCAGACTGACAGGCACTTGGTCCACAACACACCTGACATAACAATAGTTGAAAAGAAAAAAGTATGGTTCATTGACATTGCAATACCTGGTGATGCACGAATTGAAGATAAGCAGCAAGAAAAAATCACAAAGTACCGGGACTTACAAATTGAAGTTGAGCGACTGTGGAAAAAGAAATCGTGTGTTGTCCCGATTGTAATTGGAGCCCTCGGAGCAATACCCAAAGGGCTACCCCGCTATTAAGAAATTCTAAATTTGCCGGACTTGAACATTTTGACTCTACAAAAAACCACCTTACTCGGAACAGCTTACATCCTCCGACGATACCTTAACAGTTCCTAGGTCCTTGGTTAGGACTCGAGCTGCTGAGCTATTAACCAGCCTCAAAGGCTGTGAATCTCACTAAAGATTATCCAATAAATAATAATAATAATAATAATAACAACAACAACAACAACAACAATAATAATAATAATAAAACAAGCTAAACCATCAACAAACGAAGATAAACGCTGAAGGCAGGCGGACAGAAGGAAGGAAAGAAATGGTATCTTTTTCAGGAAACGCTACCCACACTCCAATCCTTTCCAATTTTCCCCTACATTACGCAGGGTTCAACCATTACAGAAGGCCTTGGTGCAGTTTAAGTTTGTCTCCCGTTATGCCAGCTGCCCAGCTACGGCGTCGCACACAACATCCTAAGGATCATAAGCCGAGATTGATGGCTTGGGCGTGACGAGGGAAGTCAGCTCTCTCGCAGATGATGTGCGATGGTGTCAAATCGGTTTGCGATGTGGGTCGTTGTTGGGTGTTAGCTTAGCATCCTCGGGGGTCGATGGCTTTGTGAGTTGTGCGTATCCCATTGTGGTCTTGTAAGAAGTTAGCGCCTACCACTTTCCTAGAGGAATGAAATATTTTGGGAAATATTAAAAAGGCAGAATATTATGTTTTCCTGGATGAGAAATGGAGAAGCATGTTTTAAAAGACGAAGCAGCTCCCACCTTCTTGCCACCCACCCTTTGTCAATGTGTCAGAGGCAGAAACTCAATCTTTGTCAATGGACCATCATCTGCAACACAATAGGACCCATCTAGCAACAGAAACTAACACAATAGGACCCATCTAGCAACAGGAACTCACCACATGGCACCTGGGAAGATTATATCAGCCAGCAAGGCTAGCTAAGACCCCCCACCCCCTGGGAGTCTGACAACCAATCAGGATACTCTTTCGGGGTCCCAGAAAGTTCAAAGCCAGAGAGGGCATAAAACCCGGGGACTCACTGTGTCTCACCCCCTTTTCTGTTCAGGAACTCAAACCATGTGATCCTGTCCACCATTAAACCATCTTTCCAAGCAGTCTCCATGTTTCCAGTGTCTTTTTCCCCACTTGGAGCTGAACCCAGAAGGATATTTCTTCTTATAGTCTTTTCACCTTCCTTCCACTGCTAGGCAGAATACTAATTCATTTAGTGACACCGGGAAAAAAGTGACTGATGATGTTTTTTTCACACTTACGACTGTTGTAGGATTCTCCATGGTCAGATGATCAAAATTCGGACGCTTGTCAATTGACTCGTATTTATGATGGTTGCAGGGTCCCGGGGAGGGGGAGGGCTGTCACGTGATCCCTTTTTGCGGCCTTCCGACCAGTCAAGTCAGCTAGCAACCACGTTGCTAACTTATCAACGGCAACGATTCGCTTAAGAGCGGCGGCGGCAAGAAAGGTGGGGCAAAGCTCACTCAGCCACAGAAACGTTGGGCTCAACAATGGTCGTAAGTCGAGGACCCCCTGTATTTAGGCACAGAGAACTGCAAACGGGACCAATGGTAAGACCCTCTAAATCAGCGTTTCTCAACCTTGGTAGCTTGAAGATGGGTGGACTTCAAACGGCCATCAACGGACACATAGAGATGGACCACATTTACACACCATTCAAAAGAGACAATCCAAAAGCTAAAAGATCACTGCACTTCCTGGCCAGAAATAAAATACCCACAAGAGCAGAGATTAACACAGTGTTTCTCAACCTTGGTAGCTTGAAGATGGGTGGACTTCATCTCCCAGAATCCCCCAGCCAGCAGCACTCAGACAAAATGGCCATCAACGGGCACATAGAGATGGACCACATTTACACACCATTCAAAAGAGACAATCCAAAAGCTAACAGATCACTGCACTTCTTGGCCAGAAATAAAATACCCACAAGAGCAGAGATTAACACAGTGTTTCTCAACCTTGTCATTTCACACTCATTTCATAACAGAATCACAGAGTTGGAAGGGACCTTGGAGGTCTTCTAGTCCAACCCCCTTTTCCTCAGGCAGGAGGAAACCCTATATCCGTGATGGCGAACCTATGGCACGTATGCCACAGATGGCACGTAGAGCCATACCGGTGGGCACGTGAGCTCAGCTCCGGCGTGCATGTGTGCGCTGGCTGGCTGATTTTCGGGCCTTTTGGGCCCACCGGAAGTCAGGAAAAAGGCTGTTTCCGGCCTCCAGAAGGCCTTCAGGGGGGGTGGGGAAGGCCATTTTCGCCCTACCCAGCCTCCTAGAAAGGCTCTGGAGCCTGGGGAGAGCAAAAAACGGGCCTTCCGGTGGGACCGGAAGTCGGCAAATGGGCCCTTTCTGGCCTCTGGAGGAAAAAGGCTGTTTCTGGCCTCCAGAAGGCCTCCAGGGGGGTGGGGAAGGCTGTTTTCACCCTCTCCAGCCTCCTAGAAAGGCTCTGGAGCCTGGGGAGAGCAAAAAATGGTCCTACCTTGCCATCAAATGCCAAAAGTGGGGGGAGCATGGGGGGGGGTCGTGTGCGCACACGCGGGGGGTGGAGCACATAGAATTGTGGGTGTGGGCATGCGCACAAGTGACACCTCCCCCCGCACTTCCCCTCCCCCCCACTTTTGGCACACAATGGCAAAAAGGTTGGCCATCACTGCCCTCTATATACCATTTCAGATGAATGGGTTGTCCAATCTCTTCTTCAGGAGAGAATCCAGGTAACTTTAAGTCCTGGAAGGTGGGGGGGGGAGGGACAGACTCCCAACTCCCAGAATTCCCCTGCGAGCGTCTTAAAAGTTATCCGGAGTTCAGACAGACTGGGTTACACACCTGTGTGTGTGTTGGGGGAGGGGGCCTGAGGTTGCAATTCCGACTTTCTGGATTTTCATCAAACCTCCTTCCAGACAAGGAGGGGGGGGTGCGTGGGGGGGGTGGGAGGCTGAGCCAGGGCTTCCCACGGGGCTGTTTGCCCAGGGAAGTCTTTGAGGGTGGGGCTGAGAGGAGGGGGGCAGGCCAGAGCTTTGGGGCTTGTGGGCCGCATAGTCCAAAATTTGCGGGGACCTCCCCACCCCCCCCACCCCGGCCCGGCCACTACACGCGCGAACACGCCCCTCCCCCTCGTCGCTCCCTCCCAACATCCACAGCTTGGGGTGACCTTGGCTGGGTGGGTGGGTGAGGACGGAGGGAGGGAGGGAAGAGAAGAAAAGCCGGGGGGCGTACAAGGGGCAGTCACGCGTGGCATCCAGCCTGGCGGAGCCTCTCCCCCAGAAAGGGTTTTTTTAAGCCAGACAGGCAGCCCACCCACCCACCCACCCACCGCCGCGTTTGCAGGCAGCTGGGTGGCCCGCTGCGCTGCCGGCTTGGAGTGGGTAAGTGGGTGGGGGGCGCGGAGAGGTGGGGGCTGCCAACCCAGCACCCCCCACCACCACCCCACTCCTCTCATCTCCCGGGTGCTGAAGCTTCTGCAGCATCTTCCTCCTCTTCCTCTGCAAGCCGAGCTAGGGGGGGCGCTGCAAAGGCAACAAAGGGCTTTTTTGCGCCCCCTCCCCAGCCTTTGCGCGCCGCGCCAGCTGCGCTCCCCGGGCACAGCTGCTGAGCGCGCGCGGAGAGGGGGCGGGCGCCCCCTGTGGGAGAGGAGAGGAAGCGCCCTTCCTCCTCCTCCTCCTCCTCCTCCTCCTCTCCTCCTCCTCCTCCTCACCGCCGCGTCTCTGCCCAGCCGGCCAGCGGGTCGGGAGCTGGCCGCCTCCCCTTCTCAGGCCGGGCGGCGCCTCGCCCGCCAGCCCCTCCGCGGGCCCGGGCAGCTCCTGAGCCGCGCCCCCCCCCCCCCCCCCCGAAGTAGCCCCTGCGCATCCCTGCATCTTCGCTTGCTGGACCAGGAGAGGTGGCCGCTGCAGGTAAGGCGCCGGGGACCCCGCAGGTGCGGCCAGGGGAGGGGAGAAACAGGGGGAGGCAACCTGGTGGAGGGGTTGAGCCGAGGGGGGTCTCTATTTGTGAGTGGGGGGGTCTCCTTCTCGGAGCCTTTCCATCCTTTTCCCTTTGCAGCCCGGGAAGGGTTAAGCCTCGGCACCGGGAGGGGGGCGGGAAAGGCTCGGCTGAGTCCAAAGGGCAGCAGAAATTGGGGAGGGGTCGTCTTGCTATTCGTGGCAAGGCCGAGGCTTCTTCCCAACCCTCCCCCCCACCCCACATCTCTCTCTTTCTCCCACCCTTCCTTCCCGGCCATGGATTCTGGCTTCTTGGCCAGGTCTCTCTCTCTCCGCCTCCCCCACCCCATCCCTTCCTTCCTCGTGCCCCCCTCTCTGGATTTATTAGCCAGGGGTGCCTGGCTGGGACCCTGCTCGGGATTTGGGGGAGGGGGGGAAACGCCTCCGACCCCACCCCCGCCTCCATCCCTTCCCCTGGCTGAAAGAGCTGGGAAGAAAACAGACTCCCGCCCCCCTCCCGCTCGTAGATCGGGGTGAATTTGCTATGGTAGCCTGGCAGGCAGCGCGCTTATCCATGCTGGAGAGGCGGACAGACATGTGGACTATTGTAAAAAAAAAAAAGAGAGAGAGAGAGAGAGAGAGAGAGAGAGAGAGAGAGAGAAGGATGGAGATAGAAAGAAAGAGAGAGAAATGAGGGAGAGAGAGAGAGAGAGATGAGAGAGAGAGAGATGAGAGAGAAAGAGAGAGAGATGAGAGAGAAAGAGAGAGAGAAGGATGGAGACAGAAAGAAAGAGAGAGAGAGAGAAAGAGAAATGAAAGAGAGAGATGAGGGAGAAAGAGAGAAAGAGAGAGATGAGAGAGAGAGAGAGATGAGAGAGAGAGAAAGAGAGAGAGAAGGATGGAGACAGAAAGAAAGAGAGAGAGAGAGAGAAATGAAAGAGAGAGATGAGGGAGAAAGAGAGAAAGAGAGAGATGAGAGAGAGAGAGATGAGAGAGAGAGAAAAAGAGAGAGAGAGAAGGATGGAGACAGAAAGAGAGAGAGGTGAGAGAGAGAGAGAAAGAGAAATGAAAGAGAGATGAGGGAGAAAGAGAGAGAGATGAGAGAGAGAGAAAGAGAGAGAAATGAGAGAGAAAGAGAGAGAGAGAGAATGATGGAGACAGAAAGAAAGAGAGAGAGGTGAGAGAGAGAGAGAAAGAAATGAAAGAGAGAGATGAGGGAGAAAGAGAGAAAGAGAGAGAGATGAGAGACAGAGAGAGAGAAATGAGAGAGAAAGAGAGAGAGAGAGAATGATGGAGACAGAAAGAAAGAGAGAGAGGTGACAGAGAGAGATGAGAGAGAGAGAAAGAGAGATGAGAGAGAAAGAGAGAGAGATATGAGAGAGATTATGACTGTGTGTCTTATCAGTTTTGACTTCTGCCATTTCATCCCACCAATCAATTACTCCTTTCCATTCCCCACCCCCCACCCCCATATTTTTTCTTTCTTTCCTGGTTTGTAGAAATGCTAAGCCACAAGCACAACCATAAATGCCTCTTCATTCCTTTTTTTAAAAAAAATACACACACACACACACACACACACACACACACACACATACACATATCTATTTGAAAGAAAGAAAGTAGAATGCAGCTCTTCCCTGGGGCTGACTTCTCAAATGGAAAACTTTCCAGTTGGAATAGAGGACCAGTGAAGTACCCTACAGGCTTAGAAAGAAAAAATTGGAGTGGCTCATCGAGTTAAAAGACCAACCTTTTATTTTTTTAAAATAAAATAAAAACCAATTTGGGGGTTGTCGGTCCAGCGAGGGTCTTGAAAAGACGGTGTTATTTGCGAGTGGTTTAAATCTGTGCGGTGTGCAAGAGGGACCCAGCCTTTGCAAATATTGTGGGCCGCGTGTGAAAACTCCAGACGCCCTTCTCCCTCCCCTTCGCTTAACTTGGGTGAAAATTTCATTAAAAAAACAGGATGCCTGGCATGTTTGCCTTCTGGATTATTTGCGCATGAGAGGAAGAGTGGGTTTGGTGGAAAGGGGCGGTGAGATTTTTCTCACGGATCTGCTTGCTTTTTATAAATGGCCGGTGGCGCTACGGCTTACTTTGCACACAGTGGGCTAAGAGCGCGGAGCGGGTGGTGGGATGCGGGGCCTTAGGAATTTCGGTTTGAACAGGTGCAAAGGTGCACACAAATCCCTTGCGAAGGGGCAAAGGACCACGCTTGGAAATTGGCATCCGGTTTTTGGTCTCCACGATGTTAAAAAAAAAAAAAAAGAAAGATGTTGAGACTCTAGAAAACATGCCAAGAAGAGCAACAAAGATGATTAGGGGACTGGAGAGATGAAACATACGAAGAACGGTTGCAGGAATTGGGTAGGTCCGCTTTAATGGAAAGAAGGACTAGGGGGGACATGATAGCATCCTCCATTATTTGAGGGGCTGCCCCAAAGAAGCAGAAGGGGTCCACCTATTCTCCAAAGCAGCGGTCACCAACTGGTGGTCCGTGGACCACTGATAATCCACGAGAAAATGTTGGCGGTCCACAGAAAAATTATTTGCAATTTTTATATTGTACTAAATTAGGGGTCCTCAAACTACGGTCCAATGCAATGAATGCTTGTGTTGTTGCAGAGAGTCTCCCCCTTTGGGGTCTTCTTGTGTGGGTTGGAGGGGGGAAGAAATTCCGACTCGGGGTCTGCTTCGGCCTCCTGGTGCGGGGCTTTGGGCGAAGGCTGGAGGGAAGAGCCACTGGTGGCAAAGAGCCGGAGGGCCTCGTTCCAGTGGGACTGCCTCATGGCCTGGAACTGGCTGACCATCTCATCCCGCTGAGCCTCCAGGCGCCGGTACCTGGCCTTGCACTCCCGCAGGTCTTCCCTCTGCTTGGAAAGCCTATGCTCCTAGTCCTCAGTGAGGTGTTTCCGCTGAGCCTCCTTCTCGGTCAGATCCAATTTGAACTGAGCTGTTTTTCCAACTCTTTCTCGTGGTGGCTGCTTAGCTCCAACAACTGCTTCCTCTTGGGGCCCTAAGGAGCCTGGGCGGGGAGGGGAGGAGGGGCTGGGAGGGGAGGGGCGGGCACCCCTCGATGTGAATGACATCGAGTTGGCCACGCCCACCCAGTCACATGACCACCTAGCCACGCCCACCCAGCCAGTCATTAGGCAGATCATATTAGCGGTCCGCGGGGTTTAAAATTATGAATTTAGTGGTTCCCGAGATCCAAAAGGTTGGGGACCCCTGCTCCAAAGCCTCTCAAGGCAGAAAAAGAAGCAATGGATGGAAACTAATCAAGGAGAGAAGCAACCAAGAATTACGGAGAAATTTCCCAACAGCGAGCAATTAATCCAGTGGAACAGCTTGCCACTAGAAGTTGTAGATGCTCCAACACTGGAGGTTTTCAAGGAGAGACTGAACAGCCATTTGTCTGAAAGGGTATAAGGATCTCCTGCTCAAGCAGGGTGGGGTCAGACTAGATGACCTCCAAGGCCCCTTCCAACTCCGTGATTCTATTATTCGTGGGAAGATTCATTTCTGGCTGTTTCATTCCTTGCTCCGTGTGGCCAAGCAGCTGGCCTCTTCCAAATTCCACGGAGTTTCTTTTTGTGTGTCTTCATTTCAGGGAAAAGAACTTAAAAGTTTTATTTTGGAAAGGAAAAAAAAACTTGCTGGGGTAACCGGGGTTGTTTGGTGTAGTTGGTCGGGCGCTGCCGTCCTGAGCTTGAAGGGTTACCTGTTTGCGCACAAACCATCTTGGTTTGGTTTATAAGCTCCCAAAGGTTTTAGAAGGCAGATGATCCTGGTTTTATTAGATGCTCAAACCAGATAGAAAAGGAAGGCTGGGGGAGGCCAGTCCGAGGTTATTGAATCGTACGCTTATTCTGCCACTTGGAATGTCTTGATACGTGGGAGGCTAGCAAAGCCACAGCTGCTATAAAAATGACAATCCGAAGAGCGACAATAATAGCAGTAATAATAATGTCACGCTGGAGTGCAATTATAATTTCGCACTTAATAATAATTTCACACCGGAGTTTGGAATTAAGCCCGAATGAAGATCGGCTTTTTTCTTAACAAAAAGACACTTTAATTATTCACTTGTACAAGAGACCTTATGGCTAAGGAACCTGGTTTGTTGAAAGTGGAAAGAATGACAGGTGTTAACCTGGCCGCTGGCCAATGCAGGCAGTCCTCGTTTTGCAACGGTTCATTTACTGTCGAAGTTAGGGCACTGACAAAAGCGACTTATGGTGGGTTTTCGTAAAAGCGACTGTTGCACTTTCCCCATCTTCATGTGATAAAAATTTGGATATTGGGCAACTGACTCGTATTTATGACCGTTGCAGCGTCACGAGATCCCCTGTTGTGACTTTCTGGCAAGCAAAGTGAATGGGGAAGCCAGATTCGCTTAACAACCATGTTGTGGAATGATGAGACCAAACAACATTCCTGGGTCAGCCAGAGACAGTTTTATTGCACAAGGTTCAGAGCCAGTTTTGTACCTGAAGCTTTGAACAAGGAGAGAATCTGATACAACGGTTTTATACATTTCTAAGACAAAGGATTCAGTGAGATCATACATTTTCCATATATGGTTAACATGAGATCATACATCCGATTTTCCCTATATGGTTACATACATTGGATAATATGTTCATCTAATTACTTAAACCATTAATCTTAGTTTATAAAATTATCTTAGCCACACAACTTTTCTTAAGTGCTTGTAGTTGTTAATGGGAGAGTTACTGCTGTCCTTGGGTAAATTTATTGGATTAAGTAACTCTTTGTAACATATAGGTCTTTGTGTCATTCATAGTGAGGTCACTCAGATGTTTTCCATATGGCTGTCCTTTCGTGACATCTAGGTTTCATCAGAAGATATATTACCACTTAATGAGGTTTAACTGTTTGTTAATATAATCTCCAACAAGCACTTTCCTCTCTTATAATAATGTGAATAGAGAGGTTCTCTCAGAGTTCATGTATCTAAGCATGTCTTCCCCTTATAATAATGTGAATAGAGAGGGTCCTCCAAAGCCCATATATCTGACTCTGTATGCTTCCTTTCTTTTATCCACATTAAATAAGTGGGACTAATTTAATAACTCCAGTGATTCGCTTAGCAACCGTGGCAAGAAAGGTCGTAAAAAAAGGGGGCAAAACTCACTTAACAATTGTCTCACTTAGCAAAGGAAATTTGGGGCTCAATTGTGGTCGTAAATCAAGGATTACCTTTAAAATTAAATGGGTTTAATCTGCAGGTCATTAAAAAAAAAAACAATTAATACATGCCATTCCCCACCCAGCCCAAATTCTTAAAAGTACAGAAGCTAGAAACATGATATAGAGCAATGTTTTTCAATCTTGGCAATGTTAATATGTGTGGATGTAAAATTTCAGAATTCTGGGAGTTAAACTCCACCCCTCTTAAAGCATGCTGCTGGCTGGGGGATTCTGGGAGTTGGAGTCCACACATCTTAAAGCATGCAGGCTGAGTGATTCTGGGAGTTGAACTCCACCCATCGTAAAGTTTATTGGCTGGGGGATTCTGGGAGTTGGAGTCCACCAGTGGTGGGTTTCAGAATTTTTTACTACCGGTTCTGTGGGTGTGGCTTGGTGGGTGTGGCAGGGGAAGGATACTGCAAAATCTCCATTCCCACCCCACTCCAGGGAAAGGTTACTGCAAAATCCCCATTTCCTCCTGATCAGCTGGGACTTGGGAGACAGAGAATAGATGGGGGCGGGGCCAGTCAGAATTTTTACTACCGGTTCTCCGAACTACTCAAAATTTCTACTACCAGTTCTGCAGAACTGGTCAGAACCTGCTGAAACCCACCTCTGGAGTCCACCTATCTTAAAGCATGCTGGCTGGGGGATTCTGGGAGTTGGAGTCCACCCATCTTCACATGGCCAAGACTGACAAACATGGAAATAGACATTTTCAAGAGCTGTTTCTACTTCTTCTATTGGATCCTGCCTTTTTGCAAGCATCTCTTGTTTCTTTCTATACCTGGTTTTTTCCTCCCTCCTTATTAATACATCTGACCTCTTTTCTTTCCTGAGAAGACGTGAGACAATTTTGCTGAGTAAACTTTCTTGTTGATGACGTACAAAAATGAGATTTGTTTTTTTATTTTTTGTTCCTCCTGCCCTCTCTGGAGACGTCCAGTTTGTTGGATTATTTTTGGCCCGTTCTGAATAAGCATCACAGGTAGTCCTCGATTTACAACCACCCGTTTAGTGACCACCCGAAGTTACGACAGCACTGTCTTATAACCCCTTTTCACACTTACGACCGTGGCAGGGTCCCCATTGGTGTCGTGCGGTTAAAATTTGGACCAAGTGACTCGTATTTATGACGGTTGCGTTGTCCCCGGGGTCGTGTGAGCACCCTTCCCAGCTGGCTCCCGACAAGCAAAGTCAACGGGGAGGGAAGCCAGATTCGTTTAACAACCTCTTGGTTCGCTTAACAACTGCAGCAGTTCACTTAAGAACCGCGGCAAAAGGGTTGTAAAATGGAGCGCACGAAACACTCTGAACAGTCTTCCTTAGCAATGGAAATGTGAGGCTGACTTGTGGTCGTAAGGCGAGGACTAGCTGGGTCTCTGCCGCGTTTCCCAGCCCTGCAGCCTTTGGTAGCTCACTTGTGTGTTAAGCTGTGTATATTTAGCCTCTGACAAATTTTTCTCGCTCTTTTCATATACTTTACACCTCTGCGGGTGTCATGTCAGGGCCCCGCCTGTTTCTCCATCATATCCATGGTTTATTTGGGGGATTTGCTTCCTTCCTCCATTACCGGGAGTGGGTGGGGCACAAGGTCCTTTGGCCTCCGGGCCTCGTTGGCGTTTAAGGGTCAGTGCTAATTTTTGCACCTTTTGGTTGATTTCAATGGGACAGCTGAGAACTGCAGATCGGTGGCTCCATCTATTTAACAGAATGACAGAGGTTGGGAAGGGACCTCGGAGGTCTTCTAGCCCAACCCCATTGCTCAAGCAGGAGACCCTGTGCCATTTCAGACAAGTGACTGACCAGCCTCTTCTTTAAAACCTTCTTGATGGACGTATCTTTTCTTTTATATACACCGAGAGTGTTTGCACCAAGACAAATTCCTTGTGTGTCCAATCACACTTGGCCAATAAAGAATTCTATTCTATTCTATTCTATTCTATTCTATTCTATTCTATTCTATTCTATTCTATTCTATTCTATTCTATTCCATTCCATTCCATTCCATTCCATTCCTATTCCTATTTCTATTTCTATTTCTATTTCTATTTCTATTATTTCTATTTCTATTTCATTCCGTTCTATTTTTATTTCTATTTCTATTTCTATTTCTATTCCTATTCTATTCTATTCTATTCTATTCTATTCTATTCCATTCCATTCCATTCCATTCCATTCCATTCCATTCCATTCCAATTTCTATTTCTACTTCTATTTCGTTCCGTTCCGTTCCCTTCTATTTCTATTTCTATTTCTATTTCTATTTCTATTTCTATTTCTATTTCTATTTCTATTTCTATTTCTATTTCTATTTCTATTTCTATTTCTATTTGTATTTCGTTCTGTTCTGTTCTGTTCCGTTCCGTTCCGTTCCGTTCCGTTCCGTTCCATTCCAGTTCCTATTTCTATTTCTATTTCTATTTCTATTTCTATTTCTATTTCTATTTCGTTCTGTTCCGTTCCGTTCCGTTCCGTTCCGTTCCGTTCCATTTCTATTTCTATTTCTATTTCTATTTCTATTTCTATTTCTATTTCTATTTCTATTCTATTCTATTCTATTCTATTCTATTCTATTCTATTCTATTCTATTCTATTCTATTCCATTAATGGAGCACCCACAATGTCTGGTGGCAAGAGGTCCCACAGTGATTAATTAGTAGAATTGGATGGGACTTCGGAGGTCATCTAGTCCAGCCCCCTGCTCAAGCAAGAGATCCTGTACTGTTTCAGACAAGTGACTGTCCAGCCTCTGTCCTTTTGCAGCAAAAGGAAGTTGAACTTCATACACGGGTGAAAAAGAACTCAGGGCAACATAGCCAGTGTCTAAATTAGAGATCGTCCTTGATTTATAACCACTCGCTTAGTGACTGTAAGAAGTTGCAACGCCAGTGAAAAAAGTGATTTAGGACCAGAGGTATTTCTGGTCCTAGAAATTAGGTATTAGAACTGGTATTCAGCCGGTTCGTATCGGTTCGGGCGAACCGCTAGCAGAGAGTCATCCACCCGCCCCGGCTCTATGCCGTCCTATTTAAGAACGTGCAGTGCTTCTGCGCATGTGCAGAGAGTTTTTGATGATGTCCAGATGGGTAGGCGGAGCCTCCCACCACCGCCGCTACCAGTTTGCCCAAACTGGGGTGAACCAGTAGCAACCCATCACTGCTATGTATGTAATGTTGAAATATATAAATAAGCTGTTAAAAAAAAAAGAAATAGGAATAAGTGTATAGAGCCGTGATGGCGAACCTATGGCACGCGTGCCCAAAGTGGCACACAAAGCCATGTCACCTGGCACATGTGTGGCCTTGCCTGTTTGTCTTCCGGGTTTCTGGTGCGCATGTGCATGGGACAATCAGCTGTCCTTTGTGCACGCAGCAGTGCTGAAAACCACGTGTACATGCGCGCAGGCCAGCTGATTGTCGGGCGCTGTTCTGCCCCAGCTATGGACCCCAAAGAACGCAGCACACACAAAGTCCGTTCAAACCTTAATTTACTGACTAAACCAGTCTTTTACAACAACGGTTGTTAATTAATTGCATTAACAGCCGCCAAGAATTCATAGCATAATAAATGAAAGCTTACTGTGGTTGGCAGAATGCCCAGAAGCAAATTGCAGGAAGCTGATAAGATGAGCAAGACAAGACAGGAAGGTATGTGAACTAAGTTGTTCCCTGCAAATTGCTTCAGTCGGCGTTCCTCCTTAAATAGGCTAAGGGAGTGGCCAATTAGCCCCAAGCCTTACTCTTGAGGAGACCTCCTCCTGAGTAGCCACTCCTGCCTTTTAACAGCTCTGCGCCCTCGTGCATCGAGAAGAGGCTCCTCCTCTTCGTCCTCTTCACTTAAGGGAGCTTCTGGAGGTTCTGAAGGCCCTGGCTGAATCCCTGCCTCTGGCACCACATCTTCTCCAGCCTCCTCACTGTCTGACTTGAGTGCTAGCTGCACAGGCTGCTGGCGCAGCACCACACCAGCCTCCTCGCTGTCGGAATCAGCTCCTAGCTGCACAGGCTGCTGACGGGCCACAACAGGTGCGCATGCATGCTAGAACCCGGACGTTTGGCTTTTCCGGAGCATGGCTGACAAGCGCGCGCACGTGTGACGTTTCCACGCAACCGTTTTGGCACTCGGTGCCGAAAAGGTTCGCCCTCCCTGGTATAGAGGAACTGTACAGGCACAACTCCGAGATTGACCCATCCTTCTGTCTTCGTTGGGTCAACAACGTGAGACCTTCCCACGTGGCAAGGGCGGCCTCTGAACCCTGAGCGCCCAGCAGGTGACCTTCCATGGCGGGTCTGCCCAGCAAGCCAGGGAAGATCAACATGGAGGTCACCCCCCCCGTTGGAGAAAGCTGGTTTATTCCCCAACCCTCTTTTATCTCGATCCGTCACACTACCGCAATTTCCATGACAACCTCTGTTTACCTGCCGCGTTCATCCAGGCAGGGAAAGAAAGAAAAAAAGCCACCGTGGCAGCTGCTTTTCACGCAGACCAGACCAGGTTCCATTCTCCAAACATTAAAACATAAGGCAGTGTTGGTGAAACTTTTCAGCACCATATGCCAAAACGAGGATGCGTACGCATGCCGGAAACCGGAACAGCAGCCGCCCGTTGAGTCTGCGCGTGCCAGGAAGATGATTTTCCAGTTTCCGGTACACACATGCGCATTGGCCACCTGTCTTCCGGTATCTGGTGCTCCCACATGCATGAAGATCAGCTGGCTGGCATGCCGGAATCTGGAAGAGCAACGGGCGACGGATTGCAGGCCGGGAAAGATGGCTCCGCATGCCACTTCCGGCACGCCTGCGATAGGTTCCCCATCATGGACATAGGGAAAAATATCCCCGAAGGAGAAAAAGAGAAACTGTGTCCACAACACACAACCGCTGAATCAAGGAACCGCAACAATATTCCCACCAATGCTGACAGGGCAAGCTGGGAGTACAGGGTGTCGTCAACTTACGACCGCTAATTGCGCTAAGCAAGGCAGTTGTGGAGCATTTTGTAACCTTTTTTTTTTTTAATTTGGCCATAGTTTTTTAAGCAAATCACCGCCCTTCAGTGAATCTGCCTTCCCCAGTCATCTTGCAGCGTCAGTCACAAAAGGGGATCACACAACCCCAGGACGTTGCAACCGTCATAAATAAGAGTCAGTTGACAAGCGCCCAAATTTTGATCACGTGGCCAACCATGGGGAGGGGCTGCCACTGTTGTAAGTGTGAAAAGAGGTCAAAGTCACATTTTCAGTTCCGTTGTAACTTTGAACGGTCGAAAAATGAATGGACGTAAATCAGGGACCACCTTTATTGACTTTGGTTGAAAGCCAGATCAGATAGATAAATAGGTAGGTAGGTTGGTAGGTAGGTAGGTAGGTAGGTAGATAAATAGCAGATAGAGATAGAAAGATAGAGATAGAGATAGATAGATACAGTAGATAGATAGATAGATAAATAGATATTGATAGATGAGATAGATAGATTGATAGATAGATATATAGATACATAGATAAATAGATGATAGATAGAGATAGATAGCAGATAGATAGATAGATAGATAGATAGATAGATAGATAGATAGATAGATAGCAGATAGATGAGATCGATAGAGATTGATAGATGATAGATAGATAGATAGATAGATAGATAGATAGATAGATGATAGATAGCAGATAGATGAGATCGATAGAGATTGATAGATGATAGATAGATAGATAGATAGATAGATAGATAGATAGATAGATAGATAGATAGATAGGTAGGTAGGTAGGTAGCAGATAGATAGATTGATAGATAGATAATAGATAGCAAATAGATAGACAGACAGACAGATAGATAGATGATAGATAGATAGCAGATAGATGAGATCGATAGAGATTGATAGATGAGATAGAGATAGATAGATTGATAGGAAAGATGGATGGATGGATGGAGAGAGGGAGAGAGTCAAAGCAATCTCAATACAGGTAGTCCTCCACTTACAACAGTTCATTTAGTGACCATTCAAAGTTACAACGGTGCTGAAAAACGTGACTTCTGAACATTTTTCACACTTACGACCGTGGCTGCATCCCTGCAGTCACGCGATCAAAATTCAGATGCTTGGCAACTTATCTGACTCA
This sequence comes from Pantherophis vulpinus, assembly GCA_037215915.1. NCBI lineage: Eukaryota > Metazoa > Chordata > Lepidosauria > Squamata > Colubridae > Pantherophis > Pantherophis vulpinus. The sequence continues at coordinate 2,586,625 of JAXLNS010000008.1, read as the reverse complement.
TAGTTATGACGGTCGCAGTGTCCCGGGGTCGCGTGAACCCCTTTTACGACCTTCGGACCAGCCAAGAGTCGCTTAACGACCGGGTGACGAACGTAAGAACTGCAACGATTCGCTTAGCTACTGTGGCAAGAAAGGTGGCAAAACCTGGTGGTCAAGACCGCCTGCTGCCACCGACGATCTCCCATCGACCCGTGCGCTCCCACAGAGAGGGCCTCCTCGGGGTGCCATCAGCCAAACAGTGCAGGCTGGTGACCCCCAGGGGGAGGGCCTTCTCTGTGGGGGCACCTACCCTCTGGAATCAATTGCCTCCAGAGATAAGGAGAATCCAAGACCTCGGTGCCTTCCGCCGTGCCCTTAAAACCTTCCTTTTCCAGCAAGCCGGGCTGGCCTAATTTTTTTTTTAAGTGTTTTTAAGTGTTTTGTTTATTGTTTTTAATTAATGGGGCCAAATTTATATATGTATATTTTAACTGTATTTTAATATTTGTATTTGATGTTTTTACTTGGCTGTTCACCGCCCTGAGTCCTCAGGGAGAAGGGCGGTATATAAATTCAAAATAAAATAAAAAATAAAATAAAAAAAACAGTGGCAAAAATGCTCCCCTGAACCGATGTCGTAAAAATTTGGAGCTCAATTGTGGCCGCAAGTCGCGGAATAGATTCAGGACTGAAATATATTGGGTGAATTCAAGGCCGCTACGGATGCCGAGAGTCCACGGCGGCTGATTTGACACCCCGTTGGGGATGATGGGTACAGGAATACTACGTTAACGTGAGTGACCCCTGCGCTAGTGTCGCCGTTTCAGACACAACAGCTGATGATTTATAGCAGAGGTCTGCCAAGTTTGAAGACTTGGCCAAGTTTGAAGACTTGGCAGCTTTAAGACTTGTGGACTTCAACTCCCAGAATTCTCCAGCCAGCATAGCTGGAGCATAGCTGGCTGGAGAATTCTGGGAGTTGTAGTCCACAAGTCTTAAAGCTGCCAAATTTGAAGGCCTCTGATTTACAGGCTGTCGACTTGACAGCCGGTGGAGGGGAGGGTTGAGTTGCGTGTCAGCGGAGTCATTCAGTTGTGCAACCGTAGGCTGACCGCTTGCCTGCAGCTCTGGAGAGTTCGATGCAAACCGTCGATTTCAGTCTGGAGAGCCGAAAAGGGTTTGTCCTTGGAGCTCGGGGTGGGATTGATATTCGTCTCTAGCGGAAGATGGCAGCCGGCCACGGCCTTCCCCCTCGACTCCTGAAAATGAAAAAAATTAAAGTTCGCACGGGTGGAAGACAACCAGAGAAAAACCCACTGGGTAATAATGCAGGCAGCCCTTGACTCATCACAGATGAACAGAGTGGGAAGGGACCTTGGAGGTCATCTAGTCCAACCCCCTGCCCAAGCAGAAGACCCTACACCGTGTTCGACAGAGGGCAGCCCAGGCTCTCTTCTTGAAAACCTCCAGGGATGAAGCTCCCACAACTTCCGAAGGCAACGTCTGTTCCATGGGTTGAATTGTTCTCACTTGCAACCACAACCGAGCCCAACATTCCTGTTGCTAAGCGAGACGGGGGCTGAGTGAATTTTGCCTCATTTTACGACCTTTCTTGCCACGGTTATTAGGCGAATCGCTGCTGTTGTTAAGTTAGGAACATGGTAGTTAAATGAATCTAGCTTCCCCATCGGCTTTGCTTGTTCCTGCCTTCCTTCCTTCCTTCCTTCCTTCCTTCCATCCTTCCTTCCTTCCTTCCTCCCTCCCTTCCTCCCACCCTTCCTTCCTCCCTCCCTTCCTTCCTCCCCCCTCCCACCAGCCAGCCAGCCAGCCAAAACGCCAGTCCTTCCTTCCTTCTTTCCACCCTCCCTCCCTCCCTCTTTTTCATTCCTTCCTTCCTTCCTCCCTCCCTCTCTCCCACCAGCCAACCAACCAGCCAGCCTGCCAGCCAGCCAGCCAGCCAAAATTCCAGGCCTTCCTTCCTTCCTTCCTTCCTTCCTTCCTTCCTTCCTTCCTTCCTTCCTTCCTTCCTTCCTTCCACCAGCCAGACACAGCCAGCCAAAATTCCAGGCCTTCCTTCCTTCCTCCTTCCCTCCCTTCCACCCTCCCTCCCTCTTTTTCATTCCTTTCTTCCTTCCTTCCTTCCTTCCTTCCATCCTTCCTTCCTTCTTTCCTCCCTCCCTCCCTCCCTCTTTTTCATTCCTTCCTTCCTTCCTCCCTCCCTCTCTCCCACCAGCCAACCAACCAGCCAGCCTGCCAGCCAAAATTCCAGTCCTTCCTTCCTTCCTTCCTTCCTTCCTTCCTTCCACCAGCCAGACACAGCCAGCCAAAATTCCAGGCCTTCCTTCCTTCCTCCTTCCCTCCCTTCCACCCTCCCTCCCTCTTTTTCCTTCCTTCCTTCCTTCCTTCCTTCCTTCCTTCCTTCCTTCCTTCCTTCTTTCCTTCCTTCCTCCCTCCCTCCCGCCCGCCCGCCAGCCAGCCAGCCAGCCAGCCGGCCAGCCAGCTGGCCAAAATTCCAGGCTGGCTTCTCTTCCTTCCTTCCTTCCTTCCTTTCCTTCCTTCCTTCCTTCCTTCCTTCCTTCCTTCCTTCCTTCCTTCCTTCCTTCCTCTCTCCCTCCCCCCTCCCACCAGCCAGCCAGCCAAAATTCCTGGCCTTCCTTCCTTCCTTCCTTCTCCAAGGAGGCTATTGCAAATTGAAAGGGTCTCATTTGGAAGGGAAAAAGCCCTGTTTCTGAGAGTTAATCATGCAACTTTAAGACTTGTGGACTTTAACTCCCAGAATTCCCCAGCCAGCCATGCTGGCTGGGGAATTCTGAGAGTTGAAGTCCACAAGTCTTAAAGTTTCCAAGGTTGGAGACTGTAGTTTAGATGGCATTTCGGTGTCTCTTATTTTTGCACGCCCACCGTTTTTGGACAGAGCTTTCTTGCACAGGAGGACTAAATTTTGCTTCTTGAAAAGCCTCTGAATCAATGCGGCAGCCGTGAAATCAAAAGAGCCTCTTGATTCCAGTTTACAAGTGATTTAACGACAGGAGAGGGAAGGAGGGAGCCAAAGGAGCGTCCCTCTAATGAATATAAAGATGCATAAATGCGATAAGAATCTCTAGCGCGAATCGATGATGGACTTTGCCAAATAGTTCAGGACGGTGAGCCCGGGAGCAGCTTTCTGGACCGAGCTGGTGAAATATGAACGGGGGTAATGAAATCTAAAAATGGTGCATGACATGCGGGGGATAGAACCCATGGCTGAGAAGGTTTGCATATTTGTGAATAGTCAGCACTGATATATGATACAGCTTTGGGGGGAAATTAATACACTAAATTGAAACATCTTTCTTTTCTGTCTTTTCCTTCCTTCCTTCCTTCCTTCCTTCCTTCCTTCCTTCCTCCCATCACCCATCCACCCATCCTAAATTCTAGGCCTTCCCTCCCTCCCTCCCTCCTTCCTTCCTCCCTCCCACCCACCACACTAAATTCAGTCCTTCCTTCTTTCCTTCCTTCCTTCCTTCCTTCCTTCCTTCCTTCCTCCCACCCACCACCTTAAATTCAGCCCTTCCTTCTTTCCTTCTTTCCTTTCTTCCTTCTTTCCTTCCTTCCTTCCACCATCCATCCATCCATCCATCCTAAATTCTAGCTCTTCCTTCCTTCCTTCCTTCCTTCCTTCCTTCCTTCCTTCCTTCCTTCCTTCCTTCCTCCCTCCCTCCCACCCACCACCTTAAAATCAGCCCTTCCTTCTTTCCTTCTTTCCTTCTTTCCTGATTGTTGGTCTAGTATTAATCCCTGGTCACCTGGATGTTGGGTGCTGACAAGGAGCTATTTTGGTCTTTGTGTTTCCTTTTGAGTCTTTCTGATGGTCTCCCTTGAGTGGTATGTAGAATTACACACAACAACCTATTGTTGGATAAAGTTAATGGGGTCCCTGGCTTGTATTTCTTTTCTTTTCTTTTTTTTACTATTTCTTACTCTTTTTCTGTGCTTTTCATGGTACTACAGGTCTCAAAATGGGAAGGGCATGATGGGTATGTAGCAGTGGTGGGTTCCTCCCAGTTCGGTCCGGTTCGGCAGAGCAGGTAGCGATGACGATATGATGTCACCGAACCGGTTCTCCCCCCCCCCACGTTATTCTTACCTTTTATTTGGTCCCACCCCCAATCTCTTGCTGCCTCCTGAGTCCCAGCTGATGACTAGAGGGAAAAAAAAACTGTTCAAACTCTTGGGGGGGGCTTCAAAGGGCCGCCCTACAGCTGATCAGTGTTAAAAGCAAACAAATGAGTCGGGTCGTAAGTGCGAGGACTGGTCGTAAGTGCGAGGACCTTCCAGAAATGACTCTGGCCAGATAGCCATGCCCACCTAGTCACATGACCTCCAAGCCACACCCACAAAATAAGCCACGCCCACAGAACCGGTGGTAAAAAAATTTAGAAGGTATGAAAGCCAATAGATCAGTTGGGAAGCTGCCATTCTCGCCTGCTGTCCAAGGTCCTGAAATTTTCCTGACTTGTTCTCATAATCCACTTCACCCGGTCTCTGGTCTTTATTAAAGGCAGTCCTTGACTTACGACCACAATTGAGCCCAACATTGCTGTTGCTAAACGAGACAGCCACTGTTAGTTTTGCCCCATTTTATAACCTTTCTTGCTGCAGTTGTTAAGTGAGTCTCTGCAGTTGTTAAGCTAGGGACACGGTTGTTAAGTGAATCTGGTTTTGCTTGTCAGAAGGTCGCAAAAGGGGATCACGTAACCCCTTGGGACACTGCGACCGTCATAAATATGAGTCAGTTGCCAAGGGTCTGAATTTTGATCACGTGACCCTGGGGATGCTGCAATGGTCGTAAGTGTGAAAAACGGTCATAAGTCACTTTTTCCAGTAAGTTTGAGTGGTCACTAAACAAATGATTGTAAGTCAACGACTATCTGTATTTCCCTTTGGATCTTCTCCAGCATCCTGCAAATGTCAATAAAGGGGGAAGAATTTTGAAGTTCAGGTAGTCCTCAACGTACAACAGTTCATTTAGTGACGGTTCAATGTTACAACGGCACTGAAAAAAATGGACTTAAAAATGGATAGAATAGAATAGAATGGAATGGAATAGAATAGAATAGAATAGAATAGAATAGAAAATATGGAATGGAATGGAATGGAATAGAGAATAGAATAGAATAGAATAGAATAGAATAGAATAGAATAGAATAGAATAGAATAGAATAGAATAGAATAGAATAGAATAGAATAGAATAGAACAGAACAGGAGAAGGATAGAATAGAATTGGATAGAATAGAATAGAAAATATGGAATGGAATGGAATGGAATGGAATGGAATGGAATGGAATGGAATGGAATAGAATCGAATAGAATCGAATAGAATCGAATAGAATCGAATAGAATCGAATAGAATAGAATTCTTTATTGGCCAAGTGTGATTGGACACACAAGGAATTTGTCTTTGGTGCATACGCTTGGCCAATAAAGAATTCTATTCTATTCTATTCAGTGATTCACTGAGAGCATATGAATCATAAGGTACAACACTTAATGATAGTCATAGGGTACAAATAAGCAATCAGGAAACAATATCAATATAAATAGTAAGGATACAAGTAACAAAATTACAGTCATACAGTCATAAGTGGGAGGAGATGGGTATATAAGCATATAAGTATATAGGTATATAAGTCTATAAGTCTATACTTATATATGTTATCTAATACATGCTTGATGAAATAAATAAATAATAAATTTAAATAATAAATAAAGTGACTCACTTTAACGTCATAAAAGGGGGCAAAATTCACCAATTGTCTTACTTAGCAACAGAAATTCAGGGCACAATTGTGATCGTAAGTCGAGGGACGAAAGAAAACAAAATATACTAGTGGTATTTGTCAACCTTGCCCTGCTTTAAGATATATGTGGACTTCAACTCCCAGAATTCCCCAGGCAGCCACCCAGAAATTCCAGATCAAAACATTCCCAGCAAACAGTGATTTAGCTTCCATCTGAACACTTAATACTGAAGTGGAGGTCAGGATCTCAGCGGATGGTTGATTCTACCGTTGAATTACTCTTATTTAATCCGTTAATCTGTGTTTTGTTGGGGTTTTTTTCTCCCCCTTCTCTGTTCTCACGATCAAAAGTTTTTGAAAAGCCTTGAATGATATGCAGGAAATTCAAATCACCCATCCCTTTTATGCTACAACAACAACAACAAAAAGACGAGATGGGTCAGATATAGTTTTAAACTCCAGACAGCGAAGTAAACAAACATGGATAGATCAAGCAATTATTAATTATTCTTATTTAAATTTATAGGCTGCCAGACTGCCTGCAGCTCGGGATGATTTTCAAACTGTTTAAAAGATGAAAGGCATGACAATAAAAACGAAGAGAAGCAACCAAGAAATGGATGGATAGGAGGGGACGGAATAAACTGTGTGATAGGAAGAAAAGAAAAGTTAAAAGAAGGGAGGAGCAGCTCTTCAGGTGCCTTCAAAGCCACCTGGGGGAGGGCTGTTTGGATTACAGGGGGTGCCCCTTTCCAGAGGACAGTCATTGCAAGAGGGAAGGTTACTGACAGATGTCAGAACTTAGCTGAAGAATTTTGGAGTGTGACAACTTTACAGCATCAAATCAGCTGGGAAAATATTACGGGAGGCAAGTGGCCCCTCCAATGCAGGTAGTCCTCGATTTACGACCACAATTTTGAGCCCAGAATTTCTGTTGCTAAGTGAAATATTTGTTAAGTGAGTTTTGCCCCATTTTACAACCTTTTTTTTTGGCCACAGTTGCTAAGTGAATCTGGTTTCTCCATTGCTTGTCAGGAGGTCTCAAAAGGGGATCCCATGACCCCTGGACACTGAGACCGTCATAAGTATGAGTCAGTTGCCAAACATCTGAATTTTGATCATGGGGGTGCTGCAACGGTCGTAGGTGTGAAAAATGATCGTAAGTCGCTTTTTTCAATGCCATTGTAACTTTGGACGGTCATTAAATGAACTGTTGTAAGACGAGGACTGCCTGTAATCAGGCCTCATGCTATGTAGGGCTTTGTAAGTAACCCCCTATGGCAGCCAGAAGCAATTCAACCAGTACAAAATCACTAAACAGAGGAGTTAAGAGGGACATACCCAGGGATTCCCCATTATTGCTTCTTCTGCTGCATTCTGGACCAGTTGAAGCTTCAGGATAATCTTCAAGGGCAGTCCCATGTGCAGCACATTGTAGTAGTCAAGCCGTGAGTGATTACCTGAAGGGCCCTCAGTTGACAACAAAGTTTTGAGGACAAACCTTAAAGCTGCTAAGTTTGAAGACGGCTGGAATGAGAGGGATGTTGGAGTCCTAGTGGACAACCATTTAGATATGAGCCAGATGTGTGCAGCAGCTGCCAAAAAAGCCAACACAGTTCTAGGCTGCATAAACAGAGGGATAGAATCATGTGAAGGGTTAATACCACTTTACAAGGCCTTGGTAAGGCCACACTTGGAATTCTGCATCCAGTTTTGGTCGCCACAATGTGGAGACTCTGGAAAGAGTTTAGAGAAGCGCAACAAAGATTATTAGGGAGCTGGAGGCTAAAACATATGAAGAACGGTTGCAGGAACTGGGTATGTCTAGTTTAATGAAAAGAAGGACTAGGTAGCACCCAAATATGTTTTTCCAAGAGGCAACTGGACTTTCTGGTTTTTCTTTGAAGAAGGTTTGCTTCTCATCCAAGAAGCTTCTTCAGCTTCTTCTTGATGAGACGAGCTAATGAAGCTTCTTGGATGAGAAGAAGCAAAACATCTTCAAAGAAAAACCAGTTGCCTCTTGAAAAAGTTGCCTCTTTGGGACAACTCTGACCTGGAGGACTGAGAATCTCCGTAGACTAGGTAGCAGTCTTATTGACCTCCCAGGTCCCTCCCAACTCTGTCATTCTGTTGTTCTGGATGTCAGCGTTCCACCGCTGACATATGAAAGGAGAGGAGAAGCTTGAACTTTTGCCTACTTAATTCCTTTGAAGATTCTGTTTCCTCGGAGATGGGAGGAGGGGGGTGGACATTCCTGTGATCTGACGGAGATGGGATGAGGAGAGTGGCTTGGAAGATAGCCAATGAGACGCAGAGAATTGGGGATCGGAAAGGGAGGGCTTGGGGGGGTAAAGGTCAGTGCTGACCGCGAAAGAGCCAGGGACAGATCACTATGCTCAATAAAGAGAAAATTTCCTCAAAGATCGGCAGTCTGGAAATTCATTCATTTTGAGATAGCATCGAAACCTGACACTGAGTTGTTTGGGGCTGCTTCTCAGCATCTACCCTAAATCAGGAGATCACTGATGGGGAAGGGGTGCCTCAGACGACATAGGAGAAAATGCTGACCATCTCCTTTCTTTGCAGGGTTACCAGCTGTGCCTGATGCCAGCCCATCCTCCGGCTGTCTGTCTGCCTTGGCTGCCAGGGTGTGCCACCTCCAGGCCTTCCTCTCCTCTCCCTTAGCCAGCAATGACTTTGTGGAACTGGCCTTCTGTCCTACCACGCTTCCGACTTTCCTGCTGCCCGAATCCTGCGTCTCTGTTGGCCAATCGATCTACACCATGACAGGGTCCCGGCAGCTGGTTCCCGGCGGAGGAGGGCTGCACGAGAGGTTGTGTGGCTTGGGTTGAAGGATGGCCTCTCTGGACCTGCCCTACCGCTGTCCGCGCTGCGGGGAACACAAGCGTTTCCGGAGCCTGTCTTCTCTAAGGGCTCACTTGGAGTACAATCACACCTATGAAACTCTCTACGTCTTGTCTAAGACAAACAGCATCTGCGATGCCACCATCTTCCCCCTGCCGACCGATGCCAGCCTCTTGAGTCCAGCAACCCGCCGGGACATCTTTGAAAGCACTTCCTTCCAGGGTAAAGAGCAGCACCTCACTTGCGACCTCCTAACGGCCGAAGAGCTGGAGTCGTCCTCGTCTACCGCGTCATCCCGCTACTTCCACGAGATCGAGATCCCGCTGTCGGAGATCTTCACCCGCAAAGCCATGACTTCCTCCGCTACGCCTCCGGCAGCCGCTGCCACCGCCGCGGCGACTGTCACAGCGGTGGACGCAGCTTATGAAGAAGGTTTGACCCGTTTGAAGATCCGGGCTTTTGAGAAGCTGGAAGTAGACAAACGTTTGGAGAAGTTCACCGAAGAAGTGGAGCAGAAGATCGCCTCCCAAGTGGGGCGTCTGCAGGTGGAATTGGACCGCAAGACCACTGAACTGGAGAAAGCCAAGCAAGAGAGCCTCAAACTCAGCCGCGAGAAACAAGAACTGGAAGACCGGGCGGTAGAGCTGTCCCGCCAGGTGGATGTCAGCGTGGAGATGTTGGCGTCCCTCAAGCAAGACCTTGTCCTGAAGGAGCAGGAGTTGACCCGCAAGCAACAGTAAGTCCTCATTTTTGAGTTCTTGGGTTGATTCTCCAAATGGGGAGCTGTGTTGGCAACCATTGTGTCCAATGGTTGTACCATCCGTTGTGTTGTACAAGAAGTTTCAACCTCTGAGGTAAGAGTTATCAAAAAGTGTTAAGGTATTTAAATTTAGTAGCTGAAACAGTGAGGTTGTACAGGAAGTCCTCGATGACAATGGTTCGTTTACTGACCGTTGTTATAACGGCATTGAAAAAAGTGACCTGAGGCTGTTTTTCACAATTTCAACCTTTCTAGCATCCCCATGGTCATGTGATCAAAATTCAAATTGGCAACTGATTTATATTTATGACGGTTGTAGTGATCCCCTTTTGTGACCTTCTGACAAGCAAAATCTCAATGGGGAAGCCACATTCCCTTAACAAATGGGTTATTAACTTAACAACGGCAGTGATTCACTTAACAACTGAGGCAACAAAGGTCATATAATGGGCAAAATTCACTTAAATGTCTCTCTTAACTACAGAAATGTTGGACTCAATTGTGGTTGTACATTGAGGACTAGCCGCACAATGAGTCAGAACACATAGTTATAGCTGATTGGCTGGAGAGAGCTGGCTCCTATATGAGGCAATCTGCTCTGTGATTGGTTGCTGTGGGTAAAAGGGGGCATTTCCTTGTTTCCCGCCTTTTTCTTCTGTGTGCTCTGTAATTTACCTCATGGATAATGTTCCTGTGTGGATTTTACCTCAGGATGCTCCTGTTTGCCTATCGACTGATATAAATATAGACGTTAAATATATTTATTTATATAAAGCTACATGTCAGCATCCCTGACTTCATTTGGACGCCTGCTGTGCAATTCCTCGACAAAAAATATGGAGATTCTCAATCATCTAATCATGGTTGTCTCAAAGGTCCTTTTTTCTCCCCAAAAGGCGCCTGGAGTTTCTTTGTCTTTTTTCCTTTGAAAATATTTCGCTTCTCACTGAAGAAGCTTCTTCAATTCTGAAGAATTGAAGAAGCTTCTTGGACGAGAAGCGAAATGTTTTCAAAGGAAAAAAACCAAGAAAATTCAATTGCCTATTTGTGGGGATGGAAAAAAGCACCCAGAATTCCACATACTTGGGAAGGTCGACAAGTTGGAGAAATCTGAGTTAAATAAAACCGTTAAAAATTGTGTTATAATTGAGAATGCAGTTAGTGACCATGCCAAAGAGCACCTCCAGAGGAGGAGGCATTAGTCAGGGCAACCAAAGGGTCCTTGGAAGGTGGCAGCTCTGCTCTACAGCGCCCTGGTGGTGCAGTGGTTAGAACGCAGTATTGCAGGCTGACTCTGCGTGCCACTGCCAGCAGTTCGATCCTGACCGGCTCAAGGTAGACTCGGCCTACAAATTCTGGTCTGCAAGCGGGAAAATGGTCCTAAGTTCACTTTTTTTTTCAGTGCCTTTCTAATGTCCAACGGTCACTAAATGAACTCTTGTACATCAGGTTTCGAACAGGAAAGCTGCTGAGGGGAAAATGCTTCAGGGGGGTTTTGGAGCCCCTTTTCCAGAGGAACGGAAGAAAATTTGAAATGCCCTAAATTTGGAATTGACCTGAGTGTTTCAAAGCGAAACTGTTGAATTTTTGCTTGCTTGCAAAGGCTGACTTTTCCTTTTTGCCGTGTGGCTGCCTTGACGGCTCAACGGTTGGAGCAAGGCCTTCAGGAGGAAAGCTATTCTTGAGAGCAGAAGCTGCTCCCTGTAGTAACTCTCCCTTCCCTGATCTTTATTTAACACCGGCATTTGCATAGAGATGAGAATCTTCGCTTCGTTTCCAATTAAGTCCCTGCAGCAGATCAGCTGGCTTTATTTTAAGTGCAGGAGAAGACGCCGGTGAGGTTGTCTTCATCTTTGAAAATTGTAGAATTCTAGGGCTGGGAGGGACCTTGGAGGTCATCTAGTCCAGCCCCCTACCAATGCAGGAGACCTTGAAAACCTCCAGCGATGGAGCCATCACAACTCAGGGCGGCAAGCTGTTCACATAACAACTTCCAGTCAGTATTACTAGTGGAATGGTCAGGAAATCCAGCTGGTTGACTTTGGGCCAATCGCCAGGAGGCTGTGAGTTCTAGTCCTGCCTTAGCTATTAAAGCAGGCTAGGTGACTTTGGGCCAATCCCTAGGAGGTTGTGAGTTCTAGTTCCACCTTAGGTATGAAAGCCATCTGGGTGACTTTGGTCCAATCATGAGGAAGTTGTGAGTTCTAGTCTCAGACGTGAACGTTGGTTGAATGACTTGGAGCCGATCACCAGGAGATTGTGAGTTCTAGTCCTGTCTTAGTCATTAAAGCTAACTAAGTGACTTTGGGCCGGTCACCAGGAAACAATGAGTTCTAGTCTCACCTTAGGCATGAAAGCCAGTAAGATGACTTTGGACCAACCACTTGGAGGTTGTGAGTTCTAGTCTCACCTTAGACATCAATAGGTTGAGTGACTTTGAGCCAATTACCAGGAGACTGTGAGTTCTAGCTATTAAAGCTGACTAGATGACTTTGAGCCAATCGCCAGGAGACTGTGAGTTCTAGTCCCACTTAGTCATGAAAGCTGACTGGGTGAACTTGGGCCAATCACCAGGAGACGGTGAGTTCTAGTCCTGCCTTAGCTATTAAAGCAGGCTAGGTGACTTTGGGCCAATCCCTAGGAGGTTGTGAGTTCTAGTTCCACCTTAGGTATGAAAGCCATCTGGGTGACTTTGATCCAATCATGAGGAAGTTGTGAGTTCTAGTCTCAGACGTGAAAGTTGGTTGAATGACTTGGAGCCGATCACCAGGAGATTGTGAGTTCTAGTCCTGTCTTAGTCATTAAAGCTGACTAAGTGACTTTGGGCCGGTCACCAGGAAACAATGAGTTCTAGTCTCACCTTAGGCATGAAAGCCAGTTAGGTGACTTTGGGCCAATCACTAGGAGGTTGTGAGTTCTAGTCTCACCTTAGACATCAGTAGGTTGAGTGACTTTGAGCCAATTACCAGGAGACTGTGAGTTCTAGCTATTAAAGCTGACTAGATGACTTTGGGCCAATCGCCAGGAGACTGTGAGTTCTAGTCCCGCCTTAAGCACGAAGCCAGCTGATCTTGGGCCAGTCACTTTCTTCTCAGCCCTAGGAAGGAGGCAATGATAACCCACTTCTAGGTAGGAAAAAAAACTTTGCCAAGAAACTGCAGGGACTTGTCCAGACAATCTCGAAGAATTGGATCTTAAGTTCTGAGTGAGATCAGAAAACTGATTGCTTAATTGCAGGGTGGATTTGATTTAAATCGAGTTGATTTAAATCACAATTTAAATCATGATTTAAATCACTAGTAAAAAGGCTTGATTTAAATCAACTCGATTTAAATCCTAATTTTTAAAGAGCAACTGTCATCTGTGCTACTCCTTTGACCCACTGTTGACTCACCGATAGTCCCAGTGTTGCAGAATAGACAGCCTCATGCTACATAGCTAAGCTCCGTTTCATGCTGAATAAACTAAATTATTTATGTATCTTAAATAGAAAACTATCTTACGATAGGTTTTTATCCCAAAAGTTTTTTATTAAAATAAATTCGATAAAAATCAAAAAAATCCGATTTAAATCAAAAAATTCCGATTTAAATTAAAAAAATCTGATTTTTTTGTTTTTTTAAAAAAAATCATTGATTTTTATCCACGCTGCTTAATTGAAATTTATATGAATAGGCTCTAACTTCTCATTCAGCCATAATCTATGGGTTACAAGCCTGAATGGAACATATCCCAAATATGTTAGTTCTTGTATGAACAAGAATAGTTGCAGGAAGGCGGTAGGGCTAATCTAGGGAAAAGAAGGACTAGGAGTGACCTATATCCTCACCTCTTTAAGAAGATCCATCCCTGAGATTATATAAATTCCAACCACATTAAATATTCTGTTTGCTGGAATTTCCATTAGCAACTTTTTGCTATTTCCTTGTCTGCTCGGTGCCAATTAAACTGATGCAATATCTGAAAGTACAGCAAATAATTCTATTTTTATTTTTATTTCGGGCAACGGAGGCTTGCTCTCCCTGACTCGAACTGTCAACCTCAGTTTGAAGTGCCAACCGAGCAGGAATAAACAGTTGGTGTGTGAGAACCTACCACGTTTTAAACAGAATTGAATTTTAACAAGGAATAACCTTCATGGCTCACAGGAAGACCATTCCGTATAGAATGCATTTCTTTCCCATCTGCAAACTGGGTTGTTTGTGAGCGGACTGAGTCCAAATATCGTACATCATGGGTCTCATTTGGGTTTTTTTGGGTTTTGCATGGGGCAGGATTCCAATGACCGGTAGTCCTCGACTTACGACCACAACTGAGCCCAACATTTATGTGGCTAAGTAAGAAGTTTGTTACAGTGAGTTTTGCCCCCTTTTTACGGCATTTCTTGTAACCGTTGCAAGAAATTGCTGCAGTTAGTAACTCAGTCGTTAAGTGAGCCTGCCTTTCTCATTGACTTGGCTTGTCAGAAGGTCGCAAAAGGGGATCACGTGACAAACCCCCCCCACCCCGGATACTGCACTGCATTCCCTCCCTCCCCCTCCCACCTTCCATCCTCCCTCTCACCTCCCTCCCTCCCTCCTACCCTTCCTTCCTTCCTTTCCTTCCTCTTCCTTCCTCCCTCCCTCCCTCCCTCCATTTCTTCATCTTCCTTCCTCCCTCCTCCCTCCAGGCCATCCATCCATCCTAAATTCCAGGCCTCCTTTCCTCACTCCTCCCTCCCTCCTTTCCTTCCTCTATCTCCCTCCCTCCCTCCCTCTCCTTCCTCCAGGCCTCCTTCCCTCGCTCCTCCCTCTCCTTCCTTCCTTCCTCCCTCCCTCCAGTCCATCCATCCATCCTAAATTCCAGGCCTCCTTCCCTCGTTCCTCACTCTTCTTCCTTCCTTCCTTCCTTCCTTCCTTCCTTCCTTCCTTCCTTCCTTCCTTCCTTCCTTCCTTCCTCCCTCCTCCCTCCAGTCCATCCATCTACAGTATCCTAAATTCCAGGCCTCCTTCCCTCGCTTCTCCCTCCCTCCTTTCCTTCCTCTTTCTCTCTCCCTCCCTTCCTCCCTCTCCTTCTTCCAGGTCTCCTTCCCTCGCTCTTCCCTCTCCTTCCTTCCTTCCTTCCTTCCTTCTCTTTCTTTCTTCATCTTCCTTCCTCCCTCTTCCCTCCAGTCCATCCATCCATCCTAAATTCCAGGCCTCCTTCCCTCACTCCTCACTCTCCTTCCTTCCTTCCTTCCTTCCTTCCTTCCTTCCTTCCTTCCTTTCTTCCTTCCTTCCTTCCTTCCTTCTCTTTCTTTCTTCATCTTCCTTCCTCCCTCTTCCCTCCAGTCCATCCATCCATCCATCCTAAATCCCAGGCCTCCTTCCCTCCCTCCTCCCTCCCTCCTTTTCTTCCTCTTCCTCTCTCCCTCCCTCTCCTTCCTTCCTTTCTTCCTTCCTTCTCTTCCTTTCTTCATCTTCCTTCCTCCCTCTTCCCTCCAGTCCATCCATCCATCCATCCTAAATTCCAGGCCTCCTTCCCTCGCTCCTCCCTCCCTCCTTTTCTTCCTCTTCCTCTCTCCCTCCCTCTCCTTCCTTCCTTTCTTCCTTCCTTCTCTTCCTTTCTTCATCTTCTTTCCTCCCTCTTCCCTCCAGTCCATCCATCCATCCATCCTAAATTCCAGGCCTCCTTCCCTCGCTCCTCCCTCCCTCCTTTTCTTCCTCTTCCTCCCTCCCTCCCTCCCTCTACTTCTTCCAGGTCTCCTTCCCTCGCTCTTCGCTCTCCTTCCTTCCTTCCTTCCTTCCTTCCTTCCTTCCTTCCTTCCTTCCTTCCTTCCTTCCTTCCTTCCTTCCTTGTCTTCCTTTCTTCATCTTCCTTCCTCCCTCTTCCCTCCAGTCCATCCATCCATCCATCCATCCATCCAAAATTCCAGGCCTCCCTCCCTCCCTCCCTCCTTCCCTCCCTTCCTTCCATAGAGGGGGCCCTCTTCCATCCCCTTCCCCTGAAGCCAGCCGGCCGAGGGCATTTGGCTCAGCTCCTCTGACGAAGCCCCGTGAGCCGTTTCCCTGCCACCCACCATCTCCCTGGGATGCAACTCCGCCTGTGTATATTGTGGCCAATTAGCGCCTGGTGCTGCCACCCGTTTATTCACCTAAGCTTTTAATTAACATCCGCAGCGTTTCCCTGCTGCTTGCTAGCGGTTTAATGCTTCTCCCTCGCCTTTCCTTTTCCCCGGATTTTATAACATTGCGGCGTAAAAAAAAAAATCAAGGTTGATTTTTAAAAACAAATAATAGATGTCATTTTCAGGTATTCAGGCACGGGAGTTTAGCAGGCTGACACACGTCGTCGGAAATATTGCAGGGCCTCTGGGTTATTCCTGTACAAGTTGCCCTCGCCACAATGGAGCCCAAAATATGAGCCGCTAGATTATGTAAAAAGAAAATATATAAATGGAAATCATGAATTAATTTTTATTAAGGTTAAGATTATTTTTATTAAGATTAGCATACTGTCTTTGGTGTAAGCCGCCCAGAGTCCTCGGAGAGTGGTCGGCATAGAAATATGACTAATAAATAAATAAATAAATAAGATATTGGAAGGTATTGTTTGAGAAAATCGATAGCTATAATAATTGGGATATTGTTTAAATATGTCTAGCGATTGCAATAATTTGAACATTTTTTATTTAAGCAAAAAAGAAAAGGAAATTGAAATAGCATTATTTGAATTAAGAACTAAGTTTAAATGTCAAATGTTAAATTGCTATATTTTTAAGATCAGAGATAAGGTTTAAATTTGATAAATGAACTATGAGTTATTAACTGACTTAAGATTTTAGGTGGGTTAATAGAAGGGTAATTGTTTTGATTAAGTAAATAAGAGTAAACTCTTTTTAAGATGGTATTAGTTGAATAAGTGACTTAAGATTGAGAAATAAGTGTTATGGCAAAATAGAATATATAAAATTTTGTTAAAGATGACAAAAATTGTATAAATTGATGACCGGATCAAAGCTCTGTTCCAAAAAGATGTAATTGGTATGTTTGGTTAAAAAAAATAAAAAACTTTTTGCAAAAAAAAAAAAAATATGAGCCACTTGCCAAGCGTCTGAATTTTATTCACTTTTCCACAGGGGATGCTGCAACAGTCGTAAGTGCGAACAACAGAATCAGCTGCTGTTTTCAGTTCCGTCGTAAATCTGAACGGTCATTAAATCAACCGTTGTGAGTTGAGCACGACCTGAATTCACTGGCAGGTAGTCCTCAATTTACAACCAAGGTTATAAAACACACCCCTCTCCCCAAAGGAACTTGTGACTCGGTTCCGAAATTCTGAAATGGCTGAGCGAGTCCCATGCTTGATTTATCATGTTTTTGCCAAAAAACCTGGTTTTTAGCAAAAACACCCCGTAATGAACGATGTTTTCGCTTAATGACTCTAGATTCGTTCAGCGACCATGAGGATTCGCTTAACAACAACTGCAAAAAAGGTTGCACAATCAGGTCTGACTCGTGATGAACCACCTCATCGTCGTCGCAACTTTCAACCGAAACGATGCAGGCTCCGCTGTGGTTGTTAGCCGAGGACTATAGGTAATCCTCGACTTACAACAGAGGTCTTCAAACTTGACAGCTTTAAGACTTGTGGACTTCAACTCCCAGAATTCTCCAGCTATGCCCGGCTGGAGAATTCTGGGAGTTGAAGTCCACAAGTCTTAAAGCTGTCAAGTTTGAAGACTTCTGACATACAACTTTTCATTTAGTGACCATTTCAAAGTTACAAAGGCCGTGAAAAGAGCATCGTGACATTTTTCACACTTAATGACCATTGCATCGTCCTTATGTTGTATCAAAATTCAGACCCTTGGCAACTGATTCATATTTATGACGGCTGCAAAGTCCCGGGGGTGGGGGTGGGAGGTCATGCGATCCCCTTTTTGGAACCTTCTGACAATGGGGAAGCCCGATTCACTGAACAACGGTGTTACTGACTTAGCAATGGCAGAGATTCACTTAACGATGGTGGCGAGGCAGGTCGTAAAACGGGGCAAAACTCACTGAACAACGGTCTCGCTGAGCCGCAGAAAGGTTGGGCTCAATTGTAGTCGTAAATCGAGGATTGCCTGTAATCCGTACGTACCTCTCTTAATCCAGGTGTGTGGCTCTAATTCTCCGCTTCTTGCCCGCAGGGAGGTCATCCAGATTGACCAGTTCTTGAAGGAGACGGCCGTCCGCGAAGCCAATGCCAAAGTGCGCCTTCAGCAGTTCATTGAGGAGCTCCTGGACCGAGCAGACCGAGCCGAGAAGCAGCTTCAGATCATCAGCAGCAGTTGTGGAACTACTCCGAACTGTAGTTTAGGAAGATGTAGTATGCCGGGATCCAAAAACACCAACCGAGGCGTAGCTAATGAAGCCAAGAGTGAGGTGGGTCTTCCCGGAAGAGACAGAGACTGTGGTCAAGGCAGGACCTCAACTTCCTAACGGTCAGGACAATTAACCAGTGGAACAGCTTGTCTCCAGAAATCGTGGGTGCTTCATCACTGGAGGATTTTAAGAAGGGACCGGATAACCACTTGTCCGAGATGGTAAAGGATCTCCTGCTTGAGCAGAGGGTTTCGACTAGAAGGACCTCCAATGCCCCTTCCTACTATTCTATTCTATTCTATTCTATTCTATTCTATTCTATTCTATTCTATTCTATTCTATTCTATTCTATTCTATTCTATTCTATTCTATTCTATTCTATTCTATTCTATTCTACCCTACCCTACCCTACCCTACCCTACCCTACCCTACCCTATTCCTATCCTATCTTATTTCTATTCGTCTAGTCTAGTCTACTCTACTCTACTCTACTCTACCCTACCCTACCCTACCCTACCCTACCCTACCCTACCCTATCCTATCCTATTTCTATTCCTCTAGTCTAGTCTACTCTATTCCTCTACTCTACTCTACTCTACTCTACTCTACTCTACTCTACTCTACTCTACTCTACTCTACTCTACCCTACCCTACCCTACCCTATCCTATCCTATTTCTATTCCTCTAGTCTAGTCTAGTCTAGTCTAGTCTAGTCTAGTCTACTCTATTCCTCTACTCTACTCTACTCTACTCTACTCTACCCTACCCTATCCTACCCTACCCTATCCTACCCTACCCTACCCTACCCTACCCTATCCTATCCTATTTCTATTCCTCTAGTCTAGTCTAGTCTAGTCTACTCTATTCCTCTACTCTACTCTACTCTACTCTACACTACTCTATTCTACTCTGCTCTACTCTACTCTACCCTACCCTACCCTACCCTACCCTACCCTATTCCTATCCTATCCTATCCTATCCTATTTCTATTCCTCTAGTCTACTCTACTCTATTCTACTCTACTCTACTCTACTCTACCCTACCTTACCCTACCCTACCCTACCCTATCCTATCCTTTTTCTATTCCTCTAGTCTAGTCTACTGTATTCCTCTACTCTACTCTACCCTACCCTACCCTACCCTATCCTATCCTATATCTATTCCTCTAGTCTATTCTATTCTAGTCTACTCTACTCTATTCCTCTATTCTACTCTACTCTACCTTACTCTACCCCACCCTACCCTATCCTATCCTATTTCTATTCCTCTAGTCTAGTTTAGTTTAGTCTACTCTACTCTACTCTATTCTACTCTACTCTACTCTACTCTACTCTATTCTACTCTACTCTCAACTCCTCTGGGTTCCTTCTTCAACTCTGGGAAACTCTCTGCTCATTCAGGGCAACCTCCAGTGTTAAATGCATAAAAGTCCTTCAGCAAGGTTTACACGGAGTCTGTCGATGCAAGCGGGGTCAGCGTGGGTAAATAGAAACTCCATGTTCAAGAGTATGATGCTTGTCAGTAACAGAACAACAGAGTTGGAAGGGACCTTGGAGGTCTTCTAGTCCAACCCCCTGCTCAAGCAGGAGACCCTAGACCATTCAAGACGAATAGTTGTCCAAACTCTTAAAAACCTCCAGTGTTGGAGCACTCACAACTTCTGGAGGCAGGCTGTTCCACTGGTTAATTGTTCTCACTGTCAGGAAATTTCTCCTTAATCCCAGGTTGCTTCTCTGCTTTGATTAGCTTCCGTCCTTTGCTTCTTCTCCTGTCTTGTCTTGATTCCAAACCAGATCACCAGGCTTTGAATGGATGAAACTCATAGTGAGGCTGTTTTTTTATTTAGGAATTTTATTTTATTTATTTATTTTTATTTTTATTTATTTTTATATGCCGCCCTTCTCCGGAGACTCAGGGCGGCTTACAATGCGTTAAGCAATAGCCTTCATACTTTTGTATATTTTTTATACAAACTCAGCTTATTGCCCCCACAAACTGGGTCCTCATTTAACCTACCTTAGAAAGGATGGAAGGCTGAGTCAACCTTGTGCCTGGTGAGAATTGAACTCGCAGTAATTGCAGGCAGCTGGATGTTAAATGCTGCCTTAGTAGGAGGCATTAGCCTCCTATGCCACTCAGGCTCCTTATTCTGGCTCAATTCCTTCATACCAAGCTGAGGAATTCTGAGAGTTGAAGTCCATTAGGTCTTAAAGTTGCCAAGGTTGGAGACCCCTATTCTAAAAGAAAACTATGAGGACAAGCGGATGAATGGAGCTTATTCAGCTTATTGATAGATGTCAAGATGTTCTTAAAAAGATGCACCAAGGGGAACATTCGGCTTATATTTATATCGCGCGGTAAACATCTGTTTTTGCTCTAAGCTCCTTAAAAATCTACGTTTCAATCTGTGAAAAATCCTACGGTGGGTTTTTTCTGCTTCTTAAGCAATCGTGCGAGAACATCATTCTTCTCAGCCTCGGCTCTGATAAGGTAGATTGGCAGACTTTAACCTGTATCCTTGGAGACTGTCGGAGTTATACAACGAGTTGCATAGTTACACATAGTTACTGAGCGATGTGTCGCACCACCTAGAGTGTAGATCAGCATCCATGTTGGAAGGAGATGTTGGCTTTTCGGAACAAAATGGTTCCTGCTGAAATACAGGCCCTCCCACATCTGGACCTTTTGTTTAAGTCCTCTGCCGCGGTCAGATTTCATCCAAGTTAAAAGCAGATGATTAGCAGCCAGGATCTCTGTAGGGGGAAAGAGAACCGATTAGACGGATCTTCTCCAGTTTTCTTAGGAATTCAAACATTCCAATTCAGAATAGAGCTGGAAGGGACCTTAGAGGTCTTCTAGTCCAACCCCCTGTTCAATCAGAAGAACCTATACACGTGATGGAGAATCGATGGCGCGCGTGCCACTGATGGCACCCAGAGCCATATCGGTGGGCACGCGAGCATTGTCCTAGCTCAGCTCCAACGCGCATGTGCATGCTGGCCAGCTAATTTTCAGGCCTTCTGGGCCCACTGGAAGTCAGGAAACGGGCAGTTTCCAACCTCCAGAGGGCCTCCGGGGACGTAGGGAAGGCTGTTTTTGCCCTCCCCAGGCTCCCAGAAAGCGTCTTGAACCTTGGGAGGGCGAAAAATGGGCCTACCGGGCCCACCGGTAACCTTTTTGCCGTCGTGTGCCAAAAGCAGGGGAAATGGGGGGTTGCACGCACATGCGCAGGGTGCAGGGGGCATTGGATTATGGGTGTGGGCACGCACACGCGTGAATCCCCCCCTTGCGGCCCCCGCTTTTGGCACGCGACAGCAAAAAGGTTAGCCATCACTGACCTATATCATCTCAGACAAGGGACTCCTCTTGAAAACTTTCAGTGTTGGAGCACCCACAATTTCTGGTTCCACTGATTACCGTAATTGTCCTCACTGTTAGGGAATTTCTCCTTAATTCCAGGTTGCTTCCCTCCTTGATGAGTTTCCATCGCTGGTTTCTTGCCTTATTTTCAGGTGCTTTTGGGAATCAGTTGCCCCTCCCTGTTCTTTGGGGCAGCCCCTCAAATATTGGAACAATTCAGAGGTATTTGAATCATCTGGAGGCAGGGTGTCTGGTATTATGCAATGAAATCAATATTGTAAAATACAGATCTATGAAAGAAACTCCCCTTTAAATCGTTACTGGTAGTCCTCCACTTACAACAATTCATTTAGTAACCTTTCAAAATTAGAACGGCACCGAAAAAAGTGACTTGTGACATTTTTCACATTTACGACCATTGCGGCGTTCCCATGGTCACGAGATCAAAATTCAGATGCATCCTGAAGTGTTGCAATCATTTTCCGCATACATACTGTAAAATCTCCATTCCCTCCCCATTCCTGGGGGAAGGATACTGCACAATCCCCATTTCCTCCCGATCATCTGGGACTTGGGAGGCAGAGAATAGATGGGGGCAGGGCCAGTCAGAATTTTTACTACAGGTTCTCCGAACTACTCAAAATTTCCACTACCGGTTTTCCAGAACTGGTCAGAACCTGCAGAAACCCATCTCTGAGCAGGAACTAGTGGTTTCATGGACGTGGGTGAACTGGGGTGACCTCCCTGTTGTCTCTCCTTTCAGAGAGACAAGCATTCGATGGCTGACACAACGCCGCACAGCTCTTACGCCGTTTCCAATCAGAGGTCATCGTCCAGCACCGGGTATGAAATCAACTCGTAGACGTGCGCTTTTGCACGTCTGGTTGTTTCCTTTTTTGCTTTTTCAATTTATTTTCTTTTTCTTTTTCTTTTTATCGAAAGCGTTAAAACAGCAGGCCCCCCCAACCTTTCCAGCTTTGGGGAACCACCGGTGGCAGGGAGATAGGATGATTCCGCGTGACTCCATTTGCACACGCGCACCTCCATTGGCACAAGTGGCGGGCTGAATTCACTCTCTGAAAAGCACAGCGCAATTGTGCCAGACACAAAGTTTCTGGAAACCAGGCTTGGTTCATTTTTATTCCAGCCTAAGTCCCAACTTGTAAAAGGCGATTGAAAATCAGCTGACGTGCATCTTCTAAGGAAGGGGTCTCCAATCTTGGCAAGTTTAAGACTTGTGGACTTCAACTCCCAGAGCAAAGCTGGCTGCGGAATTCTGGGAGTTGAAATCCACAAGTCTTAAACTTGCCAAGGTTGGAGACCCCTGTTCTAAGGAACACAGTTAAAACATGGCTGGGATGAAACTGGCAAGTTTTGGATTGAGGGGGCGTTTCTACGTGGGTTTAACCTGTAAATTTTTGGAAACGGGGAAAGAAAAAGGCTGCCTCTTATACAATCGGGTCTAGGAAAAGTCGCCATGGCCAGCTCACTGTGGCCAACTTTCTGCTCCTTAACATGCCGTGGCAAAACTCACTGTAGACCCGTTCCTCTCTTAATATTATCGAGAATCGAAAGTGGCTGAAACAGCAAAAAGCGAAATTCGACGCTTGACAATCATTATGAATGATAATATTGTCGTTTTCTTCCATTGAGTTGTCCCACAGCGAGTTAGCGGCGAGTTGTCCGTTCAGTTTGACCATTGGCCAGCCTTGTATCTTGATATTTCTATTGTCAAGTGAGTAGGGTCTTCTCATGAGGCCCCACCACCAAAATACTAGCTCTGCCACTGCACAGCTCAGAGACCAGAGACCCCAAAGTTGGCTTCTCTCTGTGGGTCTTGTCTAGATCAGAGACCCCTCAATCTTTGGGGCACCAGGGACCGGTTCTGTGGAGAGAAAGTTTTTTTCTGTGGACCGGAGGGGACGTGGTTTCTCATGCTGACTGCATCCCTCGGATGAGGCTGGTTTGCGCGGCCCGGTTTTTGTCATGCCACAGCACAGGGTTTTGGGGATCCCTGTAGATGATGCTGAGTTGATCCTTTGACCCTTCCAAATTCTCAGAGAGCACCAAGGACCCCTCATGCTATCCCTGAGCTACAAATAATCTCCAATTTTCAAAAGAAATTCAGTTATTTATTAGGAGCAACATTTCGGTAATTACCCAAGCGGAGTCAGCTCTGCCTCCACGTAATTTACGGCTCCCTATGACCCTGTCTACCCGCTCACACACATTTATGTGTGTCATAAATCACATTCTTCAGGCTGTAGAAAGCACACCCCTCCTGCTGACCTCAGTAACCTGGGATACAATCTGGAGAAAGGCATGCGCGGAATGTGCTTTTAGTCGAGACAGCTGAGCAGCTCCGTCAGTTTTCCCCCCTCCTGCTTATGGCAACTCGAAAGCAGACCTAGAAGACTTGATACTTTATTAGATTTTTGGCTCTCTCACTTCAGGGCCTCCAGCTGCGCCAAGGCGGTCTCCCAGAGTTCGGGGTGCTATGACAGCGACAGTCCTGAAGCCTATCATGGGGGCGAGAACAGCAATGGGCCATCCTACCAGTCTCGAGGCTCAGAGAGCGGCTTCGACCGGCCCGCCGGTGTGCGCAGCTCGGCTTTGCGCAGACAGGCCATTCAAAATTGGCACCGCCGGCCGTACCGGAACAGCACCGAGGGCGAAGAAGGAGACATCTCCGATATCGGATCCCGGACCACCGAGTCAGAGGCGGAAATGTGGGAGCTGGAACCCAGGGTGCCCACTGAGGTCCAGCAGGTGAATTTCTCCAGGCCAGGACACAATTCCAGGATGGCAGGTAGGGTATGTCCACCAGGTAGACCAGTGTCCAGTAGGAATAGTGGGTTAATCATCGGTTAACTGTAACAGAATAACAGAATTAATAATAATTGTATAATAACAGAATAACACAATTAATGGGACGCGGTGGTTTAGTGGCTAAGACGCTGAGCTTGTCGATCGAAAGGTCGGCAGTTCAGCGGTTCGAATCCCTAGTGCTGCGTAACGGGGTGAGCTCCCATTACTTGTCCCAACCTAGCAGTTGGGTAAAAAATGCAAGTGGAAAAATAGGGACCAGCTTTGGTGGGAAGGTAACAGCGTTCCATGCGCCTTTGGCATTGAGTCATGCCGGCCACATGACCACGGAGATGTCTTCAGACAGCGCTGGCTCTTCAGCTTTGAAATGGAGATGAGCACTGCCCCCTAGAGTTGGGAACGACTAGCACGTATGCGTGAGGGGAACTTTTACCTTTAACACAATTAATAATAATTGTAAGTCGAGGACTACCTGTATTTAATCTCTCAAAGTTTGCACCTCTGTTTTGGTGATGCTCGTAAACCACCCAGTGGCTTGACAGTGAGCTGAGCGGCATATAAATATAATTAATAATCTTTTACGTCCCAGCCAGGTCCGATGCTGGAAAAGCGGCCCGGCCGGAGAGGGGAAGCGCCTCCCGTTCCAACGAGGTCATCAGCCCGGAAATCCTGAAGATGCGGGCTGCCCTCTTCTGCATCTTCACGTACCTCGACACCAAGACCTTGCTCAGGGCCGCGGAAGTCTGCAAGGACTGGAAATTTGTGGCACGACACCCCGCAGTGTGGACTAGGGTATTGCTGGAAAATGCCAGAGTCTCCTCAAAGGTAAAACACAGCTTTCTGCTCCTGAAGTTGGAGGTTCTTCTCTTTTATTACAGGTACTCCTCGAGCGTTCATTTAGTGACCAAAGTTACAACGGCACAGAAAAAAATGTCTTATGGCCGTTTTTCATATTTATGACCATTGCAGCATCCTCATGGCCAGGTAATCAAAATTCAGACGCTTGGCAACTGGCTCATATTTATGACGGTTGCAGTGTCCCCGGACTTTCTGACAAGCAAAATCAATGGGGAAGCCAGTTTCGCTTAACAACCGTGTTGCCAACTTAGCAACAGCAGTGATTCACTTAACAACTGTGGCAGGAAAGCTTGTAAATGGGGCAAACATTCAATAATTGTCTCACTTCACAACATAAAATTTTGGGCTCCGTCGTGGTTAAAAGTCGAGGCCTAACTGTATATGCCAGTTGCCAAATATCTCCATTTTGATCATGTGAACATGGGGAGGTGGCGACCGTCGTTGTAAATCATCGTGTTTCAGTGCCGTTGTAACTTTGAACGGTCACTAAACGAATGGTTGTAAATCAAGGACTACCTGTACCGATATTTGTCACAAGCGTCTCAGAGTCTCTGAGGGTTTTCTGGATGTTGTGTGAACTGATGTTCCCTTTTCTCCTCGTCCTGGGCTGTCATTCCAGCTGCCATTTTTCATTCTGCAGTGGACTTGCATGGAATATTTATTTTCCTGGTGGAGTCTGGATTTTATACATGCTGATACTTTTTTTTTTTCTCGATTCAATATTTGCCCTTTGTTGATTGCCAATTTCTTTATTTACTCACTCTGTCCCAACTTCCTGCTTGTTGAAGGCAGGCCAGCTCGCCATAAAGAACAAAACTTAATATGCCATTTAAAAAAAACCAGTTAAAATTAACTATACATCAGGGGTGAAATGCTCCCGGTTCAGACCGGATCGCCTGATCCGGTAGCGATGGCGGCGGGTGGTTCGGAGATCCGGTAGCAAAAATACCTGCACCCTGCCCCTCCATGCCCAGCTGAGCCGCAGGATCATCAGAGGCTTTTTTTTTTACTTTTAAAAGCATTTTTTCTACAACCTCTTCTAATGAAAAAATGCTTTTAAAAGTAAGAAAAAAAGCCTCTGATGATCGCGCGGCTCAGCTGGAATCGTCAGAGGCTTTCAAAGAATTTTTTTCTGCAACCTCTTGGCCGAAGAGGTGGTAAAAAAAATGCTTTGAAAAGTCTCTGACGATCCCCAGCTGAGTTGCCTGATCGTCGGAAAGGCTTTTCAAAGCATTTTTTTTAAAAGCCTCTCTGACGATCCCAGCTGAGTTGCCTGATCGGCAGAGGCTTTTCAAAGCATTAGAAAAAATGCTTTGAAAAGTTAAAAAAAAAAAGTTGGCCACGCCCACCAAAACCAAGGCCTTGAATTGTGTCCAGCAAACAACATGCACAACATGGATGTGATGTGCTGCGATACGGTGCCTCGAGATATAACGTGGCGGCCTTTTTTTGTGCTATTGGATGCTGGTGGATAGTGTTCAAGGGTAGCTCCTCGTTCGACTCCTGCAGTAGTCAAGCGGGGATGCTAATCTGATTCTGGGTCCTACTCCATTCCATAAAGTACAGGGAGTTCTCAACCTAAGCTCACAACTGAGCCCCAAATCTCTGTGAGGCAGTGGTTCAGTGAGCTTTGCCCTGCTTTACGACCTTCCTTGCCACGGTTGTTAAATGAATCCTTGGAGCTGTTCAGTTAGCAACATGGTTGCTAAGGGAATCTGGGATACAGTCATAAATATGAGTCAGTTTGCCAAGCGTCTGAATTTTGTTCACGTGACCAAAACGGTCGTAAGTGTGAGAAAATGGTCATGCATCACTTTTTTTCAGTGATGTTGTAACTTTGAACAGTCACTAAACGGCGTGTTGTAAATCGAGGACTACTTGTATCAGTTTATTGTGGTTGCAAAGCAGACTCCCATTTGGAGTGTAGTGGAGAAATGGAGCCCATTTCTCTTTTTTTTTCTCCAGTGTCTTTGCATAATAGCGCCTCTATAAGATATTTAATCTTATTAAAGATTAAATATTACTGTAAAGTGTACAGTATAATGAGCCACAACACACCATTGTAGTTGATTGATTGGAGAGTGCAGGCTGCTGCATGAGGCAACCTTCGTTATGATTGGTTGTTGGGTGTAAAAGGGGAGGTTCCCTTTTTTCCCGCCTTTTTTTCCCTTTTGTGTGCTCTCTATGCTGTTCTGTGATTTACCTCACGATTTACCTCACGATTTACCTCACAATGTAGCGATGTGCCCGGCTCTCGTTTGTTTGTTGCATATATACTGATAAGTCCTCGACTTACAACACTTCATTTAGTGCCCATTCGAAGTTACCCCATCATTGAAAAAAGTGACTTGTGACCGTGTTTCACACTTAACAACCATTACAAGCTTCCCCGAGATCAAAATTCAGCCGCTTGGCCACTGACTCCTATTTATGACGGTCGCAGTGTCCCTGGGATCACGCGATCCCCTTTGGCGACTTTCTGTCAAGCAAAGTCAAGGGGGCAGCCAGATTCCCTTAACAACTGAGTTATTAACTTAACCACTGCAGTGATTCACTTAACAACGGTGGCAAGAAAGTTGGGGCAAAACTCACTTAGCATAGGTCTCGCTTAGCAACAGAAATTTTCGGCTCAATTATGATCGTAAGTCGAGGACTACCTCTAAATGTGAAATATATTTATTTAGAGAAAACTACAACTTCGTGCCGGCGGTCTCTGACTCCATGTTTGTTTTTCTTGCACAGTTCCTGGTCATGTTGTCACAATGGTGCACCCAGACCCACTCTCTCACCCTCCAAAATCTCAAGCCCAGGCAAAGGGGGAAGAAGGAGACGAAGGAGGATTACATGAAAAGCACACGGTGAGGAAGAGAGCTGACTTCCAATATCTGAGGGGCTGCCCCAAAGAAGAGGAGGGGGTCCACCTATTCTCCAAACCACCTGAAAGCAGGACGAGAAGCAATGGATGGAAAGTGATCAAGGAGAGAAGCAACCTGGAATTAAGGAGAAATTTCCTGACAGTTAGAACCGTGATAGCGAACCTATGGCACGCGTGCCACAGGTGGCACATGGAGACATATCTGTGGGCATGCGAGTGTTGCCTGAGCTCAGCTCCAGCGCACATGTGCGTGCCGGCCAGCTGATTTTCGGGCCTTCAAAAATTGGGAAATGGGCCGTTTCCGGCCTCCCCAGAGCCTCAAGGGGGTGGGGAAGGTTGTTTTAGCCCTCCCCAGGCTCCAAGAAAGCTTCTGGAGCCTGGGGAAGGCGAAAAATGGGCCTACTGAGTCCACTGGTAACATTTTTGCCATCGTGTGCCAAAAGCGAGGGGAACGGGGGGGGGGCTGTTGCGCACGCATGCGCGGGGTTGGGGCACAGGGGAATATTGAATTATGGGTGTGGGCATGCATGTGCGCAACCCCCTCCCCTGTGTTCCTCCTGCTTTTGGCACGCGACAGCAAAAAGGTTAGCCATCACTGAGTTAGAACAATTAACCAGTGGAACAGCTTGCCACCAGAAGTTCTGAATGCTTCATCACTGGAGGTTTTTAAGAGGAGATTGGTACACCCATTTGTTTGGAATAGTATGGGGTTTCCTGCTTCAGCAGGGGGCTGGACTAGAAGACCTCCAAGGTCCCTTCCAACTCTACAATTCTGATAAGATCTATAGAACGTGGGGAGACTGGTCATACAATCCAGTGGCCCTCACTTTTCCTGGCTCAGGAGAGGAGCTACTGACAATGTTCCCGGTGGCCGTCCAAAGACCATCAGCCACTGCTGTTGGCACAGAGGCAGGGCACTAGTTTTGGGGGTTCTGGCAGGGACACATGGGTTGGTGTTTGGTGTTTTCAATGGAGTTTCCATTGGGTTTTCGTTTTAATGTGATTCTCTGTTCTCATTGATTCGCCCCTGAGAGGTTCTTGGTGGATAGGTGGGCAGTTGTTAATAAGCTGAAACTTAATAACATCTGGTACAAGGATTCCCATCGTCCCCAACCAGCACAGCTCTCAGGCTCCTCTGGGAAGGCTGGAGTTTGTCAATGATTTGGAGCTAAGCATTTGAACTCATCATTTTTATAAGCTATACGGACTTCAATTCCCAGAACTCCCTAGCCTGCATGCTGCTGGGGAATTCTGGGAGTTGAAGTCCTACCTGGAGAATTCTGGGAATTGAAGTTCTATATATGCTGGGTAAGGAATTTTGGAAGGTGAAGTCTACATAGGCTGGGTGGGGAATTCTGGGAGTTGAAGTCCACGCATCTTAAAATGGCCACGTTTGCAAAACACAGATTTAAATCATCCCTTTTCCAAATAAGTTGCATTAATATATTTTTTTCCAATTTTCTCAGCAATTGACACTATTATAAGTTGAGAACATTGAAAATCAAACACAGGATTTTTTCAAAACACAACATGCAAACAAATCATGGTGTAAATTAGGCCTGCAGCTGATCAACGTAGTTTCATATTGATTTAACCCTTGTTTCTCTGAAGAGTTTTAATTTGCAGAAAGGCTCACTACGGGCATAAGCAACTCCACAGAGCCCTCTATTTAAATAATTTGTAATTTTTCTCTTCCTTTTTTTGGGGGGGATTTGCCTTGCTAGGGGATGCCTCGAAGCAGGACTGGAGTCCTTACTCAAAGCCTCCGGGAGTAACCTCTTGATCCTACGGGTTTCCCACTGCCCCAACATTTTGACGGATCGTTCTCTCTGGCTGGCCAGCTGCTACTGCCGAGCTCTCCAAGCCGTCACTTATCGGTAAGTGGCAGGAGTGGGCTTCAAAAATTTTAGCAAAAAAGGCTTTTATACTTAGGAAGAAAGAATTTAATTTAATTGATTTTCAGAATTTATAAAAGGAAGGTTGATGAATAATTTGTAAAAGGGAGTTAAAGTGTGTGAGGGAGTTTTGAACCTTGCAGTAAGTTAGAATATTTTAGCATATGTTTGTTAAATGTTATACCCTGTTTTTGCTCTGGGAAGTCGGGGGTGGGGGGTGGGGAGGGGGGGTTGAAGGTTGGGTTAGGATATAAAACGGAGAGACAGATAAATGTATTAACAGATAAGTAAATGTGAGGGAAATGTTACATTAAATGAAATGAAAAGATGTACTTAGACGATACAATGAATGATTGATTATATATTGTATATTTGTTTGTTTATAAAATAAAAATCTTTTTTTCTTAAAAATAAAAAAATTTTTTAGCAAGGGGTTCTCTGCCGGTTTGCTGGGTGGGCCTGGCCATGGTGGGCGTGGCCTAGTCGGCCTCCTGAACCACGGAGGAGGGACGTTTTTGCCCTCCCCAGGCTCCAGAGGCTTTCCTTGAGCCTCCAGGAGGGCAAAAATGGCCTCCCCAGGCTCCAGAGCCACTCCCCGTTTCTGGCCTTCCCGATCTTCCAGTAGGCCCATTTTTTGCCCTCCCCGAGCCTCCATGCGCGCCCTGCACTTAAAAAATGGGCCACATGGGGACTCCTGGGAGGGGCGGGCTGGGTGGGTGGGGCCAGCCAGGAGTGGGATTTGGGGCCACTGGGGGCCTTCAACCAAATCAGAGTTTCTCAATCTCAAGAAGAAGGACTGACCCTGTTTGGCCGGCCAACCTCAGGCCAAGGTCGGTCCAGTTTGACCAAGAAGGTCCTTCTAGCAAGATTGAGCTGCTGTAGGAAAAGGAGAGGCAGAGCTGGTGGCGGAGTCAAGAGAGGAATTAGCCTAGACTCCTTACGTTCCCCCAACTTAGAAGCAGTTCTCCATTTAACAAGCACTCGTTTAGTGGCCGTTTGAAGTTACAATGGCATTTTAAAAAGTGACTTATGACTGTCACACTTAACGACCATTGCAGCATCCCTATTGTTGTGGAATGATGAGACCAAACAACATTCCTAGGTCAGCCAGAGACAGTTTTATTGCGCAAAGTTCAGAGCCAGTTTTGTACCTGAAGCTTTGAACAAAGAGAGAACTCTGATACAACTGGTTTTATACATTTCTAAGACAAAGGATTCAGTGAGATCATACATTTTCCATATATGGTTAACATGAGATCATACATCCGATTTTCCCTATATGCTTACATACATTGGATAATATGTTCATCTAATTACTTAAACCATTAATTTTAGTTTATAAAATTATCTTAGCCACACAACTTTTCCTTAAGTGCTCAGAGTTGCTAATGGGAGATTTACTACTGTCCTTGGGTAAATTTATTGGATTAAGTAACTCTTTGTAACATATAGGTCTTTGTGTCGTTCACAGTGAGGTCATTCAGATGTTTTCCATATGGCTGTCCTTTCGTGACATCTAGGTTTCATCAGAAGATATATTACCACTTAATGAGGTTTAACTGTTTGTTAATGTAATCTCCAACAAGCACTTTCCTCTCTTATAATAATGTGAATAGAGAGGTTCTCTCAGAGTTCATGTATCTAAGCACGTCTTCCCCTTATAACAATGTGAATAGAGAGGGTCCTCCAGAGCCCATATATCTGACTCTGTATGATTCCTATTTTATTCACATTATTTCTTTTATCTACATTACTATGGCCAAACAAAATTCTGATGCTTGGTAACTGGCATGTACCTTTGACGCAGTGGTGGAATTCAAATTTTTTTACTACCGGTTCTGTGGGTGTGGCCTGGTGGGCGTGGCTTGGTGGGCGTGGCAGGGGAAGGATACTGCAAAATCCCCATTCCCTCCCCACTCGGGGGCCAGCCAGAGGTGGTATTTGCCAGTTCTCCAAACTACTCAAAATTTCCACTACCGGTTCGCCAGAACCTGCTGAATTTCACCCCTGCGACAGTTATAGCATCCCGGAGGTCACGCAGTCCCCTTTTGCGACCTTTTGACCGGCAAAATCCATGAGGAAGCCAGGTTCGCTTCACAACCAGGTTCCTAATTTAGCAACTGTAATGATTCGCTCAAACAACGGCGGCAAGAAAAGTAAACCGGAGCAAAACTCACGTAACTGTTTCACTTAGCAACGGAAAGGTTGGAGTCAGTGGTGGTCGTAAGTCGAGGACGACCCGTATTGTCCTTTGGGACCAATAAGAATGGAAACAGGAGGAGCCCCCCCGGCCCATCAGTTCTGTTTTCAGGGTTTCTCTGCTGCAAATCTGAAGCCGTACTCCCCAGAGGCATCTCAGAGTTCCAGGGAGAACAACGGCAAAGTTGGCAGCGATGCCAACCAGACAGTTCTTGGCACCCGCACGGAGAAGAGAGAGGCGGTGTGAAATAATCACAGCCTTTACTGTCTCCGTCGGGGCTGGAGAAGCAGCAAGAGAACAAAAGATTGGGGGTGGCGGCACCCATCTCGCTAGGGCTCCGTTCTTGGCATAGTTGGCGTGTTGTTGTGGTGTCAAGCTTTGGAGGGAGACACCTTATAATTAGCCCAGCTGGAATCAGGCAATGAGACGGTCTCTGGGGAAGGGAAAAAAAAAAAGAGGGGGCAGCCCTCAAAATAGAAAATAAAGGAATAACAGAGAATTCACCCTAGAGGTCATCTAGTCCAACCCCTCCTTGAAATTCGGACGCTTAGCAACTGGCCTGTATTTATGACACTTGTAATGTCCTGGGATCATGTGATCCCCTTTTGCGGCCTTCTCACAAGCAAAGTCAATGTGGGGAGCGGGGGGGGGGAGCCAGATTCCCTTAACAACCGGTTGTAAAATGGGGCAAAATTCACTTTACTATCTCTCTCTCTCTCTTAGCAACAGAAACTTTGGGCTCAATTGTGGTCGTAAACCGAGGAGCACCTGTCCTTATAGTGGTTCTCAATGTTTCCGGAGCAGGGGGTTGGACTAGAAGACCTCCAAGGCCCCTTCCATCTCTGTTGTTCTCTTTAGGTTTGATCACATTCGTTTTCCCTCCGGGATTCAGGCGTGGGAGATTATTTCAATGGTTGCCTGTTTGCAACCCTCTCTGACTCATTTGCTGTGCCATTGTGTTTCTGCCGAAGGAAATTAGCGACATAGACAACGAGGCTCCTGTCAAAAGGCGACAGTGGTGAGGCGCGGGCTCGAGGTAGCATTCGGACATGGCGCCGCTTCTAAGAATAGAGGGTGCCGGGGACACATAGCTGGCAGGAGAGAGGAGCACGGAACAAGATCTCCACTGCAGAATTTTCCACAGCAGATTGTGTGAAAGGAAACACACGACACCCCTGGCATCTGTTGAGTTGGCATCTCCGTCCCTGCCGTTCTTATACTCCAACCAGCCTGGAGATTAATTCATTGCTGGTATCTAAGAGGGCATCGTGTGGACAACCTGTTCTAGGGACCATCTGTTCTGCCCCAGCTACGGACCCCAAAGAACGCAGCACACACAAAGTCTGTACAAACCTTAGTTGACTAAATTAAATCAGTCTTTTTCAAACAAAGGCTGTTAATTAACTTTCTTAACAGCCTACAAGAATCCAAAGAATAAATAATCGTAATCTTACTAGGATTGGCAGAAAGCCCAGAAGCAATTTGCAGGACACTGATAAAAGAACTAAGATCCGGTCGCGAAGGAATGTGAACGAAGTTGTTCCCTGCAAATTGCTTCAGTCGGCATTCCTCCTTAAATAGGCTAAGGGAGTGACC
Organism: Pantherophis vulpinus; assembly: GCA_037215915.1. NCBI lineage: Eukaryota > Metazoa > Chordata > Lepidosauria > Squamata > Colubridae > Pantherophis > Pantherophis vulpinus. The sequence goes on along the minus strand of JAXLNS010000008.1, from coordinate 2,553,303 downwards.
AATTAGCCCCAAGCCTTACTATCGAGGAAACCTCCTCTTGAGGAGCCACTCCTGCCTTTTGGCAGCTCTGCGCGCCTGTGCATTGAGAAGAGGCTCCTCCTCTTCTTCCTCTTCACCCATGGAAGCTTCTGGAGGTTCTGAAGGCCCTGGCTCAATCCCCGCCTCTGGCACCACATCTTCTCCAGCCTCCTCATTGTCCAACTCGAGTGCCAGCTACACAGGCTGCTGGCGCAGCACCACACCAGCCTCCTCGCTGTCTGAACCAGCTACTAGCTGCCCAGGCCGCTGACGGGCCACAACACCATCTAGCATTCTCCTGGTTCCTTTCTTGCCCACCCACGCTTTGGTGAGGTAGAAGGTGGTCCAGATTGTGGTCAGGTCCTCTGTGGAGCTCTCCAATTAAAAGTGGAGGAGCTGACTTGGCGTAGGTGGCTTCTGAGGTGGAAAGGTGGTGATCCCGGCTTGCAAGAACAGTCAGAAAGCATCTCCGTAGGTTTAGGAGAACCCCAAAGATGAGGTTGGAGAACTAAGCACAACAAATCCACTTTAAGGTTGGGATCTGAAGAAACCTGGGTTTTTTTCAAGGTCATCTCTGGGACTTTAGAACATCTGCAGAAGATGTTGCTGAATTATACCACGCCATCCATTGCAGTTGAGCAACATCTGGAGAAGCAGAGATCTCCCAACATCTGGAGGACTTTAGGTCTCCTGTTTTTGTAATCTTACCCCGGTGGATCTGTCCGTGTTCTTGGTGTTTTGGTCCTCCTGCACCACCAAGACTGAGAGTCGTGAGGTGCTACAGAAAGTTGGTTCCTATCATCTCATCTCATCCCATATCTCTCGTCTCATCTAGTTTAGTTTTAGTTTAGTTTTATTAAAATTATATACCGCCCTTCTCCCGAAGGACTCAGGGCGGTGTCCAGCCAGGATAAAAAACCAACAATATAATAGTTAAAAACAATTTAAAATTATTAAATAGTTTGGCCCATGATCTAAAATAACATAAAATAACCCATTAAAAATAATAATTCAGGCCAGCCCGATTCACTTAACCATGTTCCTAACTCAACAACTGCACTGATTCACTTAACAACCATGGCAAGAAACGCCGTGATCCCCTTTTGTGACCTTCTGACAAGCAAAGCCAATGGGGAAGCCAGATTCATTTAACAACCGTGCGACTAATTTAATAACTGCAGCCTTTCACTAAATCACGGTGGGAACAACAGTTGTAAAATGGGATGAAACTCATTTAACAACTGTCTTGCCGTTGGAAGAAATTTCCCCGATTCGTTCCCAGTTGGGATACACCACAGACGCTGAGAAGAAATGGATGCAGAAGCCAGCCGCCAGAAAGTGGAATTCTTTTAATGTAGGGAAGGCAAGAAGCAAGAAGTGACACAGCTGGAGCGACCCTGGCTTGTTTCTGATTGCCCTGAGTTTTGTTTTCCTGTTTTTTGGGGGTTAATCCTGTTCCTGGGCCTTTGTGTTTTCTTGTCCTATGGGTTAATCCTGTCTGGGGGCAGGAAGGGGGAGTTTCCCTTTACTTTGAAGAGTTTATTTTTAGCCTGATTGCCCTTATCTTAATGGCTCTACTTAAGTGTTTCTGTGGTCAGCTTTGTTACTTTTGTAACAGTGTCTGAGTTTTCCTTTCAGCTGGTGCTTCTTGGTTTTCTTAAAGGGGGAAGGGCTGGCTTGAGTCTCTTCTCTTGGCACAGTTTTCCAAGATTTCCGGTGCTGTCCTTTTGGGGTGTACTTCCCACACTTGCTTAGCAACGGAAACCTTGGGCTCCATGGTAGTCGTAAATCGACGATTATCTTTAATTCGGGTTTAACGGTCTGGCTGGGAGCAATGCATCACATTAGATCTGCAGTCCTTCCGGGTGCAAATGTCCCCATCCTCCACTCCCTCCCTTTCTCCCTCTTTCTCACTCTGGCTAGTCAGATGTACCTGCAGAATTTGGCAGTTTTCTAATCTGTCAGGATGACTCATCCTTTTAATTAAGACGACTGCCAAACAATTCAGGAGCCTTGGCTGGAGAGGCAGATGAATTTTTCCAGATAATTCATGCTTGCTTATTTTTAGGCTCCTCTCTAGCGTGGAACTGGGTCATGCAACATAACAAAAAAGCCCAAGCTAGTTTTACAAAGGTTATTTTTTTTATTAAATCGATTGATTTGCCACCTCTAAGACTCACAGAGATGTGCAGGAATTTACAATGCTTACCGTTTTATGGAGAGAAAGGGACCGAAGATGGGTGAGACGCCCTAATCTCATAACAGGGAGCCGGCATCTTCCCACAAAAATCCACCCATTGGCAAAAGTTTCAATTCAGTTTTCATTTAGGCTTGTTGTCGTCTACGTGGCCTCTTTTGCCTACAGGAATATGTAAGGCACTTCCTACTGGATGGGGTTACTGGTTTGGGTACCCCCAAATCTATCATGGAGACCACCCTTTTGTTCTGCCCTATCATGAGATGGCGATCAACTGGAAATAGGGTACTCTTTGAGCTTGGTGCTTTTCTTGCAGATGTTTCATGACCCAGCTAGCTAACATCATCAGTGCTAGAAGAGAGGGGAATTTGCAGAGTGGAGGAAGAGGAGGAGGACTGTGGGGTCCTTGGTGGCAGTGGTGGGTTGCTACCGGTTCTCCCTGCTTCTTGCGAACCAGTAGTGGAAATTTTGAGTAGTTCGGAGAACCGGTAAATACCACCTCTGCCTGGCCCCGCCCCCAATCTATTCGCTGCCTCCCGACTCCCAGCTGATCGGCTAGAAAGAAAAAATCAGGACTCACTTGACAAAGAAGAGGGGAAAAAAACAAGACACCGTAGCTTTAAATTGAGAAGCCAAGAAGCCTCCCAACTGATCGGCTAGAACCAATCCGCTCCTTGTAAACCGCTTGGTGGTGGTAGATGGGCAATTGAGGCCAAGCTGCCTGAAAGCGGTTTCCGATGCTCTCGGTGGTAGCAGAGCGGCAAAAAACTGTTTAAACTCTTGCTGCGGCGCTTCAAAGGGCCGCCCTACAGCTGATCAGTGGTAAGAGGCAGTGTGGTGGTAGACTGGTGCGCTCCAAAAACAAATGGGTAGACCAGTATGGCTCTGAAAGCCAAAATCTGTTAGAGATGTTTCTCTCAGGCTGACTGAGTCAAAACTGGGCCTGAGAGGAAGGAACAAGGGGCGTGGTCAAAAATCTATGACTCCCCTTGACTTGAGTGACATTGAGTTGACCATGCCTACCCAGTCACATGACCATCAAGCCACGCCCACTGTCACATGACCATCAAGCCACGCCCACAAAATAAGCCATGCCCACAGAACCGGTAGTAAAAAAATTTAGAACCCACTCCTGCTTGGTGATCTCTGAGCTTGGTTGTTTTCTTGCAGATATTTCATTACCCAACTAGGTAGCATCATCAGTGCTAGAAGGGAGTGGGGATTGTGGAGGGAGGAGGAATAATAATAATAATAATAATAATAATAATAATAATAATAATAATAATAATAATAATAATAAGGAGTGCACCTGGACCGGATGAGCTGCATGACTTCTGGTTAAAGGCACTTACAAGTCTGCACAAAAGATTGGCAACCCAGATGAACCAGATCCTAAAAACACCTGAAAATGATGGATGGATGACAACTGGAAGGACATTTTTGATCCAAAAAGATAAAGAAAAAGGAAAGGACCCTGGAAACTATAGGCCAATCACCTGCTTGCCAACAACATACAAGCTTCTTACTGGTATCATTGCAAACCAAATCTATGGATACCTGGAAAGAAATAACTTGCTTCCTGTAGAACAGAAAGGATGCTGCAAAAACTCAAGAGGAACAAAAGATCAATTGCTGATCGACAAGCTAATCCTAAAGAACTCAAAGAAAAGACGAACCAACCTGTTCATGGCTTGGATAGACTATAAGAAAGCATTTGATTCAGTTCCCCATAGCTGGATCAAGAAATGCCTGGAAATATTAGGCATCAGCAGCAACATACAAAAATTCATGGAATCTTCAATGAACCTCTGGAAAACAAAACTTATGGCTAATGAAGAAGAACTGGGTGAAGTTGAAATTAAACGAGGCATTTTCCAGGGCGATTCCCTTTCACCTCTACTTTTTATACTCTCAATGCTACCACTGACAATCATTTTGAAGAAGATGAACTGTGGATACGAACTTGCAAAGAAAGGACTGAAAATCTCGCACTTGATGTACATGGATGATTTGAAGCTGTTTGGTAAAACAAAAGCTGAACTGAATTTATTAATTGAAAACACAAAAGAATTCAGCCAAGACATTGGTATGCAGTTTGGAATTGACAAATGTGCAACAATAGCAACCAAAGCAGGCAAGATCATAGAAGAGGATGGAATAGAACTAGAGAATGAAGAAATGATAAAGGCAGTAAAATCAGAAGAAGGCTACAAGTACTTGGGGATTTTAGAAGCCTCTGACTTAATGCATAATAAAGTCAAGGAATTAACTTCAGCCAAGTACATTCAACGAATTCGTAAGATATTAATGTCCAAATTGAGTGGAGGAAACATCATAAAAGCCATAAATACCTGGGCTATACCTGTGATTAGATACTCTGCAGGAATAATTGACTGGACCCAGATGGAGTTAGACAATTTGGACAGAAAAACAAGGAAGCTTATGACAATGAATCACGCCTTGCACCCTAAAAGTGATGTTGACCGATTATATTTACGAAGAGCAGAGGGTGGTCGAGGACTCCTACAAGTAAAGCAGACTGTGGAAAAAGAAAAATGCAGCTTGAATGGTTACATCCAGAAAAGTGAAGAACCAATGATTAAGGAAGTAAATAAAGGAGGCCTTTTAAAGACAACTAAAACAAAAGCAGAATATAAGAAAGAAGTAATTGAGCAGCGAGCTGAAAATTGGAAACACAAAGCTCTGCATGGCCAATACTTGAAAAGTATTGAAGGCAAAGCTGACCAGAAACTAACTTGGAACTGGTTAAGATCAGGAGTACTGAAAAAAGAAACAGAAAGCTTTATTTTGGCAGCTCAAGAACAAGCCCTAGCCACAAACTGTATGAAGGCAAAAATTCAACATGTTACCACCAACAGCAAATGCCGCCTCTGCAATGAAAAAGAAGAGACAGTTGACCACCTGATCAGTGGGTGCAGCAAAATTTCACAAACTGACTACCTACAATGCCATGACCGTGTTGCTAAAATCATTCACTGGAAATTGTGCCAGAAGTTTGAATTTGAGTACAGCAAAAACCACTGGGAACATCAGGTTGAGAAAGTTTTAGAGAATGAGAAACTCAAGATCTTGTGGGACTTTAGGATTCAGACTGACAGGCACTTGATCCACAACACACCTGACATAACAATAGTTGAAAAGAAAAAAGTATGGTTCATTGACATTGCAATACCTGGTGATGCACGAATTGAAGATAAGCAGCAAGAAAAAATCACAAAGTACCGGGACTTACAAATTGAAGTTGAGCGACTGTGGAAAAAGAAATCATGTGTTGTCCCGATTGTAATTGGAGCCCTCGGAGCAATACCCAAAGGGCTACCCCGCTATTTAGAAATTCTAAATTTGCCGGACTTGAACATTTTGACTCTACAAAAAACCACCTTACTCGGAACAGCTTACATCCTCCGACGATACCTTAACAGTTCCTAGGTCCTTGGTTAGGACTCGAGCTGCTGAGCTATTAACCAGCCTCAAAGGCTGTGAATCTCACTAAAGATTAACCAATAAATAATATGGGGTCCTTGGTACTCTCTATTGTAAACTGTGGTTTTCTTGCAGACGTTTCATGACCCAACTAGATAATATCATCAGTGCTAGAAGGTAGTAGGCTTTGTGGAGGGAGGAGGAAGAGGAGGACTGTGGGTTCCTTAGTGCTGAGGTTGGTAGTTTTCTTGAAGACGTTTCATTACCCAACTAGGTAGCATCATCAGTACTAGAAGGGCTGGGGTGTGCTCTCTGTTTACATACAAGTGGCTTGCCTTGAAGTCAATATTGGTAGGAGAATTCTTGGTGATTCCTTAATTAGGCAGTTATTTACTGCTGGATTGTTGGTCTGAGATGGTAGTTCCTTGATTGAGGTGTTGCTTATGTCTTGGTTGTTGGTCTAGTAGTCTTAATCCTGGGGTTAATGCCTGTCCTATTTGCCTGTTGATTGCCGTCAATAAGGTGGTTTCATCTTTTTGTTTCCCTTTTAGCTTTTTCATTGTCTCTCTTTTGAAAGGTGTGTAAGTGTTGTTTATCTTTATGTGCCAGTTGATGGCCGATTTGTCTGAGTGCCTGCAGGTTTCCAGGAATTCCCTAGGGTTTCTTGGGGGGATTTAGCTTAGTCTAGGATGCTCACACCTTCCTAATGGAAAACTAAGGTGAAGTCTGCCAATCTCTTGTGCAATTAATTCCTCTGACTTCTAGTAAGTCTGGTTTATTTAGAAACAAGTACAGCCTACCTCTGAGAGCGTACATATAAGGCAACTGGTGAGCCAAAAAATTACGGTAAATTGCAAACCAATTTCCTCCAACTCTGCCCTCGTTTTGTGATTTTTTTTTAAAAAAAAAAAAACACAGACAAATATCAGTATTTGTTTTCCTATGCAGCTCCTCTACCAGGGGTGGGATTGTACCGGTTTGGACCGGTTCGGGTGAACCGTTAGCTCCGACGATCAGCTGGGAGCAAACCGGTTCTCCCCGATGATCAGATGGGCCCACCCGTACTATTTTCCTACCTTTATCTTTTCAGTTGATTCGCGCGGCAGAGCAGATTGCCGCGAAGCGCGCGATCACCAAACCAATTGTTAAACTGGGAGGATCTCACCACTGTCCTTTGCCAGAAAGGACAGTGCCACTGTCCTTTCCCTAATCTATGCCCATTTTCCAGAAGAATTAATCTCTTTTTTTTCTTCTTCTTCTTCTTCTTCTTCTATTTTCCCGGACCAGGAGCTCCACCGATCCTGTGGGCCATGAAGTCATCTGGGCCTTGGGAGCAGGTTGTCGAGATATCATCTCTCTGCAGGTGGCACCCCTCCATCCTTGGTAAGAGGCACCCCCGGATATTCACAGGTCTCTTTTCTCTTTTTTGGCAAACCCCCCCCCCGCCCCCCGGTCTCTGGACATCAAGCTACGAAGAAGCTCCAACCAGCTCCGTTGACATGTTCTCTTCCTAATTTGTATCTCCGTGACGTGATCTTCACGATTCGTTTCTTGTCTCTCTTCTTTTAAAAATATTTTCCAGCCAGCAACCGACAAGGTTTAGTAACCGTTGTCTGCAGATGATTGGGCGTTGCTGGCCACACTTGAGAGCCCTGGGCGTCGGAGGAGCTGGCTGCGGCCTGCAAGGACTGGCTTCCTTAGGTAAGTCCAGATTTGGGACCCTTTCTGGCCCAGGAAGAAGGAAGGAAAAGAGGCACGGAAGGTGGTTTTATCATGTCTTCAGGCTGACCATGGTTTAAGGCAGGGGTGGCCAAACCTGGGTATTTTAAGACTTGTGGACTTCAATTCCCAGAATTCTGGGAGTTGAAGTCCACCCATTTTAAATTCTGCTGGCTGGGGGATTCTGGGAGTTAAAGTCCACCCATTTTAAAGCATGCTGCCTAGGGGATTCTGGGAGATGAAGTCCATCCATCTTAAACCCTGCTGGCTGGGGGATTCTGGGAGTTGAAGTCCATCCGTATTAAACCCTGCTGGCTGGGGGATTCTGGGAGTTAAAGTCCACCCATCTTAAAGCATGCTGCCTAGGGGATTCTGGGAGATGAAGTCCACCCATCTTAAACCCTGCTGGCTGGGGGATTCTGGGAGATGAAGTCCACCCATCTTAAAGCATGCTGGCTGGGGGATTCTGGGAGTTGAAGTCCATCCATCTTAAACCCTGCTGCCTGAGGGATTCTGGCAGTTGAAGTCCTTCCATCTTAAATCCTGCTGGCTGGAGGATTCTGGGAGTTGAAGTCCCCCCATCTTAAACCCTGCTGGCTGGGGGATTCTGGGAGTTGAAGTCCTTCCATCTTAAACCCTGCTGGCTGGGGGATTCTGGGAGTTGAAGTCTATCCATATTAAAGCCTGCTGGCTGAGGGATTCTGGGAGTTGAAGTCCACCCATCTTAAACCCTGCTGCCTGAGGGATTCTGGGAGTTGAAGTCCACCCATCTTAAACCCTGCTGGCTGGAGAATTTTGACCAGTTTACTATATCAGAACCGTGACCCCTTGACCACTCAGGTGCAACGTCCAGTCCGGTCTGAGTCTCCAATGTTTCTTCTTCCCTATCAGCCCGGAATTGCATGCGTCTTCAAGTGCTGGAGCTGGACCACGTGACGGAGGTCAACCAAGAGGTGGCGGCCGAGGTGTGTCGGGAAGGCTTAAAAGGCCTGGAGATGCTGGTTCTGACGTCTACCCCAGTCACCCCGAAAGCCTTACTGCATTTCAACAGTGAGTAGAAGCTCAGGAAGGGGGAGGCAGGCCTTGAAGGTGGGGGCACTCCTCATCGGGGACACCGGGAGGAAATGAGGGGATCTCTGCAGGCTGTGAAAAGTAGGGGGTGTAAATCTGGGTCAGCCACTAGGTGGCAGCAAAGAGCTAGGCCAGAGATGCCCAACCTCAGCTGCTTTAAGACCTGCGGACTTCAACTCCCAGAATCCCCCAGCCAGCTTTGGGACTTATGACCGAGAGCTGAAATGAGGATAGTCAGCCCTCCATTCCACCCGTCCATCCATGCTCACGTGGCCACACCGTGGACGCTTCACTACATGGCCACATGAACCGACGTTCGCAGCATGCCACCGTCACGGAACTCTGTTTTTTTTTTGCAGAAAAGCAAGACTTATTATTTCCATTTCGGGCAAAACGGCATCTATTCTAAAGCGATGGACGGATTCCCACTTACGACCCCCATATTTGCTTAATGTTTGCTGCAAACAAAAAAAAAAAGTTGGTCATGTGACTGATTCATTTTATGACCGTCACGACCTATGACTATAAAGGGCAGGCTCCGTTACAGTCATATGTCAAGGACTAGAGTTAATCCTTAACTTACACCGCCTTAACGGTGGCCTAATTCTCCTTTTTTAAATTTTTAATTTGTGAATTGGGTGTTTTAATCTGTGTTTCGGCCAAAATACTTAATAATTTTAAGGGATTTTTTAATATTTGTATTATTTGTATTTTATCTTGGCTGTTCACCGCCCTGAGTCCTTCGGGAGTAGGGCGGTATAGAAATTTGATAGATAGATAGATAGATAGATAGATAGATATAGATAGATAGATAGATAGATAGATAGATAGATAGATAGATAGATAGATAGATAGATAGATAGATAGATAGATAAATAAATAAATAAATAAATAAATAAATAAATAAATAAATAAATAAATAAATAAATAAATAAATAAATAAATAAACGGAATCCAAAAATTCTCTTGCTAAGCAAGAGGTTGCTAAGTGAGTTTTGTCCGATTTTACAACCTTCCTCGCGGCAGTTTTAAGTCAATCCCTGCAGTTAATTTAGTCACACAGCCGTTAAATTAATCTTGTCGGAAGGTCACAAAAACGAATCACGTGATCCCGGGGACGCTGCGACCGTCATAAGTACGAGTCAGGGGCCAAGCGTCTGAATTTTGATCACGTGACCATGGAGATACTGCAAACGGACGTAAGTGTGAAAAAACGGTCATAAGTCACTTTTTTCAGCGCCGTTGCGACTTCTTTTTTTTTATTGAAAAAGTTTTTCAAATACAGATTTTTTCCCCCTTTTTTTCCCCCCCTCCTCCCTAACCCCCCCTCCCCCTCCCCTCCCCCTGTGGCTTCTCCAAGCTTGTAAGCCGAGGACTACTTGTATGAGAAGTTGGTGCTTTCAGCAATCTTATTTGTATGTTCCGCTTGGTTACCTTTTATTGTTCTGTATTTTTTTAAAAATCCGGACTGGCTGTGAGTTTTTTTTTTAATTGTTTCATTGTTTGGGGGCATTTTGTAAGCCAGCTGAAATCCCCTGTGAAGAATGGCCGTAACAAAGCTAATTAAATTAAATTACTCATGTAAAAGTGCCCGGTAACCCATCCTCCTTAAAAAGGAGTCCGAAGAGCCCAGGTGCTGATAAAATCTGCTATGAAATTGTCTTGTTCTACGGATTGATGCACACTCTTGATTAACGATGTAATTAAAAACGGGCAGCCCCGTTAATCAAAATAAAAAGCACATCTTTTATTTTCCATTTTGGGAGACCTCAAAGAGAAATGGGCCTGCTGGGAACAAGGCAGCCGTGAACAGAAATAGCCATTCTTGTCAGCACGAACGACAAACGGTTATCCTTGACTTATAACCGCCATTGGGACTGAAAGTTCCGTCGCTAAGCAATGCGGTCACTAAGTGAGTCGTACCCAATTTTGCAACCTTTCGGCTGTGGTCCTTTTAGCGGCTCACTGTGTTTCAGTGAATTGGGCTTTTCCCCCTTAATTGGGCTGGTCGGAAGCCAGCTGGGAAGTCGCAAAAACACTGCAGCCATTGTAAGTAAATACACGATTGGTTCGGAGGGTTCAAAATTTGGACCGCGTGACCATGGAGATGCTACAGCTGTCGTAAGTGCAAGGACCAGTCCTAAGTCACAGTTTTCAGTGGCATCACAACTTTCAATGCTTGTTAAACCAATGGTCATAAATCAAGGATTACGTCAACCCACCTCACAGGGTTGTTGTGGGAAAATAGGAGGAAGGTACGTGTGTATATATATATATATATATATATATATATATATATATATATATATATGTAGGTCTTTGGTTATTCGGGTTTTCTCCCGCGTAAAATTGGAGGTGTCTTGGCAACGTTTCGACGAAGTCTCATTCGTCATCTTCAGGCTGGTGTTCTCGGCTTCGTGCTTCTAGGAGCAATGTGAGCAACACATTGCTCCTAGAAAATATATATATATATTTACTTTTAAAAGTATTTTTTCTACAACCTTAAAAGGTTGCAGAAAAAAATGCTTTTAAAAGCCTCTGACGATCAGGCAAGTCAGCTGGGATCGCCAGAGGCTTTTAAAGGCATTTTTTTCCCCTACAACCTCTTCGGCCGAAGGGGTTGTAGAAAAAAAAATGCTTTGAAAAGCCTCTGACGATCCCAGCTGAGCCGCACGATCATCAGAGGCTTTTTTTTTTTTTTTACTTTTAAAAGCATTTTTGTAGAAAAAATGCTTTTAAAAGTAAAAAAAAAATAGCCTCTGATGATCGCGCGGCTCAGCCGGGCATGGGGGAGGGAGGAGTGCACAGGGATTTTTGCTACCGGTTCTCCGAACCACCCGCCGCCATTGCTACCGGATCGGGCGATCCGGTCCGAACCGGGAGCATTTCACCCCTGATAGATAGAGGGATGGATGAATGGATGGAGGGATGGATGATAGTGCCTTGCCTTCATGGACGCCATCTTGGCTTTTGTGAACCTCGGCGTTCCCAGTATCAAACCAAATTCTCTCCCCCTTCAAGGTGTTTGCCGGAACCTGAAATCCATCGTGGTCCAAGTTGGGATTGTCGATTACTTTAAGGAACCAAATAGTTCGGAGGCCAAGAAAATGTTTGATGAAATGATCAACAAACTCCAGGTACAAGGATTCCCCTCCCCCAACACATTGTGACTTATTGATGGGAATGGCAGGTGTCCCCTTATAACAGGCCTCCAGGCCAGGGGTGGGTTCTACTTACCTTTACTACCGATTCGCAACGGGGCCTCCACCCCAGGGAGGGCAAAAACACACACACCCCCGCTGCGGCCGTGGTGCAGGAGACAAGAGGGCCTCCAGAGCCTGGGGAGGCCGTTTTCGTCCTCCCGGAGGCTTGAGAAAAACCTCTGGAGCCCGGGGAGGGCAAAAACGCCCTCCACCATGGTGCAGGAGGCCGACTAGGCCACGCCCACCATGGCCACACCCACCCAGCAACTGGGCAGAGAACCCCTTGCTTAAATTTTTGAAGCCCACTCCTGCCACTTACCGATAAGTGACGGCTTGGAGAGCTCGGCAGTAGCAGCTGGCCAGCCAGAGAGAACGATCCGTCAAAATGTTGGGGCAGTGGGAAACCCGTAGGATCAAGAGGTTACTCCCGGAGGCTTTGAGTAAGGACTCCAGTCCTGCTTCGAGGCACCCCCTAGCAAGGCAAATCCCCCCCCCAAAAAAGGAAGAGAAAAATTACAAATTATTTAAATTGAGGGCTCTGTGGAGTTGCTTATGCCCGTAGTGAGCCTTTCTGCAAATTAAAACTCTTCAGAGAAACAAGGGTTAAATCAATATGCAACTATGTTGATCAGCTGCAGGCCTAATTTATACCATAATTTGTTTGCATGTTGCATTTGAAAAAATCCTGTGTTTGATTTTCAATGTTCTCAATTTATAACAGTGTCAATTGCTGAGAAAATTGGAAAAAAAATATATTAATGCAACTTACATCAAACGAAACAATCCCAATAAATACAAATTAAAACAAATTAAATCTACCCCTGGGGGTCGCCAGCCGACATTGTCTAGCCGACGGCACCCTGAGTAGGCCCTCTCTGTGGGAACGCACCGGGCGATGGGAAGTCAATGCTGGTTGCAGGTTACTTCCCCTCTCCTCTTCCTCCTCTCCCTCCAGGCTTTGAAGAAGAGGCCGGGCTTCTCAAAGATTTTACACATTAAGGTGGAATCCGGTTGCTAACCTTGGCGAGGGACAAGCCCGACCGACCGTCGCTTGCATCTCCTGACCGCCCGTTTTGAAAGACTGTCTGGGATACCCACCAGCAGCCATGCCGGCTTCAGTTGCTCCTGAACTGGCAATCTTGGAAGGCCATCAAGCCCAGCTGATGCCTCCTCATTTTGGAGCAGGTCTTGAGTTCCGGAAGAGATGGGCTCCTTCTCGTGGCGGGAGGACCCGAGGAACATCAGAGGTGACGGTGCTACCAAAACTCACCCGAGACTGCGAAGAAGATCCGTCCTCCTGCCGTCGTCTCCCCCGTTTTTCTCGCTCGCTCGCTCCTCTGGCAGAGGCAGCTGCGCAACCATCTGCCTCCAACCGCCGCATCGTTTTCGTTGTCCTCTCTCGCCTAAATTTGGGGTGATTTTCTGCAGGAAGGCCGAGAACTCACTCACCAGGCCGGGATTGTGCAGAAAAAGAGGTTTTACAGTTCCTTCCTGGGCCCTCCTGCACTGACGGGTAACCGTAGTTTCCTGCTGCCCCCAAATTCAAAACTCAGCCACACGGCGGGCCTCTGTCCTTTTGCTTGCTATTCTATTTTCTTTTTTACCAACCGGCATTTATTTTGGATTTTTTTTTTCTATTTTTTAAGGATGGATGAGCTTCTACGGTGTAAAGGAACACGGATCTTTGTCATTGTTTTATTTTGAAAGGATAAAGCAGCATTCAGCAAGAATTTCTCCGCTCAAAACACCTGGACAGGTCGAATATCGCTCTCCGCAGCGTGGAAATGTTACGGAATACAGCTTAACGGAATCCACATTTTTTTTCTGTCTCCAAAGTGAACATTCGCAAATGCACGTCCACTCTTTTCTGAGCCAGGATGCTTAACCCCCTCGTCTTGCCCGGGGGTGTAAAAAAAGCATTTTGCCAGCGTTTGGGTGGCCTTGTTTTTTCTATCAGTCTCTTCATCTTTTCTGATAGACTGTAATAAATTGGTTCCTCTCCTGGATGGCAGCTCCAGCAAGGAACCCCTGAAATTTAAGATGGGGGCTGGAGGGGGGTGAGAAAAAAAAAATGGCCTGCTCGGATGTAGGCATCTTTCTCGAGTTAGGCTGGCTTTGTAAAAGGGACACCAGATCCACCAACTTTCCATTTTTATTTTTAGAGCTCTGTAAATTTCTCCTGGACAAACCTTAGCTTGGATCTGCTGGTTTCTGCCAACCGAGTAACGGAGTTGGAAGGGACCTTGGAGGTCTTCTAGTCCAACCTTTGGGAGATATCGACGATCAAGGAGGGTGGAATCGCTTCCCTCCCGTTTCCTTTTTTACAACATCGCTTTGATTTCTTGAAGAAAAGCGAGTTTGAAACTCAACAGGCTGGTTTGGTCTCACAAGTTGAAGCTTGCCAAAAGCCAACCATCAGCTGTCAAGAATCGGGAAGCTGACTTCTGGAAGATGGTAGCTTCTACTCGGGAGTAGCAGAACTTGCCTGGTGGAGCTTGGTTTAGAAGTTTCGAACGGAAGCTTTGGCTCTAAATTTATCCTTTTACGAAGAGCCATTTTTGGGGGAAGGCTTAAAGGCATCAAAATCTGGTCTTCGAAGAACTCTTTTCCCAACCAAACTCCAGAATTGGGTCCAAAAGTCCAGCTGTGCCAAGACATCTCAGGACTTTTGAAGACCAAGGAAAACATCTGATCTGTGGGACATCTACTCATTACACCCGGAGCCTTGTCAAAAAGAGAGTTGGGCTGCCCTCTTCGAGCACAACTCACAACTTCCAAGAAACAACTGGTGCCAACTCTTTTTCAAAGCCAGAGCTGGTGTCGTCTAAACTTTCTGCAACCAGAATAAATGATGCCAAGAAAATTGGATTCTCAAGGCCGGGAGCTGATAGGAGAGCTTCGTGGCATCTTGTCTTTCGGGAGTGACACACACACACACACACAAAAAAAAGACACAGCTGTGCCCACAAATGCTCCCAGCCACATTGGACCCTTTGAATCTGGATAGTTAGAGAATTGAAGGTGAGATGCCCTGTGCCAAGGGCATCCACGAAGGGTCCTAAAAAAAAAATCAAGATGATGATTGTCATTGCCCCATCAAAGCCTTCTCCATGGGCATCACACCCACCCAAAAAAGGCAGGGCTTTGCTGGTACAGCTGCCATCTTGACTTTTCTTATACCCCTCCTAAGGTCTACTTTCAGGAGCCAGCTCTAAATTGGTATAGAAATCTCCTTTTCACTGGTTGCCCTGTAAATAATCTCCCCGTTCAAGGGAAAAAAAATGGTGTTTTTTTTTTGCTTGTTCCATTAAACAGGTGAGACCAGTTAGCATCCAAAACGATAAAGGCGTCGTAGGAGACATGATTGACGCCAACAGAACTTCAAGTCCAGGCATCTTTGGACCGCAGGCCTCAAGTTGTTGAACAGTCATTCCCTCTTCTCAAAGGACCGTGGGATACAGGGTCGGTTTGGACCAGAAGCTCAGCATCCTGGCCAAACAAAAATTTTCTCAGGTGTCTTTGCAAGGAAGCGATGACTGGCCTAAAACTTTAGGTCCGTCTGGAGGGGAAACGGTGAGGGCCCAGGCCCACTATTTTTGAGGGTTTAAGAGGAACTTCAGACAGGAAAGAGAGACCCCACCCCCATCACCACCACCGTCTGCAAATCAAGAGTTGGGAGTTTTTAAGTCCAGATGCAGGTCATCTTTTCTGGACTCCAAGACAGGTCAGGCTGCCCAATTGGTCATCAGTTAAAGTGCTAGGGAGCAGACCAATCCAGGTGCCCAGGTCTTGCATGCACGAGACACACTCAGAAAACCAGGGGAAGGAAGGGCATCTCAAGATGTCTTGAGTAATCTTCCAAGTGTTTGTGTCGGATGATACCGCAAGCTCCAGATCTGAGCTGCAAATCTTGATCTGACCACAAGGAGGGCAGCAAAGAATGCAATTATTCTGCACCGTTTTGTTTTTGCTGCCCTCTAGTGGTAAGTCGCATCAGTACGCATGGAGGCTGACACATCTCACAGCCTGGATCATCAGCGTAATAGCTGCTGAGGTTCCTCTTGCAAGGAAGGGTGTGGGTAAGCCCTGCAATAGGCCACAGCTGGACTGGGTGGGTTCGGTATGGTTTTGAAAGTGAGTACAGCCTCCTAGGATAGGCATAGTCTTGACTACACGCCTGGAAATGGGATGGAAAGAATTTAGGTTGGAGAAATAGCCAAGGAGTAACTGGCCATGTCAGATTGCAGGAGGAAGTCCTTTCGATTGTTATTTTTTTTTTTAAAAAAAGGGGGCAATTGCAAAATTTGTATATCTGGAAGAGGAGGGGGAAAAAAACCCGGGAGGATTTGCACCCAGATCAGTCTCTCCATCAAACCAGCCTGAGGAAATTATCAAGATCTCCTGTTTTAGAGGGATTTTTTTTTAATTTTTATTTTTGCCCAAAAGAAAAATTAAGAATAGCTTAGCTCACAATTTCCCAAGCTTGGCAATTTTAAGATCAGTGGGACTTCAACTCCCAGAGTTGGACCTCAGATCTGTGGACTTCAACTCCCAGAATTCCCCAGCCAGCCATGTTGGCTGGGGAATTCTGGGAGTTGAAGTCCATGCATCTTAAAAGTTGCTCGGCTTTCTATTCCCAATTGCATAATTTATTCAACCTGTGGCAGGTTTTTCTTTTGGAAATAAGGATTGCAAGCTTTGGATGTTTGTTTTAATTTTAGGCCTGTTTCAATGGAGGGGATTTGAGGTTTTTAGGGAGAAACCCTGGGCCCAACCCCAAAACCTGTCCTGTATCAAAATGTGTTGATTTGCTAAGCAGGTGGGTTTGAGGTTTTCCAGCCAGGATTCCATAAACGAATTCGGCACTTTGCAGATTTATAGAGTAATAATTAGCATAATTAGCATTTAAAATGAGTGGACTTCAACTCCCAGAATTCCCCAGCCAGGCTGGCTGGCTAGGGAATTCTGGGAGTTGAAGTCCACCCATCTTAAAGTGACCACAATTGAAAAACACTATTCTAAAACCTTTCTGAGTTGCTTTCATAATTCTAATTGCAAGCTTTTAAAAGAGACTAGGGTTTTTTATCTCTGGAATGTCAGGTTTGAATAAAGTTAAGTATCCATAGCTCGTCCGCTAAAGCTAAGCCAGGATACAGATTTCCATACTCGAGGCACAATTTTGGAGTCACTGAATTGTGCTAGCAGAGATTTTTGAGATACTTATCTGGCTGAAACTGCTCTGTTGAGCCCATACAGGTAGTCCTCGGCTTACGACAGTTCATTTTGTGACCGTCCAAAGGTCGTAAAACGGGGCAAAATTCGCTGAACAACGATCTCACTTAGCAACAGAACATTTGGACTGAATTGCGGTCGTAAGTCGAGGACTACCTGTACTTGATGGCAAACCGACTTTGGTAGCCAAATAATATGAATAATATTTCCCCTTGGATTTTTTTTCAGTGCATTTATTCAGCCGTCCTCGATCGGCTGCCTCCCAAACCTTTTGGGCTTCACCTCCCATCATCCCCAAGCTCTCCTTTCACCATGCTGCCTGGAGGATTCTGGGAGTTGAAGTCCAGATGGGGGTCGGAGGGGGTGTAAGCCAGCTTTCTTTGCAGAACCAGAAAATCAGCAGAAAACTCGCAGAATCGGCTCCAGAGGCGAAGTGAAACTTTGGTTGCAGAGCTGCCCAAAATCCTTTTTCATTTTTATTTTTATTTTTATTTTCGCAGCCCTCATCGGCATCGAAACTCTTTAAAATTAGTTGCGGGAAAGAAATATTTTTGTACCTTCTTTTTGCAAACTTGCACACGCTTCGACTTTCTTCTGTTGTGGGGGGTGGGGAGCACAACGGCCGACGTTCTCCGAAGCTTCTGGGGTGGGAGACGGATTAAAAAGGAGGCCACACACCAGCTGCAGAATTCACCGTGGACCGTGATGCAAAACGGTGCTGGAATGAGAACTCAAAATACAAGCCACCTTCCAGTTTGCACAAGAGGTAGCCACTTGGTTGGACTACAGAAAATGTTGGTGACCTGAGCCAACGATCCTGCAGGCTGCAACGGCTGAAGAGTCAAGGATGCCTCAAAACCAGCAAAAAAAAAAAAAAAAAAAAAGGGTTAAATTCAGAGTGCAAAAAGATATATATATATATAGATATATATAGATATTAACAAGGAGCAGGGAGACGGGAAAGCCATCCTCCTGAAGTTTCACGTTTTTGATATTTGCCAACGAAACCCATCACCGCGAGCTGAACTTTGGGAGCCGGAGGACCGAAAACTCCAAAACCAAAACTTTCCGCGCGAGAAAGCGTGTTTTCATCCTTTTCCCCCGAAGGCGTTTCGAAGCAGCAGACCAAACCCAGGAGAGGTTTTCCGAAAACTTATTTATTCAAGCATGTGTCTAAAAGCTCTGTCCTTAGTGAGTGAGGCGTTTCCTTTTAAAGGGGGAAGAAGATCGTTTGGGAGGGGTTTTTTGGGGGGGGGGCGGGTGGTAGATTCTGTTCGTTTCCTCATTCATCTTTTCCAGAGCTGGAAGAGGTTGATATCAAAGGCCGCGGGTACCAAATAGCATCCGTCATTCATCATGGCTCTCCTTTGAGTCTTTCAGCCGAAAAGAAAAGACCGGTGGCCGTCGGATGCACAGAAGACTAGGAAGAAAGGAAGAAAAAAATAATTAGAATAATAAGGATAAGGATTTGAGCATCGCACCTTCATTTATTTATTTATCTATTTATTTATTTGGGGAAGGGGGTTGAGGAGTTCCTTTATTGCCGGGGTTCTTCCGAGAACCTCGCCAGGGTTCTGAAAAATTGGAAAGAATGGGAGTGGGGGACCCCCTGATTAATCCAGGGGTGTCCCCATGTAACTATGAATTGAGCGGGATGGTGTACCCCCTCTTCTCCCAGCCAGGAGGAGGTGGGATTCAGCCCAGGAAAAATTGGGAAGCGGGTGGAAGGACGGGGAAGGCTCCCAGGCGAGACGGGACATTCGCTCCCAAACAGAAGCCCTTGGGAGAAGACGAAAAATGGGTTTATTTTTATTTTATTTATTAATTAAATTGGGGTGGGTGGGTGGAGAGTTTTTGCACTGGCGTCCAGATATGGAGAAGGGAGGCCAGCTTGAAGAGAAACAGGGTAGGGCTGATCAAGAGGCCAAAGGGATTTTTGAAGATATAAAATCCTCCGCTCCAAAGTTTGGAGGATCGAAGAAAGCAAGTGGATTTCTGGATGGGTGGGTGGATGAGCTGTCCTTGCCGTTTTTTTTTTTCTTTTTCTTTCTAAAATGTAATCGTAATTGTGGTACTCTTTACGGGCAGTGTTTTTTCAAACCCGGTAACTTGAAAATGGGTGGATTTCGACTCCCAGAATCCCCCAGCCGGCATGCTTTCAGATGTTTGGACTTCAACTCCCAGAATTCCCCAGCCAGCCAAGCTGGCTGGGGAATTCTGGAAGTTGAAGTCCAAGCATCTGAAAGCATGCCGGCTGGGGGATTCTGGAAGTTGAAGTTCAAGCATTGTAAAACATCCTGGCTGGGGGGATTCTGGGAGTTGAAGTCCAAGCATTCTAAAGCATGCCGTCTGGGGAATTCTGGGAGTTGAAGTCCACCCATCTTCACGTTCCCAAAGTTGAAAACACTGGCATTTAACTGCTTGTGGTCAGATGCAGTTGTGAATGTATGTTTTACTGTTGGCATCCATTTGTTGGCTTCTGGCCTTAGGGCACCCCGTCTTTGCTGTTTGGGGGTGCAAGAAAAAAAAGGGCTAGAAAGGAAACTTGATCCATCCTTTCCATTTGGGGGTGGGGGGTGCATCTCCCTTCTGTGCCACGGTTTTTGGGATGGAGGAAGGGAAAGTTAGAACCCCCTCCCCAAAACTCATTAATGTCAATGCAAGTTTGAGGAGACTAACTGCTCCCCCCAAAAAAAACAATCTGGCTTAAAAGGGGTTAACTCTGCATTCTTCTGCATTGTCACTAACGAATCCATTGCTCTGAAGTCAACTTTCAACTGTTGAAGAATTGTGTCCCTTGACATATATTTATGCCAAATCTCAACATTTTTTTAAAAAAAAAATCTCTACACCAGCAGTATCCAATCTTGCTTGGCCACTTTAAGACTTCTGGACTTCAACTCCCAGAATTCCCCAGCCAGCCAGCTGGGGAATTCTGGGAGTTGAAGTTCACAGGTCTTAAAGTGGCCATGTTTAGACACCCTTACTGTATACTCAGTGCTTCACAACCTTGGCAGCTACGTGTGGACTACAACACCCAGAATTCTCCAGCCAAACACGTAGGAATTAAACTCCCAGAATTCCCCAATCAAGAATACCGGATGGGGAATGCTGGGAGTTGAAGTTCAAGCTGCCAAGGTTAAGAAAAACTGGTTTTCAGCGATGCCAAGGAAAAAAACCGGAAGCCTAACTATGTTGATTGACGTCAGTATTGCTGACTTGGGGAAAGCTGCTGTAAAGCAGGATTTGGTAATTGTTTTTCTTTTCCTGTGTTTTTACTCACAGTTTACTTCTAGGCCTGGTTTACTAACCTGATACTCCCCTTACACACACACACACACATACATCAACACGTAGTTGTTAGCTGGAAATTAGGGTAGTTTAGCATCTTCACTCTTTATTAATCTAAGCGGTATCGTATGGCACAGAGTGAGAGGCTTTGCAAAGGATGGAGGAGAAGGGACTGAAGGATTAATTGCTTTCAACTGGAAAGGAAAGGGCACCACTCGGTGTGAGATGTTATTGACCACACGCAGAGAGAGGCTGGGGGTTTTCAGCTCCTCCAGTGCGAAGCTTTTATTAAAAGGCATTGGGTGACTTCGGGATGGATCTCGGAACAGTGTCTAAAGAAGGGGAAGGTGGTGGATTTGCCCCAGCATCCCCATGATCACGTGATCAAAATTCAAAGGCTTGGCAACTGGCATGTACTTATGACAGTTGTAATGTCCCCGGGGGTGACAGGATCGCCTTTTGCGACCTCCTGACAAGCAAAATCCATGGGGAAGGCAAATTCACTTAGCAACCAACAACTGCGAGTGATTTGCTTAATAAATCTGGCAAGGAAAATGGCACACTTTACAAATGTCTCGCTTAGCAACCAAGGTGTGGCTCAGTTGTGGTCGTAACTCGAGGACCGCCTGTAAAATCCCAGTCGCCTTTTGGAAAAGCATTTTTGTTATAACCGTGACTTGGAGGATGGGGAATTTCCATAGCTGCACAATCGTTTTCACGGTGCAAGACCACGAATTTCCTTTCCAATCTTCCTTTTTTTCCATCCTCTGACTTTTCCACTGTTTCCACTGACTGTTTCCACTGTTTCACAGGCACGCCTGAGTTGAGAATAATCTCTTTATTATTAAAGAGATTAAACTCTAGTTGAAGCCATCAAATAATTCCCAGGTTCCAGCAGATTAAACCAGGAAAAGCAACTTTATTGTATCAATCCAACTTCAGATCACCCGAGGGCTGGGATTAAAATTGAGATGTGGAGTACAAGGTAGATTTTATACGGAATTTGCCTGTTTAACAGGTGTGCAACAGGTGACTTTACAACCTGTGGGTTACAACTCCCAGAATTCCTGAGTTGAATTCAGGGAGGTGAAGTCCAGAAGTCATAAAATTGCTATAATTGTCTAAAATTGCTATAATGGTCTATAAAATGCCAGGCTCCATATATTCTGGCCTCTGTAGCTTTGAGTTCGAGATCAGCTCACTTTTGCACACCTCAAAAAAATTGTCCATGTTTCTTTTTTTTTTAGTTTAGTTATTAATATTTTAAGGTACAAAAATACAAAAGAAAATAGGAAAGATAGGGGAGGGAAAAGGGAAGGGAAAAAAAGAAAGAAAAGGCATTGACTTCCGACTCTCTTTGGTGCAGTAAAATAGTAACATCAAACCTCAACTTTTTGTTTTATACATAATAGTATAAACTAGCCATTTCTATAACAACAAACTTATCTAATCGGTAAACAGACTGCTTTGACTGAAGACAAAAACACAAGTTTTGTTTCTGCTTGGAAACCATTTCTGGACTTTGTGCTCGAGGCGGGGGGGGGAAAGAATGAAAATTTGATTTTGGGATTTGTCCATGTTTCGTGTGTTGTTGGGCTTCTGGAAAGCTTTGCCAAATTCCCAAGAGAAAGCTGGTGTGAATACAATTAGTCCTCGACTTACGACCATATTTGAGACCCCGAATTTTGGTTGACAAAACTACAATCCCCAAAATCCTTTGCAAAGGTGTCTAATATACAGATAATATACAGGTAGTCCTTGATTTACAATCACAGTTGAGGCCAGGATTTCTGTCGCTAGGCAGGTTGTTTGGCCCGATGTTACGACCTTTTTTTTTTGCCATGGTTGTTAAGTGAATCATGCTGTTGTTAAACAAGACCAGCTTCCCTTATTGGTTTTGCTTGTTGGAAGCTGGCCAGGAAGATCAGAAATGGTGATCAAATGACTTTGAGATGCTGCAACCGTCACAAGTACATGCCAGTTGCCCTTCTTTTAAATTTTGTAGGGATGCTGGGGCAGTTGTAAGTTGAGGGACATAAGTCACTGTTTTCAATGATGTACGTTTGGTCACTAAACGAATGGTTGTAAGTCAAGGACTACCTGTTATTCAGGATGGTTGTCTGGATGTGTTCCTCTGTGTGCTTGGAAAAGATCTTGCTGAGCATATACAATTGTGATGCGCCCAGAATTTCTGAGCTGCATTTTTGCTGAGGGCTCCCGGCCAAGACCAGGAGGAGATCATCAAAGTTGGAAGGGAGCCAGGCTAAAATTAATTGCCAGCCTCAAAGTGAGGATGAAGTGATGCAGCCAGAACCTGCAGCTAGATAATCATTTCAGATTTGGCTCCTGGGAGATAGAAAAAAAAAAAAGGGTTCTGAAAAGCACTTATAGTCTTTCTAGATCAATCGTCATAAATGACTGAAAATGTTTGAAGGGTGCCAGAAATAAAGAAAGAATGAACAAAGGAAGGGAAAGAAGAAAGAAAAAGAAAGAAAGAGAAAAAAAGAAAAAAAGGGAAGGAGAAAGAAAGAAAAAGTAGAGAGATAAAGAAAGGAAGGAAAGGAAGGAAAGAAAGAAAAAGAGAAAGAAAGAAAGAAAGAAAGAAAGAAAGAAAGAAAGAAAGAAAGAAAGAAAGAAGAAAGAAAAGGAAGGAAAGAAAGAAAGGGAGGGTGGGTGGGTGGGTCGGAGGGAGGGAGGGAGGGAGGAAGAAAAAAGAAAGAAGAATGAATGAATGAGAAAAGAAAGAAAGAAAAGGATGGATGTTTGGCTTTTAAGCTATTTTTTTAATTATATAAATATCAGTATATTTTATTAGGCTTCAGTGGAAATGTGCCAGTGGTTTTTTAAAAGTGTCTTTTTTGGGTGCAGAAATGGATCTTAAGTAAAACCCAGAGAAAGCAAAGACAGAAACTAGGAAGGGGAAGTTAAGGGAATGGTGATCTTTCTCTAAGTTAATGCCCCTCTGGAAAACACTGGGGCACTGCTGAATTTAAATCAGTTTTCCCGATTAATTTAACCGCTGCCGTTCCATCGCAGCGAAAGGTTCATTCTCGCAAAATGCCTCTTTTGCAACCAGGTGGGAAATGTCCGTGCAGATCTCTCTCTTTTTTGTGTGTGTTTTTCCCAGCCACAAATTTAGAGATCTCCGAATGCCAGATTTCAAGATCAGGAGATTCTTCTATTCCAGTACCCCATGTTATATTTTTCACGCTGGGAAAACTGGTGCGAAAAAAATAAAAATTCAAGCAACGTGACACACATTAAAGGAACGTGTGGTAATTCTCGGATTTGATTCTAAGGTTAAAACGAATATCTGAAGCAGGGGCCCAGCTGTCACCATGACAACAGGGAAGCCATCTTTTAGATCAATCATCTTTTCCTGGCTTGCAAATGGCGCTTTCTAAGCCCAGAGATAAAGCTGGCGAGACCCCAGTCCTCACCTTAGTCAGAGAAAGGGGCTACAAGCCAGTTTGATGCCTGGCAAACAGATGCCACTCCTGGGGATGATGGATGGCAGCACTGGCATTCAAGCAGCATCCGCAAGTTAGGTAATTGGGTACCACTTTTCAGCTGCAGAAATCTATACAGCCACTAGAGAGCAGAATAGGGCAAGAGATAATATTTGCGTCTCTTGGTTGCCCTCTAGTGGTGAATTTAGTCTACATGCACTGAAGATGCTTTTCCTGCCACAGGAAGTCCTTGACTTGTTCAGTGACCAGTGGAAGTTACAATGGCACTGAAAAAAGTTACTGACGACCAATCCTCGCACTTCTGACTGTCGCAGTGTTCCCATTTGTCACGTGATCAGAAATTTGGACGCTAGGCAACTGGGATGCCAAAAAAAAAAAAAGCTTGTAAAATTTATTTATTTGTTTAATAAATGTATTTATTATATTTCTATGCCGTTTCATCTCTCCTACAATGTGATTCCAATTGGGCACGACTCAATGAGTACTTTCCTTAGTGATGGAAGTTTCAGTGCCAAGTTCCAGTGGTCATAAATTGAGGACTGCCTGCACTGACTCTATTCATCCAGTGTACAGGTAATCCTTGACTTACGACTACCCTTGGGACCAGAATTTCCGTTGCTAAGCAAGACGGTTGTTTTATGTCAGTCGTGCCCAATTTGGTGAGCCTTTTTTTGCCATGGTTGTTAAGCAAATCACTATGGTTGCTAAATGAATGCGGTCATTAAGCGAATCGAAGCATAACAGAACCCAGCTGGGAAGGTTGCAAAAGGGGAATCACATGGCCCTGGGAAACCATTGTAAATACTTGGTGATTGCCAAGCACCCAACTTTTGATCATGTGACCATGGGGGAAATGCTGTGATGGTCATAAGTGTGAGGACTGGTCATAAATCGAGGAAGTTATGTAATTCTTTTTGTGTGCATCACAACACCCCTAAGTGAGTGGACACCCATGCTGACTGAGATTTAGTTACAGCCTTTCACCATCAGGATAACAGAATAATAGAATAAGAGAGTGGAAGGGACCTTGGAGGTCTTCTAGTCCAACCCCCTGCTTGGATTTCTATCTCTGGAGGGTGAAGGACCTCTCCTCTCCAAAGGCTGGGTTAAATGTAGGGGTGTTTCATACATCTCAGAAACCCAGCTTTTGGGTATCTTTCATGGAGCTGCGTCAAAAATTACTGCAAAAAATTTACCTTTTAGGCAGGATTAGCCCACAGGCCTTTTAATAAGACTTGTCATTTTTCAGATCACGCAAAAGAAGCCTCTGATCACCCACAAAGGATTGCAAAAGAGACGGTGTTTACCGAGCCGGCTTAACACATTGCCCGAGACACTTTAAAAATTATATTTGGCAGCGCAACCGGTGGCAAGTTGAATAAGCTAAATAAATAAAATATTTTTTTCCTCCTCCATCGTGATGAGCCAATTTGAAATCCCTGTTAAGAGAAAAGGTAGGTAAGGCCTACGATGCCCAAACACCTGTGATGCAGGATCCAGTTCTGCTTTTACTAACTATTCAGTGTTTCTCAAGCAACTCTTAAGAGCTCTGGACTTCAAGTCCCAGAATTCCCCAGCCAGAACTCTTAAAGTTGCCGAGAAATACTGAGCTGTGTTACAAGAAAGTGCTTGGAATGCACTTTTCCTTCTTTTCCTTTATATATTTGTTTTATTTATTTATTTATTACATTTACTTATTGCTGTATTTATTAAATTGATTTGTTATATTTATTAAATTTATTTATTTGCTGTATTTATTAAATTTATTTCCCCATTCTATTTATTTTTCATATTACATTTATTTATTTTTCATATTGATTACATTTATTTATTTTTCATTTATTACATTTGTTTATTTTTCATATTGATTACATTTATTTTTCATATTGATTACATTTATTTTTCATATGGATTACATTTCTTTATTTTTCATTTATTACATTTATTTTTCATATTGATTACATTTCTTTATTTTTCATATTGATTATATTTTATTTATTTTTCATTTATTTCATTTGTTTATTTTTCATATTGATTACATTTATTTTTCATATTGATTACATTTGTTTATTTTTCATATTGATTACATTTGTTGGCCATATTTAATGCATTTGTTCTATTTATTACATTTATTTATTTTGCCTATTGATTCCGTTTTCGTATTTGCTGCATTTATAAATTATTACGTTTCTTCATTTGCCATATTTGTTTGTTAACATTTATTAAATTGATGTTTTTATTTTCCCTATGCGTTTTAAGTTTTCCTTCTTTGCTGTGCTTGCTTACCTATTAAATTCACTTATTTTTTTCTATGTATTACCTTTATTTCTTTGCTACGTTTATTTAATTTATAGATTTGGTATATTTATGTATTAAATCGATTTGCCAGCCGTCCATAATGATCAGGAAATGCCTGCCCTTCCCTGCAGTTGGATGTTTTTGGTGCCTCTCTTCTCCTGCAAACCGCCTGCTCCTTGGAAAGCTCCTTGCCCTGACTGAACCCCCAAAAGCAAACAGGTTCGCACCCCTAAATATCATGCCTGCTACTCCTTGATGAAGGAAAATTTGCTTTTGCTGCTGCCGTTATTCAGGGGAGGAATTTTAGGTGGTAAGAGGAAAAAAACTGCCATTTCAGATCCCTCCGCGTAGAGCAGGCGCCTGCATTATTTATTTCATTTCTTATTCATTTACAGGGAGTCCTCGACTTACGACCCCTTCACTTAGTGACCGCTCCAAGTTACACCGAAAAATGGGACTTAGGACCGTTTTTCACACTCACGACTGCCGCCTTCCCCCGTGGTCACGTAACCAAAATTCAAGATGCTCGACAACCGACTCATACTTATGACGGTCGCAGCGTCCCGGGCGGTGCGGTAGGGGAAATCACGCCATCCCCCTTTGCGACCTTCCTGATGAGCAAACTCAAAAGGGGGAAGGCCAGATTCGCTTAACGCCCGTGTGATTTAACTTTTTAACAGCGGCGACTCATTTTAAGGAGGGCGGCAAGGAAGGTCGCAGAAGGGGAGGGGGCGAAACTCCCCGAAACAAGCGTCTCACGTAGGCACAGAAATTTTGGCCTCAACGGCGGTCGTTAAGTCGAGGACTTTACCTGTATTATAATCGCTCTCAATATCTCTTGCCCGGCTTGTCGTGAAGCGACTCGGGACGGTTTTAAGACTCCAAAGAAAATGTTGACAAATCGTTTTGTGTGCCAAACTCACACCTGGGTGCAGCCTTTGCTCGGAGGGAAGATCTGGGTTGTGAGAACCATTTTTGGGGAAGGGGAGAAAGGAAGGAAATGAACCTGCGAAGATCAGAAGGAAGATCTTCGCGCTTGTAGATTTGAGTAGGTGGGCTTTTTTTCCACCCCCTCTCTTTAAGGCCGGTCTAATCCAACCTGGCCCCTTCCAGATGTGCTGGGCTCGCTCCCAGAATCCCCCAACATCTGGACGGTGCCCGGTTGGGAAGCAGCTGGTTTCCAGAGGTGCATTATTGGCAAAGGACGAGGTGAAGAGGCAGACGGGGGGGGTCTCCGATTCCCCCCCCACCTGTTGAAGGGAAGCAACCAACGCCTCCATTTCATCCCATTTCCTGGCGACCCTCTCGGGAGGGAGAAGGGGAGGGGGATCCGTCGGGAGACCATGTTTTTTTTTTTAAAACAAAACAAACAAACAAAAAAAAACACGCCGGGGGGGTGGGGGGCAGAATTTTTGTCTGTAAAATGCACTTTGATGTTGTTGCTCTTTGAACTTTGCCGAATGTAAACCATGCATATTTAAAAAATTTAAGACACAAAAGGAAGTGAAGAAAAAAAAAAAACACAAAACGCAACACAACACAACCGACGAATAAGAGCTATTTTATGATTCAGTGTTGAATAAAGAATTCTTCAAACAAGGTGTGGCTTTGTTGGCTTCTTTGGAAGGGATGTGATTGTGTGTTTGTGTGTGTGTGTGTAAATGATCCCCTTCAAGTTGACCTTAGTCCCCAAAGACTTAAGGTCTTTGGATCAGAGATGTCCAATCTGGACCACTTTTAAAGACTTGTGGACTTCAACATCCCAGAATTCAGCGTGGCTGGCTGGGGAATCCTGGGAGTTGAAGTCCACAAGTCTTTAAAAGTGGTCCAGATTGGACACTCCTGCCTTAGAAGAATGTTTCCAACAGAAGGCACCTTAGAGGCCTTCTAGTCCAACCCTCTACCATTTCAGACAAAAGGCTGTCCAGTCTCTTCTTAAAAACCTCCGGCGATGAAGCATCTACAACTTCTGGTGGCAAGCTGTTCCGCTGGCCAATTGTGCCGCTCACTGTCATGAAATTCTTCCTTAGTTCCAGGTTGCTTCTTCTCCTGCCTTCAGGTGCTTTGGAGAATAGGTGGAACCACCCACCCACCCCCTCTTCTTTGGGGCAGCCCCTCCAATACTGGAAGACTTTTTTTTTTTTTTTAATTTGATTTATATGCCGCCCTTCTCTGGAGACTCAGGGCGGCTTACAATGCGTTAAGCAATAGCCTTCATCCTTTTTGTATATTTATACAAAGTCAGCTTATTGCCCCCACAATCCGGGTCCTCAATTTACCTACCTTAGAAAGGATGGAAGGCTGAGTCAACCTTGAGCCTTGGCGAGATTCGAACCAGCAGTAAATTGCAGGCAGCTGGTCTTAATAACCAGCTTAATAACAGGGTGCCTTAGACCACTGTACTACCAAGGCTCTTGGTACTTGCTATCACTTCCCCCACAATCGACCTCGTTGAGTTGGACACACCCAACTCCTGTAGCCGTTCTTGTTTTAGCCTCCGGTCTCCTAAAATCCTCTTTCTTGGATCAACTGTTTACCTGCCTGGGTTGCCAAAGACACAGGTTGGCAAACCGCAGTTCCTCGGCAAACATCTGGCGCTGGGCAGTTGTTGCTTGGTAGTTTAGGAGCTTGCGAGTTCAGGAGGTGGCCGTGCCTGTGCCGTGTTTGTGTCTTGAGGCTGAACTCCATGTCATCTTGGGAGGAAGGAGCAGCTTTTGGGGGAGGGATTGGGGGCCCAGGTGTGCACGGGAGGCAGGTGGGAGAGGAAGTGGGCGATAGGTGTTAAAAGCACCCCAGAGAAGTGGGTGGAAGGGAAAAAAAAGAGGGAGAGAAGGAAGGAATCTGGCAGATAAAAGAGGATTTTTAAGCGGGTGGCTGTTCCCTTGGCGACATTCGCTCTGAATCTTCGAAGCCCCAACGCCCATCCAAACAGAGACCGATTCTTAAGAGTGGTTTAAAAGCGCCCTCCCTTTAACCCAGGATTGCCAACCAAGTTTGTTGCTTTCTCTAAAGCCTGGCATTAATGCCACCCTCTGGCTTCCCTTTGCAGTGATGTGGCTTCGCGCCAGCCCGGACTGGGCACTGCCAGCTAAGAATGGAAGATGATGATGATGATGAGTCGGGTCAGAATTAGCTGGCGGGATTTAGCACGTCAGGAAATCTCAGAAACCAGGACTTCAACTCCCAGAATCCCCCCAAGACTAACATTTACAGAGAGTCCTCGACTTACGACCGCAATGGAGCACCCCCCACCCCCATTTTCCATCGCCAAGGCACCTGTTAGGTGACGTTTGTCCCCATCTTACGGCCTTTTCTTGCCATGGTTGCTAAGCGAATCACGGCAGTTGTTCAGCTAGTAACATGGTTGTTAAGTGAATCCGGCTTCCCCGCTGCTCGTCTGAAGGTCAGAAAAAAAAAAGGGATTGCACGTCACCCCGGGGACGCTGCAACCGTCGTTAAGTATGAGTCAGCGGCCGAGCGTCTGAATTTCGATAACGAGGAAGGCTGCAACGGTCGTCGGGAAAAACGGTCGCAAGTCACTTTAGTTAAAAGTGCCGTCGTTAACTCCAAACGAACGGTTGTAAATCGAGGACCGCTCGTTGTTTATTTTTCATAGAACTCCTCCCAGCGCCGTAAGCCAAATTCGTGGGTGCGAGTGCGAGAAGCATCAAAACACAGGAAGAACCCGGGGAGAGGGGAAGGATTTATTGTGATTTGTGGTTTTAAAGCTCATAAAACCCCAATAAATACAACCTAAAGAGTGAACCGCCTAATATTCCAAGCATTTGTCAAATCTGCTGAGATTTTTTTGGGGGGTGTGTGTGTGTGTGGGGGGTCTTTAGAAACCAGGGGAGGAAGGCGGAGACGCTCCGAGGAAAATCCTCCCTGGAATTTCAAGGGAGCAAATTACCTCTGCAAAATTTGACGGTGCCGAGTTCTTCTGAACGCGGCAAGTGGCTCGGGGACAAAAACGGGCCGGGGGGAGGGGGGGCGGGCGGGAGGGGGGCTGGCTGTCATTGTCGTCCCCCCCCTGCCTCTCACACCCATGACATAAGCCTGGCTTTCAGTGGTTGTGTGGCCGGCCGCGCCCTCGGCCCCGGCCTACGGGAGGGGCGTCCACGGTGGAGCGGGGGTTCTTGATGGTTTCGTCCACGGAGACGATGAGGCAGGCGGCCTCGGAGGCGGCCGTCAGCGCGTTGATGCGCACGATGGCCGGTTCCCACACGCAGGCGGCGAAGTTGTCGGCGATGTCTTCGTTGTTCACGTCTACGCCGTACCAGGTGCCTCCCTGCAGGACACAGACGTTAAAAGAGACCTGAAGCCACCTGTTCTGCCCCAGCTACGGACCCCAAAGGACGCAGGACACACAAAGTCTGTTCAAACCTTAGTTTCCTAAATAAACCAGTCTTTTACAACAACGGCTGTTAATTAACTGCATTAACTGCCGCCAAGAATTCAAAGAAGAATAACTGAAAGCTTACTATGGTTGGCAGAATGCCCAGAAGCAATTTGCAGGAAGCTGGTAAGCAAGACAAGATGCGAAGGAGTGAACGAAGTTGTTCCCTGCAAATTGCTTCAGTCGGCATTCCTCCTTAAATAGGCTGAGAGTGGCCAATTAGCCCCAAGCCTTACTCTCGAGGAGACCTCCTCCTGAGGAGCCTCTCCTGCCTTTTGGCAGCTCTGCACGCCTGTGCATCGAGAAGAGGCTCCTCCTCTTCGTCCTCTTCACTTAAGGGAGCTTCTGAAGGCCCTGGCTGAATCCCCGCCTCTGGCACCACATCTTCTCCAGCCTCCTCACTGTCTGACTCGAGTGCCAGCTGCACAGGCTGCTGGTGCAGCACCACACCAGCCTCCTCGCTGTCAGAATCAGCTACTAGCTGCACAGGCCGTGTACGGGCCACAAGACCACCAGGCACCTCCAACCGCCCTCGCCTTCCGCCTGCTGTGGCCAAGGAAGAGCCGCTTCTGGAGTCGGGGATACACAAGGCAAGCCCCCCCCCCCTCCCGCCGGACCCAAGCAGGATATAGAGGCAAGTGTTTTTGGTAGAGACAGGGTTTGGGACATAGTGACTGGCCGGCTGGCCTGGAGGAATGAGTAGAAGGCCAGGAGAGGCACAGAAGGTGGGAATGGCTGGCCGTTGTTAAAAGCAACTTACGTAACACATCGTTAACACTGTTGTTTGTGACCTGCCCGGTGTCACTTAGCTGAGACAGTACAAAAGATGATAGATGAGATAGACAGACAGAGCGAGAGAGACAGGAATGGATGGAAAAGATACACAGGTAGAGATGGATGGATGGAGATAGAAGATAGACAGATGTGGATGGTTAGATATAGATAAGTGACAGATGAGATAGGCCAGGAGTCAGCAACCCGCAGCTCTGGAGCCGCATGTGGCTCTTTCATCTCTCTGCTGCAGCTCCCTGTCGCTCAAAACATGCGTCACAACCGCCAATGTGCGACACCCGCTGGCATGTGATTCACTGAGCTTTTCGGCCCTTTTTTTTTTTTTTCTTCTTCAGAGTTCAAAATGTTTTTGTTGCATGCAGAAATAAAAATTTGTTTTCTCTGCAGCAGTTCATATTTACATAAATGCAACACACTCTAGTTTTTTTATACATAGCATAAAGGGAAAAAAAAAACGATATATGCAGCATTATCTTCATTTTAGATGTCAAAAAGGTTTTTGTGGCTCCCGGTGTTTTTCTTTTCTGTGGGAAATGGGTCCAAATGGCTCTTTTGAGTGTTTTAAGGTTGCCGACCCCTGAGATAGACAGACAAACAGATGATGGACGGAAGATAGATGATGGATGGATGGATAGATGTTGATGGATGGATGGATGGCTGTAAATCGAGGACTACCTATAACAGCAGTCAGACTGAGCCTCGCAGCACTTGTGCATTTTCGCCTTTAAGCCTGTCAATATTTGATTCCTTAAATTCATCCCTGTTGTGCGTACTACATCCTCCACTCACTTGCTGCTAGGCTACGTTTCTCTCCAGCCCAACCCTTGAAGACAGCACCAGGCTGGGAAAAGCAGGAAGAGAAGGGCCGCTAGACTTGATACCTTACTTCATTTACAGCTCCAGCAATTTCTCCGTGGCCCTCACAAAAGCAGATTTAAATAAAATAAACCAAATAAAAGGCCAAGACCGGGATCACCCGAGAAGATCTAAAGGCCCAGGGAGTTAGAAACCTAAAGAAGCCGGAAGGATTTTTTTTAATATATATATGTTTTTGCAAAAGGCTCACAGCCCCTCCCCTTTCCAGGAAGCTCACCTGGGCGTGTTTGGCTCGGAGCTGGTTGAGGATGTTAGTGGCGTCGAAGCCGGCGTTGTCGCAAAGTTGGCGTGGAATAATCTCCAGGGCTTTGGCGTACGCTCCGATCAGCAGCTGCTGCTTGCCCGGAATGGTTCTGGAATAATCTCGCAGGTATTTGGAGATTTCCATTTCTATAGCTCCGCCACCGGCGACTACGGAATCGTGCTGGAGAGCCAAAAAAAAAAAAAAAAAAAAAAGAGAGAGACAAATTTCTTTTGGGTGGCTGGAATTTGGCACGTGGCCAGTAGGACGAGCTCGAACGTCCCTTGGCCCTCCCTCTCCCCCCCCCCTCTCCCAACGGGCCCACCCTGCTGAAAACCCGCCTGGCGCGTTACCTTGATCGCCCGTCGAACGATCATGATGGCATCGTGCAGGGAACGTTCCGTCTCTTCCATGAACTGCTCTGCGCCGCCTCGCAGGATGATCGTGCAGGTTTTGGCCTTGGGGCAACCTGTGAAGAAGTTGTACCTGCCCGAGAGAGAGAAAAAAGGACTTTTGGTTGAGGAATGGAAAAGGGAGGCTTCAAAGAGATAATGCAACAAAAATGGAAGGACGCTTTGGTTCCTAACGTGGAAGAACGGTTGCAGAAGTTGATGGGAGTGGGCGGAAATGGCAAAATTGTCTATTTCGGGGGTCGGCAACCCTTGGCTCGGGAGCCGCATGCGGCTCTTTTATCCCTCTGCTGCGGCTCCGTCGCCAGTCAGCTCCACAATTGATAGGGCTTTTGGTTAGGACGCTAGGAGGAGATTCTATGGTGAGGGAGCCGGACTTCCGGTCGGCTCCAGAATTGAATGGGGGGCTTCCGGTTAGGACCTTTGTGGCTCTTTTGAGTGTTTAAGAAGGTTGCCGACCCCTGCTCTATTTAGACCAGTGGTTCCCAATGTGGGGCCACGTCCCACATTTGATTTTTAATGGG
Source organism: Pantherophis vulpinus (assembly GCA_037215915.1). Classification (NCBI taxonomy): domain Eukaryota; kingdom Metazoa; phylum Chordata; class Lepidosauria; order Squamata; family Colubridae; genus Pantherophis; species Pantherophis vulpinus. Next base: position 2,520,121 of record JAXLNS010000008.1, on the reverse strand, counting down.
GGCAACTGGAACCTTGTTTAAACCAAGTTAACGGCCTTTTAGGCTTCCTCGGCCTGAGTAGGAGTCACTTTTTGAATAGTAAGTATTGTACGTCACGGGGGAGGGGGCATCGGGATTTTAGAGATGCTTAGGTGGGGCATGGCCAAAAAAAAAAAAAAGGTTGGGAACCACTGATTTAGACTAAAGAATGTAAGTACTTTTGTTTCCACATGGAGACCACTTCTCACCTTTGTGCTCGAAGGGGAAAAGAATGAAAACTTTTGATTTTGGGTTTTGCCAAGGAGATTGACACATCTTTATAGAAATGGCTTGTCCATATGATGATGAAAAAGCCAAGAGTGGTGATTTTACTGCGACAAGAGTGAGTCTGAGGTCCATGTTTCTTTTTCTCTTCCCCTCCCCTCAGTTCTCTTCCCCCTCTCCCTCCCCACCTTTTTCCTATTTGCTTTCGTATTTTGTTATCTTGTTTTACCTTCTAACCCAATAAAAATGTGAAACCAGTAAGAGAGAGAACGCAGGGGACGGCTACAGTGTGCAAAGAAATTTCATTTTAATGTATGCCAATTAGTGCATACATTCCAAGCAACAATAACGTTATTCTACGTCTAAGAGTGTGGACAAAAATCAAGATTGTTTTAGGGTAGAGGTCTTCAAACTTGGCAAGCTTTAAGACTTGTGGATTTCAACTCCCAGAATTCTCCAGCCAGGAGAATTCTGGGAGTTGAAGTCCACAAGTCTTAAAGCTGCCAAGTTTGGGGACCCGTTTTAGGGCAATCAAGGCTGGGTCCATGTTAACGTTCAAGGGAGAGGGAGATTCAGTACAGGCAGTCCTCAACTTACAGCCACAATTCAGCCCAAAATTTCTGTGGCTAACCTCAGGGGTGGGCGTGGCCGACTGGGTGGGCATGGCCATCTTGATGCCACTCACTGGGCGTAGCCAACTGGGTGGGCGCGGCCAGCTTGACGCCACTCCTCAAACTGCTACCAAGTTTCCTCTTTGCATTTCCTGGGAACCAAACATTGGGAATCCGTGATCTGGGATGATGGAGGCACAACTGGAGACCTCCAGATGTTTCGGATTCCCAGGACCCTGGCAATGTCTGGTTTCCAGAAGACCCCAGCCTGCCCAGCAAACAAGGCCCTTATGATTCATTGTGATCTGCAGAACGGAGAGCAGCGACGTGCTGGGCGAGTGGGGCTCGTCCAGTGGTTTTCCAGGCCCTGAAGCCGCCTTCTCCCCAGCCGCCCACCCCCGGCCGACCGCCCCTTACCTGTCTCCTCCAATCTGGGCCTCTTCAAAGACGGCGCAGCGTCCGAGGACGTCGTCCGTGAGTGCGTTTGCGCTGCTTTGAATGGATCCCCCGCAGGCCTGCCGTGCAAAACAGACCCTTTGAGTGCAAAGCTTACGCAGCCACAAGTGATCCGGAAGCCCACCTGAGATTCCCGTAAGGTAGATGGGCCCCGTTTTTGTCCCCCCTAAACACTCACACCTGTACCAACAGAAGAGACCTTTCAGGACCCAACTATGTAATGTCGTCAGTGCTAGAAGGAAGTAGGGAGGAAAAGAGGAAGAGGGAGGGAGGAGGAGGAGGACTGTGGGGTCCTTGGTGCTCTATGGGCTTGGTGGTTTCCTTGCAGATATTTCATGATCCAACTAGGTTAACATTATCAGTGCTAGGAGGAGAGTGGTTTATAGAGAGGAGGAGGAGGAGGATAACTTTGGGGTACATGGTGGTCTCTGAGCTTATTTTCCTCCAGACATTTATTTTATTTATTTATTGAATTTGTATACCGCCCTACTCCCGAAGGACTCAGGGCGGTGAACAGCCATGGAATAAAACATATAAATACAAAATTCAAAATAGATTAAAACGAATTAAATAATTTGGCTGAACAAATTTAAAACCCCAATAGTTTTAAAACCAAATTTAAAATTTCCATATAAAGAGGGGAGAGACTTAGGTCAGGCCGGCTTGATGAAATAGGAAGGTCTTAAGCGCGCGACGGAAGGTACGCAGATCCGAGATCCTCCGTATCTCCGGGGGGAGCTCGTTCCAGATAGTAGGTGCCCCCACAGAGAAGGCTCTGTGACCCAACTAGGTAATATCATCAGTACTAGAGTTTACAGAGAGGAAGAGCCAAAAAGGAAACCAAAAGACCAAAGAACCTCCTTGCCAGCATTCAACACATAGATGAGCAGATATTAACACCAAGATCAATGCTACACCAACAATCAAACTGTAAAGAGACGCTAAATCAAGACACACCATCAAGGACACTCCCACCCAACCTGACAGGACAAGCCATCTGTATATAAACAGTCAATTCTAGCACGAGAAAAGAACCAGGCTCAAGAGAGCGTCAAGGACCCCCCCCCACACACTCACATCTGCACACACGAAAGTCTATTCGTTCTGCGTAATATATCATTTACGCAGCACATCAACTGGGAGAGTCTTCCCCCGCCAGCCCTCGCTCCGATTCTTGGTGGGCAATTGTCCCCCTCTACCCACGGGGACTCCGATGGGCCCCCAGGGAAAAGGGCCCTCACCATCATGGTCCTCTTCAGGTCTTCTTCGGGGACTCGGCCAGCGCAGAACATGTCCCTGTCCGCAAAGTACTGAGTAGCCACATCCCCGATGGGCAGTTTGGAGAGGATGACTTTGGCTCCGGATTTGTGGAGTTTGTCCAGCTTGTCGTACAAGATGTTCCACTCGGCGTCCACGATGGCCTGGTACTCCTGTGTGATCAGAGGCAAAAAGCTGGGATTAATTCTACCACAACCAACCGATAAGGAAGTCTTGGCGCGTGTAATACGCCAGATTAGAAATAGAATAGAATAACAAAGAGTTGGAAGGGACCTTGGAGGTCTTCTAGTCCAACCCCCTGCTCAGGCAGGAAACCCTACACCAGATTAGATCAGATCAGATCCGATTAGAATAAGTCCACATATCTTAAAATGGCTAAAATTGGGGAACACTGATCCATGGCTGAGGAATTCTGGGAGATTTATTTATTTATTGGTTCGATTTATATGCCGCCCTTCTCCGGAGACTCAGGGCGGCTTACAGTGCGTTAAGCAATAGCCTTCATCCTTTTTGTATATATTTATACAAAGTCAGTTTATTGCCCCCACAACTGGGTCCTCAATTTACCTATCTTAGAAAGGATGGAAGGCTGAGTCAACCTTGAGCCTGGTGAGATTCGAACTTACAGTAATTGCAGGCAGCTGGTGTTAAATTACAGTGCTTCTGTCTGTTGAGCTAAACCAGGCTCTCTATCTCAGGCTCCCTTCCTTCCTTCTTTCTTTCTTTCCCTTCCTTCCTTTTTTTTAAAAATTCGATTTATATGCTGCCCTTCTCCGGAGACTCAGGGCGGCTTACAGTGCGTTAAGCAATAGCCTTCATCCTTTTTGTATATTTTATACAAAGTCAGCTTATTGCCCCCACAATCCGGGTCCTCATTTTACCTACCTCGGAAGGATGGCAGGCTGAGTCAACCTTGAGCCTGGTGAGGTTTGAACTCGCAGTAATTGCAGGCAGCTGGCAGCTAAGTGCTACTTAACAGCACTTTAGTCCTCTGCGCCACCAAGGCTCTTCGTGGAAGGCCACACATCTCAAAATGGTTTTAAGGTTAGGAACCCTGGCTTAGGTACAACAGCCGTGCCCAGCCCAGTTGTCTATCGCCACAAAAGCCTCTGAGAGCCCCCCCCACCCCTTTTTAACCCCTGCCCCACTGCACAGCTTCCTTTCTCCCCCACCCCCCCACCCCCAAATAAGAGCCCAGGCCTCACCGCCACATTCTGGACTCTGACTTCCGCGTTGTCCCTCTCGGCTTTGAGCTCCAACTCAATGTTGAGCAGGGCGATCTTGGGCGACTCGTACTTCTTCGGTTGCATCTCAAAGCCGGCGTAGGAGAAGGTTTTCTTGAAGGCCACGCCGGCCACCAGCTGGGAATCCTGCCCCCCCCAAAAAAGACAAAATAGGTCAGGGTGGAGCTTCCAAGAACATCTGGGTAAGGCCTGCCCTTTGTCACGCGGCCTTCGAAATGGCGTTTCCCAACTTCCGAGATGGGCGGACTTCAAGTTTATTTGTTCAACTTGTATGCCGCCTTTCTCCGAAGACTCAAGGCGGCTTACAATGCATTTAAAAACCATATATAAAAACATTAAAAATTAAAACATTAAAAACAATTAAAAGTCCCGGAATTCTCAGGAATGGCGACGCCGGCTGGGGAATTCTGGGAGTTGAAGTCCACAAAAGGAGCCATAGTTCTTTGCCTCTGTTCTAGAGAGAAGCTTGATCTGAAGTCACTAAACAAGGCGGGGGGATCATTTACAGGTAGTTCTCAGTTTACAACCAATCGGCCGAAATTACAGAATTCTCAGGGAACGGCTCGTCAGCTGGAAAGCCGGCAGCCCAGGTTGGAGACCCAAGCGCCACGCGACAGGGTGAGTTCCCGTCCTGGCCTCAGCCACCTGCCAACCTTAGCAGTTTGAAAGCATGCAAATGCGAGTAGATCAATAGGTACCACTTTGGTGGGAAGTTAAGGGTGCTCTGTGACATCATGCTGACCACGACGGTGGAAATGTCTTCGGACAGTGCTGGCTTCACTTAATAACCCATCAAGAAATGCCGGTGGGTATCCCAGACCCCTCCCCTCTTCCCCGTTTCCAGAAGTCTACCTCCAAAGCTCCGCCCTGCACTTTCTTGATGCCGATCATTTTGATCTGCAGCAGCTCGTCCAGCATCATGACGGCGTCCACCACCATCTTGCCGAAGAAGTCCTTCTGATGGGAAATCAGCTTGGAGCTCAACGCGGTGCTGGCGCACTTCTCCAGCAGGTCTCTCATCTCTCTACGGGGGAGGAGGTCGGAAAAGGAAGAGGGACAGTTTGCACGGCCATCCATTTTTATTTATTTATTTATTTATTTATTTATTTATTTATTTATTTATTTATTATTTTATTTTATTTTATTTTATTTTATTTTATTTTATTTTTCAATTTATATACCGCCCTTCTCCCTGAGGACTCAGGGCGGTGCACAGCCAGAATTAAGAACATGAAATACAAATATTAAAATATATATAAATTTGGCCCAAAAATTTAAAAATCACAAACCAATTAAAAAACATTTAAAACATTTAAAAATTTCTTCTTAAGCTATCCATAGGGCAGGAGTGTCAAACTCAAGGCCCACGGGCCAAATTCGGGTGCTTAAATCTGGTCGACGGGGGTCAGCCTGGAATAGCCAAGGACCCCGTGCCCCGTTTTGCCCAGCAAAATGCTGCAGGAGGCATCTGTCCCATCCCCCACCCACCCACCCCTGCCCGCCCGTAGAGGAGAACTACAATGCTGATCCGGCCTGGGCAACCCTGGGCTAAAGCAGCTCAGCTTTTCAATACAGGTAGTCCCCGACTTACGACCAAACAACGGAACCCAAACGTTTTATGTTGCTAAGCGAGAGATTTACTGAGCGGGTTCTGCCCCCTTTTACGACGTGTCTTGCCACAGTTGTTCAGCGAATCACAGCAGGTGTTAAGTCAGGAACACGGCTGTTAAGCGCATCTGGTTTATTCACTAACTTTGCTTGTCAGGAGGTCGCAAAAGGGGATCAAATGATCCCGGGACACTGCAGACGTCGTAGATGTGAGACAGTTGCCAACAATCCGAATTGGGTTGACGTGGCTATGAGGAGACTGAAACAGTTGTTCAGTGTGAAAACGGTCGTATCGTTTTTCAGTGATGTTGTTAACTCTGAATGGTCAGTAAATGAACTGTTGTAAGTCGAGGACTGCTTATACTTCACAGAAAGACTAGTGGAAGCTTGGAACCAACTTCCAGCGGAAGTGGAGGGTCAACTGTCAGTAACGGAGTTTAAACATACTTGGGATAAACACACCTATTATCCAACAGAAATCAATCAAAATAAAATATAATAAAGTAAATAAAAAAATAAAAATTAACCCCGAGCTACAAATATTCTATCAGTACTCATATTTATGTGCCTCAGAAAGGCAGATGATGCAAAGCATACATACAGGTAGTCCTCCACATACAACAGTTCATTTAGTGACTGTTCTAAGTTACAATGGCACTGAAAAAAGGGACTTATGACCGTCTTTCACACTTACGACTGTTGCAGCATTCCCGTAGCCGGGTGGTCAAAATTCAAATGCTTGCAAACTGACTCGAATTTATGACAGTCGCAGTGCCCTGGGGACACATGATCCCGTTTTGCGACCTTCTGACAAGCAAAGTCAAGGGGAAAGCCAGGTTCACTTTACAACCATGTTGCTAACAGTGATTCACTTAACAACAGTGGCAAGAAAAGTCATAAAAACAGGACAAACTCACTTAACAAATGTTTCACTTAGGAACAGAAACTTCGGGCGCTACTGCAGTCGTAACTCGAGGACTACCCGTATTGAGAGGCAAAGGAGCTCAGGCTACTTTAGGTAACGGAGATCGGGTGACTTCCAGTGCCCGTTTCCCTTTAGACGCCATAAAAGGAGGAATAAGCAGTACGGCAATAAGCAGGGAGAGAAATCTCTCCCCTCAATCAAGAGGGAGGATTACTTTGGGAGAGCCGTCCCTAAACACACCTGTAATCTTGTTGCTTGGATCCTTACCATTTATATTGATATTGTTTCCTAGTATGATTTGATTGCTTATTTGTTCCCTATGACTATCATTAAGTGTTGTACCTTATGATTCTTGACGAATGTATCTTTTATGTACAGAGAGCATATGCACTAAGACAAATTCCTTGTGTGTCCAATCACACTTGGCCAATAAAGAATTCCTATTCTATTCTGTTCTGTTCATTTTCTATTCTATTTTATTCTATTCCATTCCATTCCATTCTATTCTTCTATTCTATTCCATATTTTCTATTCTATTCTATTTTATTCTATTCCATTCCATTCTATTCTTCTATTCCATATTTTCTATTCTATTCTACTCTACTCCATATTTTCTACTCTATTAATTTTCTATTCCATTCCATATTTTCTATTCTATTCTATAATTTTATTCCATATTTTCTATTCTACTCTTCTATTCTATTCCATATTTTCTATTCCATTCTATTCTACTCTACTCTATTCCATATTTTCTATTATATTAATTTTCTATTCCATTCCATATTTTCTATTCTATTCTTCTATTGTATTCCATATTTTCTATTCTATTCTATTGTATTCCATATTTTCTATTGTATTCCATATTTTCTATTCCATTCCATTCTGCCAAAATAAAGGATTGTTCTAGTAAGAGAACAGACTATGGCCTTATCTCCCTCTGCGCATTTCATCTATCCCATCATTCCAGAAATGATTTTTGTCACAAACGGAATCGCAAAAGAGACCGAGAGCCACTTACGCTGGATCTGTCTTCTTGATGGTGACCGCAATCTTCCGGATCTTCTCCACTGCCTGTCAAAGGAAAACAAGAAGGGATCAACCTGTTCTCCAAAGCACCGGAAGGCAGGACAAGAAGCAACGGGTGGAAACTCATCAAGGAGAGAAGCAACCTAGAACTAAGGAGGAGTTTTCTGACAGTGAGAACAATTAATCAGTGGAACAACTTGCCACCAGAAGTTGTGAATGCTCCAACACTGGAGGTTTTTAAGAAGAGATTGGACAACCATGCTTGCAATTCGGTTGTCGCTCCCTTCAGTTATCCCACAACGAGTCGGCCAGTAGTGAGTCTTCCAGCCAGCTTGTTTATTTTGATTTTCTCTTCTTCTCCAAGGCCTCGGTGGACACTCTTGGTGCCAAACACCCAGGAGCCGCTAAGAACTCCGCAGATCAATTAGCCTGTCGGATTTCAAGGTGAAAATGGTTTTCTGGAAGGGAAGGAGGCTTCAGCTTACCAGCTGGGTTGCCACGCGGAAGGCACGGATGATGATCTGGGGGTGGAGGCCTTCTTCCACGTAGGGCTTGATTTGCTTCAGGAATTCGGCAGCCAGGAGTGTCACCGACGTTGTGCCGTCCCCAACCTGGGAAGGGAAGATCTCGGAATAAGAGTGTTTTCCTCCTGAGGAAGCTCAGGTGCTCCGCTCCGTCCCTTCCCCACTTGGGAGGCACTCCAACCAAGACCACGCCAAACCCCCTCACAAGATTCTCAGATCTTCCCTTTCAGGAGCAGATCTCTGGATCCAGCGCTTCGCCAGAAGCACCTCCTCAGGATTCCCCGCTTTAGGATACGTCCAGGTATCCCTCGATGTACGGCCACAATGGAGCCCAAAATGTCTGCTGGTTAAGTGAAACATTTGCCACGGGTCCCATTTTACCACCTTTCTTGCCGCAGCTGTTAAGTGAATCCCTGTGGTTGTTAAATTAGAAACACATCGTTAAGTGAATCGGGCTTTCCTGTTGATTTTGCTGGTCAGGAGGCCGCAAGAGGGGATCGCGTGACTCCCGGGATGCCGCAACCGTCATAAACACGAATTGGTTGCCGAGCTTCTGGATTTTGATGATGTGACCGCAGGGATGCTACGACGTAAGTCGTAATAACGGCATAACGTTATTACGACGTAACGGCCGTAAGTCACTTTTTTTCCCATGCCATTGCAATTCTGAACGGTCACTAAATGAAACTGTTGTACAGTTGAGGACTGCCTGTACCCCACTTTCTCTGACATCCGGAGGGACAATGAATTGGGGAGTCTCCGCTCTCTCTCCATGGGGCACTACCTTCACTTTGCAGGGGCCTTCAGGAATCCCTCGTATAGGTCTCCCTGCGTGAGCGGGGGGGGGGGGGTTTGGACTAGATGACCTCCAAGGTCCCTTCCAATTCTGTTACTGTTACTGTCCTCCCCCCACCCCCAAGGTGCTTTTGAAAAGAACAACTGGAATTTCTAGGGTTTTTTTTATTTCCTTGAAAACGTTTCGCTTCTCATCCCAGAATCTTCTTCGGAACGTTTTCAAAGGCAAAACAAAACAAAACAAAACAAAACAAAACAAACAAAACAAAACAAAACGCATTGTAAGCAGCCCTGAGTCTCCGGAGAAGGGCGGCATATAAATCAAATTAAAAACAAAACACAACAAAAAACAAAACACAACAAAAAACAAAACACAATGAAACAAGGAAGTCCAGTTGCCCTTCGAAACAGCATCTTTGGGACAACCAGAACCTGGATGACGGAGAAGCCCCAGAGACAACCCCACCCCCAAAACCCCAATTCTGTTTCCTCGTTTCCAGAGCCCACCTCCGCATCCTGGGACTTGGCGATGTCTACCAGCGTCTTCGCCGCAGGGTGGACCACGTCCAGAAGCTTCAGGATGGTGGCACCGTCGTTGGAGATCGTGGCTTTGCCTGCAAAGATTGACAGCTGTCAGATCCGCACACAGAATGGCGTTTTGATGTATTTGGACATTTGAGCAGAGTCCGAACAGCGAAAAGAGGGGACTGGCAGAGGAGGCCCATGTAGTCCAACAATAACAAATATCCTTACCAACCTTTATCTATCTATCTATCTATCTATCTATCTATCTATCTATCTATCTATCTATCTATCTATCTATCATCTATCTATCTATCATCTATCTATCTATCTATCATCTATATTTAATTTAATTTAATTTAATTTAATTTAAAATTTAATTATTTAATTTAATTTAATTTAATTTAATTTAATTTAATTTAATTTAATTAATTTAATTTAATTTAATTATTTAATTTAATTTATATACCGCCCTACTCCCGAAGGACTCAGGGCAGTGAACAGCCAAACAGTAAAAATACACAGATACAAAATTTAAAAACAAATAAAATCGATTAAACAAATTTGGCCCAAACATATTAAAACCCCAATCATTTAAAAAACCAATTAAAATTTGAATAATTAAAAAGAGGGAAAAGATTAGGCCAGGCTTGCCTGGTGGAATAAAAAGGTCTTAAGAGCGCAGCGGAAGGTGCGCAGATCCGGGATCCTCCTTCACAGCCCGCTCCCTAGTCACTGATCCACAAATGTTGGCTTGTTGGGAGACCATAACTGGACTCCTGGTTCGGCACTCACAGCCCCACAGAGCTGTCTTATGGGCAGGGATCAGCAACCTGCGGCTCTGGAGCCGCATGTGGCTCTTTCACCCCTCTGCTGTGGCTCCCTGGCACTCTTAAATATGCGTCACAACCGCCAAAGTGCGACACCCACTGACGCGCGATTTATTGAGCTTTTCAACACCCGGTAGGCCAACCATGGATAAATCGAAGAAAAGTTTCAGAAGAAAAAAAGAACGTTTAATTCAACTACATATGCTAGTTTTGTGGCCGCTCAAGAAATAAATCAGGCACGGGAAGGGTTTTGTGGCTCCCGGTGTTTTCTTTTCTGTGGGAAATGGGTCCAAGTGGCTCTTTGAGTGCTTAAGGTTGCAGACCCCTGCTTATTGAATTTTGATCACCTGACCATGGGGCGTGAAAAAAGACCCACGTGTCACTTTTTTCAGTGCTGCTGTAACTTTGAACGGTCACTAAATGCACCGTTGGAAGTAGAGGACTACCTGCCTTAAGGCAGGGATATTAAAGGCTCCCTACAATGGTGTTCTAAAGTTTTCAACTTTGGAAAACTTTTAAGACGGGTGGATTTCAATCATGGCTGGCTGAGGAATTCTGGGAGTTGAAGTCCACCCGTCATAAAAGTTGTCGAAGTTGGAGACACCCCCCCCCCGATTTCTTGGCAATTGTGTGTGTGTGTGTGTGGGGGGGTCTCTGTTCAGCACCAGCCTCACCTCTGTCGTCCACAATGAGTTTGTCCATGCCCCGAGGGCCCAGCGTAGTCCGGACGGCTTCCGCGATCACCTGGCAAGCGCTGATGTTATTAACCAGCTGCGGGATCCCTTGGGAAGTATCGGTGCCTTCCTTCAGCAGGATGACAGGGGTGGGCTGCAGGGGAAAAAACGAGGGTGCGTCAAAGGTCGGGCGTCGACAGGCCAAAAATGGCAACTCAGCAAAACACATTTGAACCATAACCATAGAATTTTATTGGCCAAGTGTGATTGGACACACGAGGAATTTGTCTTGGTGCATACGCTTTCAGTATACATAAAAGATACGTTCATCAAGAATCATAAAGTACAACACTTAATGATAGTCATAGGGTACAAAATAAGCAGTCAGGAAACAATATCAATATAATTCGTAAGGAATTTCATTGCGCGTCCCAAAAACACAACACCACCAATGAGAAAATCCCACCTCCATTCCATCTTCCTAGTGGTCCCCCATTCTTTCTTTCTGGTCTCGGCTTATATTTTAATGTTTTAATTCTGAATGCTGAAAGTGTTTAACGTTTACTCATTTTGTAATATGCTTTTCTATTGTTGGAAGCTGCCCAGAATTGCTTGACAGTGAGATGGGTGTATAATAAATTAAAAATAAATAAATAAAATAGAATAATCGCATTACTCCAACATATATGTGTGTTATATGTCTTAAGTTTTCGCATATGTATATATGTATATATGTATGTATGTATGTATGTATGTATGTATGTATGTATATGTGTATATGTATGTATGTATGTATATGTAGGTCTTTGGTTATTCGGGTTTTCTCCCGCGTAAAATTGGAAGTGTCTTGGCGACGTTTTGACGAAGTCTCATTCGTCATCTCCAGGCTGGTGTTTTCGGCTTCGTGCTTCTAGGAGCAATGTGTGATCGCAGCTGTTTCTTCCTTTTAACTGCCAGTGGGGGTGTGAACTGATTGGGTGGGAGCTTGGCTGTGTTCTGATTGGGTGGAGGTGCGTTCTGACATATATTATATATTATAATATTCATTGTTCTTATCTAAACATTTATATTCGTTTATAGTTACCTTTCTTTATTTAATGTTGTACTATTGTAGTAGTAAATAGAAATGATAGAATAGAGAACTATAAAAGCAAAGTAAGTAAATCTATTTGAAATGCTGTAAAATTACCAATAATGTTATGTAATGTTCAATATGTTATGTCTTGACATGTTTTGTTTTTAATATGTGTGTGATTGTTTTTTGTGTTGTTTTTAAAGATAAAACTGTTTAATAAAAATTATTTTTTAAAAAAAATTATATATATATATATATATATGATGACGAGTGTGATTTTGTCGAAACGTTGCTACTACCCTTTTAAGGATATGTTTACAATTACACAGGAAGAAACCAGAGATATTAACTGTACATACATACATACATACATACATACATACATACATATTTATATATATATATCTGTATGTATGTATATGTATATATATATATGTATATGTATATGTATATGTATATATCTGTATATGTATACATATATATATATATATATATTGTAAATACAGCCTCCCCTCTTGAAGGGGGAAGGCCCTGCCTGTTTTGCAAACCCAGCTTGTGCATCACGCGATAACACGCCTCGTACGTCTTCACACATGCACCCCATCCGCAATACCTGTAGTTCCCATGGGGAAGCTTGCCCTGCCTTGAATTCCTCTAAGGCAGTGTTTCTCAACCTTGCCAAGTCTAAGACGTGCAGACTTCAACTCCCAGAATTCCCTAGCCAGACTTGCTGGCTGGGGAATTCTGGGTGTTGAAGTCCACATGTCATAGAATGGCTAAGGTTGATACTCACTGCTCTAGGGACTACATCTCCCACAATGCCTCGCGGCAAAGCAGCCACTCCGTTTCAAGGCACCGGCCGCCCTAGAGGCTGCCGGGAGTTATAGTCCCCGGGATGCCGGCCCTGGCCGCGTGGAGCCCTTTGGCTTTCAGCTCCGCTTAGGGAGGCCTCTATATATATACGTTGCATGGGGAGGAAGCAACCAGCGAGGCTCCCGCGTTGGCCGCCCGCCCACCGGCGACCCGCCCCGGGCTTCCCATCAATACCGGCTCCTTCTCGCAGAGAAGCTTCTCCCAAGGAGGAAAAGGCCACCCGCGAGGGGAACGACGCCCGCCCCGCGGAGGATGGCGGCGGATAAACGCGGCTCTCCCGCCGCTTCCCCCCTCCCGTCACTCACCATCATCTTGGCGGCGGCCCTGCTCAAACCGTCTCCTCTCCAGAATGCACCGCGCTCGCCTAGAAGCTTCGCGTGGGCGGGGCCGAGCGGAAGGGCGGGGCTTTCCAAGGGACGTTTCGGCGTCAGTCTCGTAGAGAGAGAGAGAAAAAAAAAGAAGAGCCCTCCTCGCACGGGCGCTTGGGGGTTCATATTAAAACTTTTTTTTTTTAACCACCTAATCCATGCTATTTTTTTTTTTTTTACAGTGGGAGAATAGATAAAAAGACATTTAATTGTTCTTGGAAATAATGGGGAGTTTGGCCCGAGGCGGTGGCTGCGTTTCCTCGGGGGTCAGCAAAAACTTGCATTAATCCATGATTCACTAGGCTAAGGCATTGTTTCTCAATTTCAACATCTTTGAAATGGGTGGACTGCAACTTCCAGAATTTCCCAGCTGACATGGTTTAGAGCAGCGTTTCTTAAAACTCTTTGTTCTCTTTCATTCTTCTTTGTTCTCTTTCATTCTTCTTCTTTGTTCTCTTTCATTCTTCTTTCATTCTTCTTTGTTCTCTTTCATTCTTCTTTCATTCTTCTTTGTTCTCTTTCATTCTTCTTTCTGCTGTCTGTTTACCTCGGTATCATCCATCCATTCCTCTCTCTCCCTCTTCCCACCCCCCTCAATATTTTTAAGAAACAGATAAGTGGTAAACATATCTAACCCTCCTTTCTCCTCTTACATATCTATCAATCAGCCATACTCTTATCTATCTCTCTATCCTCTATCACCATCTATCTATACCCATCTCTCTCTCTCTCTATCATCTCTCTATCACCTATCTATCATCTTTTTTTTTTTTTTTTTGCTTTAATTTATATGCCGCCCTTCTCCGGAGACTCAGGGCGACTTACAATGCGCTAAGCAATAGCCTTCATCCTTTTGTATATTTTATACAAAGTCAGCTTATTGCCCCCACAAACCGGGTCCTCATTTTACCCACCTTAGAAAGGATGGAAGGCTGAGTCGACCTTGAGCCTGGTGAGAATTGAACTTGCAGTAATTGCAAGCAGCAGATGTTAATAACAGTGCTTTAGTCCACTGTACTACAGGCTCATCTATTCCTCCTTCTCTCATCTATCTCTCATCTATCTACTATCTATTCTGTCAATCATCTATCTACATCTATCTATAACCATCTCTCTCTCATCTACCTACCTATCTCCATCTATCTATATCTATCTATCTCTTACCTATCTATCATCTATCATCGATCGATCGATCGATCAATCTCCATCTATCTCCATCTCTATCATCTCTCTATCATCTCTCCATCTATCTCCATCTCTATCTATCTATCTATCTCTATCATCTATTCCTCCTCCTTTCTCTCTCCATTTCCATCTATATATCTATGCATCTCTTTCATCTCTCTCTATATATCTATCTACATTTATCTATATCCATATCTCTCTCTCATCATCTATCTATCTCCATCTATCTATATCTATCTCTATCATCTATTCCTCCTTCTTTCTCTATTTCCGTCTATATATCTATCCATCTCTCTCTCTCTATCATCTCTATCTATCTATCTACATCTATCTATCTACATCTATCTATATCCATCTCTCTCTCTCATCATCTATCTAGCTATCTCCAACTTGAAGACTTGGCTTTTCAAACAAATAGGCTGAGACTTTATTATTTACTACTAATTAATTATTTGGATTAAATTATGATTTTATTGTACTTGTTTCTTAACTTGTGTTCGCCGCCCTGAGTCCTTCGGGAGAATGGCGGCATATAAATACATGTAATAAATAAATAAATAAATCTATCTATATCTATCTATCTATCTCTATCATCTATTCCTCCTCCTTTCTCTATTTCCATCTATATATCTGTCCATCTCTCTATATATCTATCTATCTACATCTATCTATATCCATCTCTCTCTCCCTCTCATCATCTATCTATCTATCTATCATCTATCTATCTATCTATCTATCTATCTATATCTATCTATATCTATCCATCTCTTATCTATCTCTATCATCTATCATCGATCGATCGATCTCCATCTCTCTCTCTCTCTCTACCTCCATCTATCTATATCTATATCCATCTCTATCTATCTCTATCATCTATTCCTCCTTCTCTCTCTCTCTATTTATTTCCATCTCTCTCTCTCTCTCTCTCTCTCTCTGTCTCTCTCATCTACCTACCGTCCTGTCCTATCCGAATAGCCTTTATATGTTGGCATAGATCCTCCAATCATTTTTAAATTTTAAATTGATTTTAAATTGGGTTGTTTTAATTTACGGCCAAAATATTTAATTATTTTAAACTGCTTTTAAATTTTGTATGTTCTGTTTTTTTTATTTTGGCCGTTCACCGCCCTGAGTCCTATTTGGAGAAGGGCGGTATAGAAATGGAAACAAACAAACAAACAAATAAATAAATAAATTTCGATTTCGAGGCTTTAAGCAAGTCAGGAGAGAAAACCCCCCCCCCCATACACACACACTCCCTCCCCCACCCGCAAAACAAAATCGGCCTTCGGGTCTATTCGGAGGCGATCAGTATGACAAAGGGAGCGGATGATTCATTCATTCATTCATTCATCGAGAGGCCTTCGTCGGCTCCGCCCAGAGCTGCGGCTCCTCCAATCCGAGGAGGGGGTGGGCGTGGCCGGGCTACAGCCGCTGCCAGCTGAGCTGGGGGTGTGGGGGGGGGGAACTCCTCGGTGCGAGGCAGGCAGCGTCCCCAGCGATGTTCCCCGCCCGGCCCGCTTGGCTCGCGCTGCTTCTCTGCTTCTGCCCGGCTGGTCACGGTGAGGCCGATCGCGGTGCAACCCGCACCTGCCTGCCTTGCATACATGCATGCATGCATATATGCATGCATGCATGCCAACCCCTGCAAGCACGGGGGTGGGGGGTGGGGGGTAGGCTCAGCTGGCGGGTGGGGGCGACGTGCCACGCGGGTGGGTGGCCGCGATCGGGGTGTCACGCGTGGGCCGGGGGGGCTTCCATGCCTTTGGGGGTGCATGCGGGTCTGTTTCATAAGCCTAGCGTGTGGGGGAATGTGTGCATCTGCAGGAAGCACGATGCAGGAATTGGGTAGGGCCTGTCTAGAGAAAAGGATGAAGGGGAGGGGGGGCATTCCAGTATTTGGGGGGGGGCTGCCACAGAGAAAGGGAGGGGGGGGGTCCACCTGTTCTCCAAAGCACCTGAAGGCAGGACGAGAGATGGAAAGTGATCAAGGAGAGAAGCAACCTGGAATGAAGGATAAACAAACTTCCTAACAGTGAAGACCATTAACCAGAGGAACAGCCTGCCACCAGAAGTTATTATTATTATTATTGTTGTTGTTGTTGTTGTTGTTGTTGTTTTTATTTTTTTATTTTTTTAATTTGATTTATATGCTGCCCTTCTCCGAAGACTCAGGGCGGCTTACAATGTGCTCAGCAATAGCCTTCAAATTGTTATTATTTATTGGATTTATATACCGCCCTCTCTCCAAAGGACTCAGGGCGGCTCACATCAAACGAAACAATCCCAATAAATATTGGGCCTGGATGAATAACTGTTGAGCCTGGATAGCTCTGCAGACTAAGCACTGTAATTTAACACCAGCTATCTGCAATTACTGTAAGTTCGAATCTCTCCAAGGCTCAAGGTTGACTCAGCCTTCCATCCTTTCTAAGGTAGGTAAATTGAGGACCCAGTTTGTGGGGGCAATAAGCTGACTTTGTATAAATATACAAAAGGATGAAGGCTATTGCTTAATGCATTGTAAGCTGTCCTGAGTCTCCGGAGAAGGGCGGCATATAAATCAAAATTTAAAAAAAAATTAAAAAATAATAATAAATACAAATTAAAATATTCTAAAACAGACTGAAA
Organism: Pantherophis vulpinus; assembly: GCA_037215915.1. Classification (NCBI taxonomy): domain Eukaryota; kingdom Metazoa; phylum Chordata; class Lepidosauria; order Squamata; family Colubridae; genus Pantherophis; species Pantherophis vulpinus. Next base: position 2,503,253 of record JAXLNS010000008.1, on the reverse strand, counting down.
ACCAATTTAAAACCGTAAACCCCATCAGTCCCGGCCTGGCTAAGACAGCCAGGTCTTAAGCTCACAACGGAAGGTACGAAGGTCGGGGGCCAGGCGAAGACCCATGCGAAGTTGATTCCATAGGGTGGGCGCGGCCACAGAGACGGCTCTACCCCTGGGGGTCGCCGGCCGACATTGTCTAGCCGACGGCACCCTGAGTAGGCCCTCTCTGTGGGAACGCACCGGGCGATGGGAAGTCGATGCTGGTTGCAGGTGGTCCGACAGATATCCTGGGCCTAAGCCATGAAAGGCTTTATAGCAGCGATGGCTAACCTTTTTGCCGTCGCGTGCCAGGAAGGGGTGGGTGGGGGAGGTTCGCGTGCACGCGTGCCCACACCCATAATTCTATGCGCCCCACTCCGCACATGCGCATGCAACCCCCCACCCCCGCACCCCTTCCTGGCACGCGATGGCCCAGTAGGTCCGTTTTTCTTTCTCACCTGGCTCCAGATCCTCTCTATGCATCTGGGGAGGGCGAAAACAGCCTTCCCCATCCCCTCGGAGCCTCTCCGGAGGCCCGAAACAGCTTGTTTTCCAACTTTCAGTTGGACAGGAAGTGACATTTTTTTTGCTGTCCCCAGCCTCCAGAGACTCCGAGAGAGGCTGAGAGCTGAGCTGGCGTGCCAGGTGACAGGGCTCAGTGTGCCACTTGTGGCACGCGTGCCATAGGTTCGCCATCACGGCTTTATAGTTTAACACCAGCACCTTGAATCTCACCCGGAGGGCAACCGGCAACCAATGCAAGTCACGCAGGAGAGGTGTAACATGGGAGTATTGGGATCCTCCCATCACAACCCGCGCGGCCGCATTCTGCACCAGCTGAAGCCTCCGAGGGGTCTTCAAGGGCAGCCCCAGGTAGAGAGCATTGCAGTAGTCAATCCGGGAGGTGACTAACGCATGAGTGACCGTGCACAGGGCATCACTGTCCAAATATGGGACTGTTGTGGGTGCTCCATTGCTGGAGGATTTTCCAAGAAGAGACTGGACAACCATTTGTGCAGAATGAAAGAGGGCCTCCCGCTTGAGCAGGGGGCTGGACTAGAAGGCCTCCCAGGTCCCCTCCAACCCTATTATCCTATGTACGTTCTACATTTTAAGAATCCAGCGTCATGAGTCAAAGCCTTGGTCACTATTGGCCCCTAAACTCTGTGCTATCAGCAGATCTGAAGGACTAGGAGCGGCAGGATGATGGCAGTATTTCAGTATTTGAGGGGCTGCCAAAAAGAAGAAAGGGGGGGGGGGTTTCCAGCTAAATTTTGGGCTCAGTTGTGATCGTAAGTCAAGGACTAGCTGTTCCATGTGTGCGCAATCATACATGGATGCACATTTATGCATACGGACGTATACCCTTTGTGTATATATATATATATTTCATGTTCATTTGTGTTATATCTGTGTGTGTGCATATATACATATATCTCTACATATCTATCAATCTGTATAGAATTAGAATAGAAAATATAGAATGGAATAAGAATAGAATGGAATGGAATAAGAATAGAATAGAATAGAATAGAATAATAGAATAGAATAGAATAGAATAGAATAGAATAGAATAGAATAGAATAGAATAGAAAATATAGAATGGAATAAGAATAGAATGGAATGGAATAAGAATAGAATAGAATAGAATAGAATAGAATAGAATAGAATAGAATAGAATAGAATAGAATAGAATAGAATAGAATTAGAATAGAAAATATAGAATGGAATAAGAATAGAATGGAATGGAATAAGAATAGAATAGAATAGAATAATAGAATAGAATAGAATAGAATAGAATAGAATAGAATAGAATAGAATAGAAAATATAGAATGGAATAAGAATAGAATGGAATGGAATTAGAATAGAATAGAATAGAATAGAATAGAATAGAATAGAATAGAATAGAATAGAATTAGAATAGAATAGAATTAGAATAGAAAATATAGAATGGAATAAGAATGGAATGGAATAAGAATAGAATAGAATAGAATAGAATAGAATAGAATAGAATAGAATAGAATAGAATAGAATAGAATGGAATGGAATGGAATGGAATGGAATGGAATGGAATAAGAATAGAATAGAATAGAATAGAATAGAATAGAATAGAATAGAATAGAATAGAATAGAATAGAATAGAATAGAATAGAATGGAAAATATAGAATGGAATAAGAATAGAATAGAATAATAGAATAGAATAGAATAGAAAATATAGAATGGAATAAGAATAGAATAGAATAGAATAGAATAGAATAGAATAGAATAGAATAGAATAGAATAGAATAGAATAGAAAATATGGAATGGAATAAGAATAGAATAGAATAGAATAGAATAGAATAGAATAGAATAGAATAGAATAGAATAGAATAGAATAGAATAGAAAATATAGAATGGAATTAGAATAGAATAGAATAGAATAGGATAGAATAGGATAGAATAGAAAATATGGAATGGAATAAGAATAGAATAGGATAGAATAGAATAGAATAGAATAGAATAGAATAGAATAGAATAGAATAGAATAGAATAGAATAGAATAGAATAGAAAATATGGAATGGAATAAGAATAGAATAGAATAGAATAGAATAGAAAATATAGAATGGAATTAGAATAGAATAGAATAGAATAGGATAGAATAGGATAGAATAGAAAATATAGAATGGAATTAGAATAGAATAGAATAGAATAGGATAGAATAGAATAGAATAGAATAGAAAATATGGAATGGAATAAGAATAGAATAGAATAGAATAGAATAGAATAGAATAGAATAGAATAGAAAATATAGAATGGAATTAGAATAGAATAGAATAGAATAGAATAGAATAGAATAGAATAGAATAGAATGGAATTAGAATAGAATAGAATAGAATAGAATAGAATAGGATAGAATAGAAAATATGGAATGGAATGGAATGGAATGGAATAGAATAGAATAGAATGCAATGTGCAATGCAATGCAATTGCAATTGCAATTGAATAGGAATAGAGCTGGAAGGGACCTTGGAGGTCGTCTAGTCCAGCCCCCTGCTCAACCTCTATCATTTCAGACAAACTGTTATTATATATGTGTTTATATGTGTGTGCACGCACACATGCACACCCCAAACACACACACACACACACACACATACATACATACATACATACATAGGTATACACATACAAACACATACCCGTGTGCTTGCACGCACTCTCCCTGAAGGGCAGGGTGCCGTCCGCCTGGCATGCCTCTGATTCGCACCCTTAACTCCCTCCTGCCAGGCTCCCTGGGCTTCCGTGGCGTAGGCGGCTCCTCGCCTCGGCATCTATTCTTAACTCTTCGCTCTCGGCACCTGCGATCTGCCATGTGCCAAGAGCCGGTTGCCTTGGAAAGTAGCCGCCGTTTTCTCCCCTCCCTGGTCACGTCTCAAGGCACAATCCAGCCGCAGAATATAGAACAACAGGCAGTCCTCGACTTATGACCGTTCCTTTAGTGACCGTTCAAAGTTACAACGGCCCTGGAAAAAAAACGTATCGCGGTTTTTCGCACTTAACGGCTGTTGCAGCATCCCCAGAATGCTTGGCAACTGTCTCCTATTTATGACGGTCGCGGAGTCCCGGGGTCACGTGATCCCCTTTTGTGACCTTCTGACAAGCCAAGTCAAGGGTGGAGCTGGATTCGCTTAACAACTGGGGCAAAGCTCACTTAATAAATGTCTCACTTAGCAACATCAATTTTGGGCTCAATTGTGGTCGTAAGTCAAGGACTACCTGTACCTGTAACTACATTTCCTTGTTTTACTACTTGTGTTACACAGGTGGGGGGGGGAGGGAGAGAAATGGAGAAGGAGAGAGAGAAAGAGAGAGGGGAGGGAGAAAAAGTGAGGAAGAGAGAGGGAAAGAGAAAGAAAGAGGAAGAGGGAAAGGGAGAAAGGGGGAAAAAGGGAGGGAGAGGAAGAGAGAAGGGAAGGGAGAGGGGAAAAGGATGGTAGGGAGAGAGGGGGAAAGGGAAAAAGGGAGGGAGAGAGGGAAAAGGGGAGAGAAAAAGGGAGAGAGAGGGAAAGGGAGGGAGAGGGAAAAAGGGAGGGAGAGAGAAAGGGAGAGGGAGAGAGAGAGAAAGGGAGAGGGAAAGAGAGAAAGGAAGAGTGAAAGGAAGAGTGAGAGGGAAAGGGAGAAAAGGGGAAAAAGGGAGGGAGGAAGAGAGAAGGAAATGGAGAGAGGGGAAAAGGGTGGTAGGGAGACGGGGAAAGAGAGAGGGAAAAAGGGAGAGAGAGAGGGAAAAGGGGAGGGACAAAGAGGAAGAGAGAAGGAAAGGGAGAGGGGGGAAAGGGTAGTAGGGAGAGAGAGGGAAAAAGGGAGGGAGAGAGGGAAAAGGGGAGAGAAAAAGGGAGAGAGGGAGAGGGGAGAGAGAAAGGGAGAGGGAGAGAGAGAGAAAGAAGGAGAGAGAGAGAGAGAGGAAAAGAGGGAGAGAGAGAGAAAGAGGGAGGGGGGAGAAAGAGGGAGAGAGGGGGAGAGGGAGAGACCACTCTGCACAGCTTCTCTGCTTGAAACCCAGTTTCTTCAAATGTCAAGACAACTGCACAATTTTGGTGAATGTTTTATTTTCCTGGCTTATCGAGAAACCGATCTCTCTCTCCCTCTCCCTCTCTCCCTCCCTCCCTCTCTCTCTCTCTCTCTCTCTCTCTCTCTCTCTCTCTCTCTGCTGACTGCTAGGTTTACGCATCCAGGAGTATCTTTACTTCCATGTCCTCAGTCCTGGAGATATCCGTTACATCTTCACGGCTACCCCGGCCAAGGGTTTTGGCGGAGTCTTCGTAAGTCAGCTTCTCTTCTCAAAGTCTTCTTCAAACGGATCTTTCCCTGCCCACGGTGGTCAAGCTCTCCCTTCCTTCTCAAGGCAGTCTCCAGAAGAGAAGGAAGGAAGGGTTAAAAGAAGATAATTTCAACCCTCTTGAGACCCTGGGGTTGCAACCTAGTTTTGGAGGAAGATCTTGAGATGTTCTTCAGCTAGAAGTCCCAAGATCTCTCAACGTTGGTCTGGTTCTGGGAGGACCAGAGTGTAGTTGAGCAACATCTGGAGGACTTTCAGTGGTAGACCAACCTTTCCTGACTCCATCTCCTCCTGCACATCTGTTGGGAGAAGATTTTGGGAAGGGAAGGAATACGGCACATCTGATTTGGTTCCTGTCATGTACTCGTGCCTCAATCTTCTTAATCAAGGTTATTGCTTGGTAGGAAAAATCAGAGAAAGGTATTAATGGATGAGAATATTTGTACTTAGGGTTGAATGGCATGGTCCTTGGTGCTCTCTGAGCTTGGTGATTTTCTTGAAGATGTTTCGTGACCCATCTAGGTAACATCATCAGTGCTAGAAGGAAGGGTGGGTTGAGTGTTCTGATCTAGGCTTCCTGATAACAGTAAAAGCACACAATGAGTCCCCAAAATCCTCTTTTTATTTCAACGGCTGTGAATTCTGCTCATTCAGAGCCTGTTCAGTCTCAATCTGTTCATTCACAGATGAATCCCAAATAATTGTAGAGTCCAACAGAAGTCTGCCACAGTTCTTCTGATAAGGCTGATAAACACTCACCTTCATCTCCCTTGACACACTGCCAAGACCTACTTGGCAAAGCCACACAAGAGTTCAGAATCAAACAGAGCTTCAGACATTAAACTGCACAGAATTAACAACATCGCTTCCTGCAAAGGGCCCATGTGCCTTTGCTTCTCCTTTATGTCTTATGGGAGGGGACAATCATCTCCAAGCCTTACTCCCAAGTCGTCCCTTTTGTTTTAGCTGTTCTTACCTTCTGGCAGCTCGCAGAGGTCCGACTCAGGCTCTGGAGTCCGCACATAACTCCCAGATGGCCCTGGCCCCATCTCTGCCTCCGACGCAGAGCCCTCGTCCGAGTCTTCCCCAGACTCCAGGATTGGCCCATGTTCCTCCCCAGCCTTCTCTCCGATTCTGCTGCCAGCTCCTCCACAGGCCACTGGCGGACCACAACATTGAGGAGGAGGAGGAGGAGGAGGAGGAGGAGGAGGAGGAGGAGGAGGACGACGACGACGACGACGACAATGACTGGGGGGGGGAGTCTTTTGTGCTCTCTGCACTTTATGATTTTCTTGCAAATATTTTATTACCCGTCTAGGTAACATTATCAGTGCTAGAAGAGAGGGCTAAGGAAGGAGGAGGAGGATTAGTCATCCTTGGTGGTCTCGGAGCTCATTTTTCATTACTTAACTAGGTTACACAGCCTTGGTGGCGCAGCAGGCTAAAGCGCTGTTAAATAGCACCAGCTGCCTGCAATTACTGCGAGTTCAAATCTCACCAGGCTCAAGGTTGACTCAGCCTTCCATCCTTTTCGAGGTAGGTAAAATGAGGACCCGGTTTGTGGGGGCAATAAGCTGACTTTGTATAAAAAAAGAACACCGCTTAGGGGGGGCCCGAAAGCCCTACTAAGCAGGTATATACAAAAGTATTAAAGCTATTGCTCAACACATTGTAAGCCGCCCTGAGTCTCCGGAGAAGGGCGGCATATAAATTGAACCAATAAATAAATAAATAAATAAATAAATAAATAAATAAATAAATAAATAAATAAATAAATAAATAAATAAATAAATAAATAAATAAATAAATAAATAAATAAATAAATAAATAATGTCATCAGTGCTTGAAGGCAGTGGGGTGAGAGGAGGAGGAGGAAGAGACCGTAGGGTCCATGGTACTCTCTGAACTTGGTTTCATCTTTTGAGGACGTTTCATTACCCAGGTATGTAATACCATCAGTGCTAAGCATCAGTGCATGGCTGGCTGGGGAATTCTGGGAGTTGAAGTCCACCCATCTTAAACTTACAAGTTGAAAAGCACTGATTTAACCAATACATCTGATCCCACATGGAGCTGTTTAGAGTATAGGTATGCCTATGGGTCCCATCAACAAAACCCAGAAGTTGCTGTGCATGGATTAGGGGGAAGCCATCAGGGCAAATCTTGTCCCTCCTGGGAACAGGATGATGGGTCCCACCGTGGTTTTTAACCTTCCCTCTTTTCTATATTTCCTGCTTGCCCAGAACATGAGATTCGAGCAGATTTATCTGGTTCCGTCCGACCCTCCAGATGCCTGCGGTGCCTTGAACAATGGGGTATTCATTGAAGGACAGATCGCGCTGGTGGAACACGGGTGAGTTTCCCCCACGCTCACCTTTTGCATGTCGGTGGGCTGGTTTTCAGGCTCTGTGTTCGAATCTTCGGCTCTGCTACCAACCTGGCTGGAGGATCCAGGATGCGGTTTATTTCAGGAGGAAGTCTCCTCCCTCTCCTCCCCCCCCCCCCAAATCTTTCAGGGACCTTCTTAACAAGCGAGCAGGTCCGGAAGAAACTGTACTGGATTTAAGAGTGTCCACAACACGTGGTCAAGAAATATCTCGGGAGGTTCTCAGCCATCCTGTTCTGTCCCCGTCTCACACACGCACACCAGCAGTCGACCAAGAGTTAAAATAAACCAGCAGACAAGAATTTCCTTTGATAACAGAATTGGCAGCAACCCAGTGGCTGCTTGCCAACCGTTTTTACTTACAAAGGGAGGTTTATCTCCTCCGACCGAAAACATCAAAGTCCACAAAAGCCAAAGAATAGTCAAGTCCAGTCCAAAAAATCAGTCCAAGCAGAGCATATAACAAAGTTCCAGAAATGCAGAATGACTTGCTAGCTTTCAGTTTTGTCCGTCACAAAGCCTGAATGGCTACCACACCCCCTTTTATCCCCTGTGGGGTGTGGTCCAGTGATTCAGCTTAATCTCTGGCACGCCTCCTTCTCTGCTGCGTGCGCTTGTCTTTCCGACGCTGTCAGGGATCCAGCCAAGACTTATCTCCGTCGCTGTCTAACTGCGGCTGCTCGGAAATGCCTGGCTCCTGGCCTATCTCTTCTCCTTCGGAAGACACCGGAGGCATTGCCAGAGAGGAGGGTCCTGGAGAGGGAGGCCTTGCCAACTCCTCTCCTTCACCTTCGGAGTCTTCTCCCTCCGATAAGACGGGCTCGGGGGTCAGAGTCACAACACATCCAGGTCGTGGTTGTCCCAAAGGTGATTTTTCAAGAGGCAACTGGACTTTCATGTTTTTTCTTTGAAGATGTTTCGCTTCTCACCCAAGAAGCTTCTTCAGCTCTGACTGGATGGTGGGGAACGGAAGGATTGATATTCCTTGCAGACAGCTGGTCATTTGCATCCTTTTAGAGAGTCATTGAGGCCACTTGGAGGATTTATTTGTGTCCTCAGTGTCCTGAGCAGCACAAATGGGTGTGGAGCTTTCTTGGGACTGTTGAAAGGACTGGGTTGTAGACTGGAAATAGATGATGTGTATCCCTCCCCTTCGGTTAAGAGAAGGCTGTTCAGTTTAGACCTAGATGGCCTTTTTGACCCCTCTTTCGAATCAGAAGTCCTCTCTGTCCAGAATGTGGACTTTGCCGTCTTCAAAAGAGCACCCTTTGTCTTTTAAATGCACATGGACTGCTGGCTATTGTCCCGATGGGTTTGTTCTATGTTGCGCCACGCGTTTGTGAAGTGGCTGTTTTGTTTCCCCAGGGTACAGATCTGCAGATGGCTCACTGCATTGTACTGCATATACCACGTTGCTCAGTTTGTCTCTGGGTGTTTTATCCTTGGCGTGTACAAGCTTCTGCCTTAGTGCATTTTTGGGTTTGAAGTGGGCCCGTATGTTGTGTTGGCTGAAGAGCCTCCTGAGCTTCTCTGATATTCCTGCAACTTATGGAAGGATGTTTGAAAGAGAGGACAAAGACAGCCAGGCAAGAAAGAGTAAAAAAAAAAAAAAAAGAGTGGTCAAAGACCCTCTACGTTAAAATTGAACAGTCCTCTCTCTACAGAGGTGAAGGGATACGACCAGCCGGTTCGTACTGATTCAGGTGAACCGGTAGCGGAGATTGTGGGTGGGCCGCCCACCTGCCCGGGCTCTATGCTGTCCTATTTAGGCATGTTTTCGAGGTCGGGCGCACGCGCAGAAGGCGCGCAAGCGAGCAAAGTACATGTGTAGAAGGTCAGGCGCATGCACGGTGATAAGAATATTGGAAACCTGCCACTGGATACGACACCACCCATCTCCTGTGTCTACAACACGGTCCTTTCAACCGTTCCAAGAAGGTAAATATGGGGCTTTTTCACAGGGGCTGCTCCTTTCTGTCCAAGACTCGCACGATTCAGGAACATGGAGGCCGGGTGGTGATCATTGCAGACAATAGTTACGACAAGGACACAACCTACGTGGAGATGGTCCAGGAGAGCACCCATCGGAAGGCCGACATCCCTGCTCTTTTCCTTCTGGGGAGAGATGGGTGAGCACTGCAGCTGAGCCTTTCCCTCTCTCTGGGTCTTGAACCTGTCAGGGTTCTGTTGGATGCCCTAATTAAATCATGAGGCTCAAAAGAAATCCAGTTATTTATTAGGAGCTCCATATCGCCATGTACCCAAATGGAGCCAACTCTGACCCCACATAATTTACGGCCCTAATCATGACCTTGTTTCCCCCCCTCCCCCCAGGGTGTGTCATCAATCACGTTCGCTGGAGCAATTTCGCTGGTTGTGGAGATCACTCCCCTCCAGCCGCTGTGGCTAACCCTGGGAGACAACCTTGAGAGAGAAATGTCTGGAATGTGCTCATGTCTTTGGCTGTTGCTTTGTCGGTTTCCCATCCCCCTTGCCTATGGCAACTCGAGAGCAGGCCAAGGATGCTTTGCGAGTTGACAAAACCCTATTTGTACGGGTAGTCCTCGACTTACCACTGTTCTTTTAGCGACCGTTCGAAGTCACAACGGGACTGAACAAAGTGACTTGTCACATTCATGACCGTTGTGGTGTAATCAAAATTCAGATGCTTGGCAACCGATTCATATTTAAGATGTTAGCAGGGTCCCGGGGTCCCCTTTTGCAACCTTCTGAGAAGCAAAATCCATGGGAGACACCTGATTCACGTAACCATATTACTAACAAGTACTAATGATGGCGTTAAGTTAGTAACACCATCATTAAATGATTCACTGCAATTGTTCTGCAGTGAATCATTTAATGATGGCGTTACTAACTTAACAGCAGTGATTCACTTAGCAACTGCTAAGTTGTAAAAGGGGGCAAAACTCGCTTAACAAACGCCTCGCTTAGCAGCAGATATTTTGTGGTCGTAAGTCGAGTACCTGTATCCCCTTTCAGGATTAGATGATTTTGTGATGGCTTCCAGCAGGGAGAAAATTGCAGGCTTCTATTCCTGTTTAAAGTTGCCACTGCTGCTATATTTGTAAGAAAAAGTCGTTTATTATTATTTTAGTTTATTCTTGTTCATTTTTATTTTCTCTACATTGTGGTTTTTAATTGTGTGTGAACTGCACAGAGTCGCCGTGAGTGAGTAGGTAGCTATATAAATACTCTAAATCAAATTAAATAAAGAATAAATAAATAAAATTCCTCTCCTCCCCCCCTTACCTTATTTTCACCCAGGTACATGATCCGTCGCTCTCTGGAGCAGCACGGGCTCCCTTGGGCCGTGATTTCCATCCCTGTCAACGCCAGCAGCGTTCCGACTTCCGAATTCCTCCAGCCTCGGGGAGTTTTTTGGTAGCAGAAAGGGGAAGGAGGGAGTTGCGGAGTGCCAGAACTGGACCGAAAGGATGAAGATGACCTCCAAAGATCTCCGTTTCACCCAGTCCGGCAGCTGATGGGACCACAGGATCGGTTTTGGAAAAACCTCGTGTGTTGATGAAGGGAAACTGACCGGACCGTGTCCTCTGGATGCCTTCTTTTTTTCTTTATTTTGTCTGGCCGCTCCAGCACATATTGGGACCGGTTTGGCTCAACCAGCAAGTCTTGAGGGACAAATAGGCAACCTGGACAGCTGTTCGAAGTGGCTTCCCAATGATGGTGGTTACCAGCTTTTCTCAAATCCAGGAGAATCGAGAAATGTTAGGTCTGACCCTTTGCCCGTCCTCGCCTCCCGAGTCTGGGGTCTCAACGGCAAGGGGCATTTAAGGAGCCCCTTGTTTTAAATTCAGATGCCAACCTGGCCCATTATTAACCAGACGGACATTTGGGGGGGGGAGGGTGGATTAAGAGGCTACGCAATTCATACTGTGGTGATTTTGTGGGTGACGGCGTCTGAATTCACCCAAGACCGAGCAAACAGTGGTTTAATGCTGGGTGCATTAAGGACAGAGATTGGATGGCAACGACTAAGCCCGGTTTGGGAGGATGGGGGCGGGGGGGGGGCAGTGTTGTATAGCTTCAGCTGCCTTTCCTAGTTGGTACTTTACTCCAACCAGATTTAAGGGGTCAACCCCCCCCCCCCATTCAATAAACATGACGGTTGCAGGCAGATTGCTAAGGAAGGGAGGGAGTGGGGAAGAGGAAGAAAAGGAGGGAAGGAAGGAGAGAGATAGGAAAAGAAAGAGAAGGAAGGAAGAGGGAAGGAAAGAAAGAGGAAGTAGAGAGAGAAAAGTGTAGGGAGGGAGAAGAGGAAGGAAGGAAAAGAAAAAAGCAGAGAGAAAGAAAGGGAGAGCGATAGATGGGAAAAGGAAGAGAAAGAAGTGGGGCGGAAGGAAAGAGAGAAAGAGAAAAATGTAGGAAGGGAGAGGAGGAAGGAAGGAAAAGAAAAAAAGGAGCAGAGGGAGAAAGAAAGGGAGAGCGACAGATGGGAAAAGGAAGAGAAGGAAGTAGGGTGGAAGGAAAGAGAAAAAGAAAAATGTAGGAAGGGAGAAGAGGAAGGAAGGAAAAGAAAAAAGGAGCAGAGGGAGAAAGAAAGGGAGAGCGATAGATGGGAAAAGGAAGAGAAAGAAGTAGGGCAGAAGGAAAAAGAAAACTGTAGGAAGGGAGAGGAGGAAGGAAGGAACAGAAAAATGAAAAAGAAGGAGCAGAGGGAGAAGAAAGGGAGAGAGATAGATGGGAAAAGGAAGAGAAAGAAGGACGGAAGGAAAGAGAAAGAAAAATGTAGGGAGGAAGAGGGGAAGGAAGGATGGAAGGAGAAAAAAAGAACAGAAAACAGAAAAACAATAGAATTCTCATTTGGAGAAGAAACTGAGCTTTTCCGTGCGAGCACCAGGAAACTGGCTGAGGAATCGGTGTGTTTTGCCCTTTTGTCAATTACAGCATGCGACCCTCCCCGATTAAAATCAAAAGCCCCCATTCTCCATCTCTTTGGGTCTCTGCTTGCTAAATGTGTTATTTATTAAGTACTTTTCTTTCTTTGATTTTTTTTAATCCCACCTTTATTACAGGAAGTCCTTGACTTATAACTGTTCATTTAGTGACTGCTCAGTTACAGTTTTTCACACTTACGACCATTGCAGCATCCCCATGGTCACGCAATCAAAATTCAGAGGCTTGGCGTCGCGGCGAGACAGTCGGGGAAATAGCGGGCTCTGAGGAGCGCCGCAAGAACCCCGGCTGCCGAACCGCTACCAATGGGTCTTTGGACTGGAACCGTCCTGCAGGGACGGGGAAGAAAGAGAGGCGCCTCGGACGACCAAGAGGAACAGGGGTCCTATGATCCACTTTTGCAACCTTCTGACAAGCAAAGTCAAAGGAGAAGCCCAATTCACTTAACAACCTTGTTCTTAAATTAAGAACTGCCGTGATTCACTTAACAACTATGGCAGGAAAAGTCGTAGAATGAGGCAAAACTCACTTAATTGTCTCACTTAGCAGGAGAAATTTTGGGCTCAATTGTCGTAAATCAAAGACTACCTGTATCAGACGTCCTCAATTTACGAGCATTTGTTTAGTGACCACTGGAAGTTACAACGGCACCAAAAAAAGGGGACTTAATGACCAGTTCTCACTCTTATGACCGTTGCCCCTTAACAAGTGTGTCATGAAAGTTCGTAAAATGGGGCAAAACTCAAAAACTCACTTAACAACTGTCTCGCTTAGCAACAAATTTGGGGCTCAATTGTCATAAATCGAGGACTACCTGCATAGGAAGTCTTATAATCATTTGTTTAGTGACCATTCGAAGTCGCAACAGCATAAAAAAAAGGGACTTGTGACCTGTTCTCAACCTTACGACCGCTGCCCCTTAACAAGTGTGTCATGAAAGTTCGTAAAACAGGGCAAAACTCAACTTTAACAACCGTCTCGCTTAGCGGCGGAAACGTTAGGCTCAATTACGGTCAGAGGTTGAGGACTTCCAATAAGCATTAATACCTGTAAGCATTACTCATAACATCCAGTCGGGAGACGCAAAAGGAAACCAAGCCACACTGAAGCAAATCTTTTGTGTATTGAAGGAGGCGGAGAGATTTGCATAGAATTACAAAATTCGTCGGAAGGAGCGTGAACGGACGAAAAGGGCCTTCCAACAGCAAACCATCATTCTCTCAATCCCAGGTTAGGACAGCAGACAAGACTAAAACAAGGATTTATGACGGTCAGACGTCTGAAATGGACTATCGGGAAATGGAGGGACATCGAACACGTCACAGCAGGCTAAGCAAACTCAGGTACTGGGTTCGGATTCTGGAGGTTGTTGGTCTAGAACCAATGCCTGGAGTCAACCCAGCCTGCTTGGGGGAGTGGGGCGTGTGTGCCCTGTGGGATTTTGGGGCCAGGCCTATGGGTCTCCCCCAAAACACCCAGCCCAGCTGTCATCTTGAAATGCACCCCCGATATTTTCAGGCCGAGGTGGTTTTGCATAGCTGGAGACCACCGGTGGAGCAGAGAGAGGAGAGATATAGGTCATCTTCCACTTACGACCACTTCGTTTAGTGACTGAAGTGACCGTGGCCCTGAAAATTGACTTAAGACCGTGTTTTGCGGTTATGACCCATTGCTACGTCCCGTTGCAGTCCCGTTTTGTGACCTTCTGACAAGGGGGAAGCCGGATTCGCTTAACAACCCCTGGGAGACTGACTTATCAATGGGCAGTGATTCACTTAACGACAGAGCAAGGCAAGAAGGGCCACCCAAACGGGCCCGAACTCTACTTGGCAAATGTCTCGCTGAACTACAGAAATTAAGGGGGGTCAATGGTGGTTGTAAGTCGAAGACCAGCTGGACACAAAATGGTGGTCAATGGTTGTCATAAGTCGAGGACCAGCTGGACACAAAACCAGGTTTCTCTTCCTGCTTCTCTTCCCTGGGAAGGGCCAAGAGCTGCGGATCGGAGCTGGGATTGGATTCTCAAGTCCTTAAGGCAAATACTGTCTCACCGGCTAGATGCAAACCTGGTTAGGGCGCCAGAAGGTGAATACTGGTTTGTTGCCCACCAGGTTGGGGGGGGCAGGGGGCACCCATGCCCATTCATTCCTTGCTGGGCACCGTGTCATGAGAATGAATACAGAGGTTGCTTCGGGTCCCTCCCTGGCCACCATATATCTCCCCCCCAACCCACGTCCTCCTAAGCCACCATCTGACCAGGATGCTGTTCCCACCACAGCCCAGGGCTCTAGAGGTGTGTCCCCCCTTCACCCCTCCCCATCCCGGAGCCCAGATCAAACGTCGGTCATCTCGTCTTCCAGCTCGGCTCCGTCTGCCTCCCCTTCGGCTTCTTCCTCCTCTTCCTCCTCCGAGGTTACGTCAGGATCTTCGGCTTGAGCCAGGCACTTGGGGCAGGAGCAGATGAATAAGTAGTTTTCCCTAGGGATTTTTGGGAAGGGGGGGGGAAACGGGCGGAGGAGAGAGAGAGAGAGAGATGGGAGAACTTTCACGAGATTGAAGATTTGCTGGGAACTGACGGTAGGCCTCGACTTACGACTGGTCACTTCGCTGGCAACGTTCCCACCGCCGAGATATTAAAAATCAAGGTTGACTCAGCCTTCCATCCTTTCTAAGGTAGGTAAATTGAGGACCCAGTTGTGGGGGCAATAAGCTGACTTTGTATAAATATACAAAAGGATGAAGGCTATTGCTGAGCACATTGTAAGCCGCCCTGAGTCTTCGGAGAAGGGCGGCATATAAATCAAATTTAAAAAAAAAAAATACAACTTATTTGGGACACAGGAACTGTACAGGTAGTCCTCGATTTACAGCGGTTCATTTAGTGACCGAAGTTACAACAGCACTGAAAAAAAGTGACGTAGGGCCGTTATTCACTCTTACGACCGCTGCAGCATCTCCAGGATCAACGGATCAAAATTCAGATGCTGGGCAACCTATTCATATTTATGACGGTTGCAGTTTAGTTTAGTTTAGTTTAGTTTATTTAGATTTATATACCACCCTACTCCCGAAGGACTCAGGGCGGTGAACAGCCGTAGATAAAACAGATACAATATAAAATTTTAAAAAAACAATTTAAAAAACATATTAAATAAATTTGGCCCATACTAATTAAAAACACCCCTATTTTTAAAAACAAATTCGAATTAAAATTAAGCGGTGTCCCGAGGTCACATGATCCCCTTTGGCGACTGTTTGACAAGTGAAGTCAAGGGAGAAGCCAGATTCACTTAACGACTGTGTGACTAATTTAATGACTGCAGCGATTCACTTAACAACGGTGGCAAGGAAGGGCGTAAAATGGAGCAAAACTCACTTAACAAAGGTCTCACTTAACGAGAAATGTCGGGCTGAATTGTGGTTGTAAGTCGAGGACTACCCGTGATGCGCGGGCTCCCCTTCTGGTTGTATGTTGAGGATAGCCTGTAGAACACTAACCCTGTAGAGAGGGCCAGGCTGAGCCGGAGGGAGGGGTCAAAGGCGTCATCAGCCTCGAGTCCCACAAGAGATCTCAGTCCAAGCCACCTTGAATTCTGCAGACACTCAACTGCCGCCAATTGGCTTTGGACCGCTAGTCGTTCAGATGCTTGTAGGGAGCAAAAGCTTCCAATAAATCTTTATCCCTGTTTGAACTGCCTGGGATTCCTGATTTCCACGCTCGACAAGCCCCTACGGAAAGCTAGTCACTCTATTTCACCCCAACCCACCTCACAGGATTTTTGTTGTGGGGGAAATAAGAGGAGGAAGTATTATGAGGGATGTGTGTGTGTGTGTGTAGGTGGGACAGATGGAGGGATGGACAAGCAGATAGATAGATAGAAGATAGACAGATGATACAGATAGAAAGATATAGATAGATAGATAGAAGATAGATAGATAGATAGATAGATAGATAGATAGATAGATAGATAGATAGATAGATAGATAGATAGATGATAGATGATATAGATAGAAAGATATAGATAGATAGAAGATAGAAGGTAGGTAGGTAGGTAGATGATATAGATAGAAGATAGGTAGGTAGGTAGGTAGGTAGGTAGGTAGATAGATAGATAGATAGATAGATAGATAGATAGATAGATAGATAGATAGATAGATAGATAGATAGATAGAAGATAGATAGATGATACAGATAGAAAGATAGATAGATAGATAGAAGATAGATAGATGATATAGATAGAAAGATATAGATAGATAGAAGATAGAAGGTAGGTAGGTAGATAGATGATATAGATAGAAGATAGGTAGGTAGGTAGGTAGGTAGGTAGATAGATAGATAGATAGATAGATAGATAGATAGATAGATAGATAGATAGATAGAAGATAGATGATACAGATAGAAAGATAGATAGAAGATAGATAGATAGATAGATGATAGATAGATAGATAGATAATATAGATAGGTAGGTACGTAGGTAGATGATATAGATAGAAGATAGGTAGGTAGATAGAAGATAGATAGATGATATAGATAGAAAAATATAGATAGATAGATAGATAGATAGATAGATAGATAGATAGATAGATAGAAGATAGATAGATGATATAGATAGAAAGATATAGATAGATAGAAGATAGATAGAAGATAGGTAGGTAGGTAGGTAGGTAGATGATATAGATAGAAGATAGGTAGGTAGGTAGATAGATAGATGATGTAGGTAGGTAGGTAGGTAGGTAGGTAGATAGATAGATAGAAGATAGATAGATGATATAGATAGTAGATAGATAGAAGTTAGGTAGATAGATGATGGATGGATGGATGGATGGATGGATAGGGAGGGAGGGAGAGAAGGAGGGAGATAGGTACATGATACCGGTAGATAGGCAGAGAGAGAGAGGGGGGGGGGGGAGAGACAGACAGACATAGGCAGATAGATAAATGATAGAGATAGAGACCGACCGACAGACAGACCCTCACTACTCACTGTAGGATTTTGCACCGGCTGTGTCGGCTCCGTTCTCTCTGGCAACAGTCTAGGTAGCTGATGCAGATCTCCTGCGTGGACGAAAACACAATTGCCCAGATTGAAGGCAAAGGCCCCATAGCAGGAAAATTATGCTCATTTGCAACAGGCAAGACAGCCGGAGAAAACGGGGAGGGAAGGGAAGGGAACGAGCGGCCAACGGGGAATTCTTCCCCTGCTCTGTCGGCATCTCTCACCTCTCCCTGGTGGATATCATCCACTGCCGTCAAATGCAGGACAAAATTGTTATCCGGGAAGGAGGCCTCGGCGTTGGGAAGACAGCTGTGGTTGCCTGCAAGAAGGAGCAGAGAAAGCCATCGTCGTCCGGATCAGGGAACCGGTTCTGGGCAGGGGGGAAGGGGGGGGCAAAGCAGAGACCCCGGGGCCAAGAGATTCGCTTATCGGTACTCACAGCAACTCTGGAGCACGTAGAGGCCGGAGCCTTCGCAGTTCAGGAAGTCCCCTGTCTCTAAAGGCAAAGAGACGGAGAGTGACGGTAAGAGAAGGCGGACGCAATTGTGAGGCTGAATGGGGGTCCAAAGGTGTGTGGGAATCGCGAGGCTCAAAAAACCCACCCTGGGACCGAGAGACCCTGGAGAGGAGATCGACAACTTATAGAGAGTCCTTGATCTATGACCGGTCATATAGCGACCATTCCAAGTCACGACAGATTCCCCCCAAGAGAACTTAAAAGCCCAGTTCCAAAGTTCGGACAGCTTGCCCCCCACTTCCCTCCATAGTCATGGAGGGAAGGACAAAAAGAGAGGGAAAGAAGAAAGGAAGGAAGGAGAACAAGAGGAGATAGACGGGAGGGATGGAGGGAGGGATGGAGTAGGAGAAAAAGAGAGGGATGGAAGGAAGGAAGGAAGGAAGGAAAGAAGGAAGGAAGGAAGGAAGGAAGGAAGGAAGGAAGGAAGGAAGGAAGAAGGGAGGAGTTAGATGAGAAGAATGGATGGATGGAGAAATGGAAGGAAGGAAGCAGGGAGAAAGGAAGGAATAGATGGGAAAGATGGAGAGATGGAGGAAGAGGAGGGAGGGAGAGAGGAAGGAAGGAAGGAAGAAGGAAGAACAAGAGATAGATGGGAGGGATGGATGGAAGGAAGGAAGGAGGGAAGAAGAAGGGAGGAGTTAGATGAGAAAAATGGATGGAGAAATGGAAGGAAGGAAGTAGGGAGGAAGGAAGGAATAGATAGGAAGGATGGAGAAATGGAGGAACGGGAGGGAGGAATAGATGGGAAGGATAGAGAGATGGAGGAACGGGAGGAAGGGAGAAAGGAAGGAAGAAATAGATAGGAAGGATGGAGAGATGGAGGAACGGGAGGGAGGGAGGAAGGAAGGAAGGGAGAAGGAGGAACGAGGAGATAGGAGAGATGCAGGGAAGGAGGGTAGGAGAAAAAGAGAGGGTTAGGGTTAGAGTTAAGGTTAGATGAGAAGAATGGATGGATGGAGAAATGGAAGGAAGGAAGGGAAGGAGGGAGGGAGGAAGGAGATAGATGGGAAGGATGGAGGAAGGGAAGGTGGGAAGGAGAGAGAGATAGATGGGAGGGATGGAAGGAAGGTTCAGACCTCTCTTTGAGATCTTCTAAATCAGTCCTTCAACCTCTGACCCACATGGTCTTCCCTAGCCCTTCCAGACCTTCATGAGTTGGGTATCCTACCTCATCTTCCCACCCCAACGTCTGGCAGTTTCTCCCCAATTTCCCATAGTGGAAGCCCCCTGCCCCCCAAAGACCCATCAAGCCTTCCCACTGTCCCTAACCTGCCCCACCCCCTGGGCAAGGCAAGGATCTTCAAGGGGCTGGACATCTCCCACATCTGACCCACCTTTCTCGATGTCCTTGTACAGCTGATCGATGAAAGCGTCCAGCTGTTCCCGTTCTTGAGTGGGGAGCTCGAGAGCGTCGCAGGCACGGACCCACTGGCTCAGAGAACTGGGGGGGCGGGGGGGCGGGAGGAGAGAAGCAAAGCCCACCACAAGTGGGATTACGAGTCTCAACCTGCCCTCAATTTCTTTGGGGCTACAACTATTCCCCTCCGCCAGCCCCACAATCTGAAGAAGAATTAATCCTTCTTCTGTGAGCGACAAATGAATTATTCCTGTAAAAATCATAACCCAAGTAACTCCATATTATATAACCTGATTTATACAGTCAGGTCCAGAAATATTGGGACATCGACACAATTCTAACATCTTTGGCTCTATACACCACCACAATGGAGTTGGAATGAAACAAACACAATGTGCTTTAACTGCAGACTGTCAGCTTTCATTTGAGGGTATGTACATCCAACTCAGGTTATATAAAGGTCCTACACCATTCACCTGTCGGTCCTCCGACATTAATCTGAATAGGACATGAGTGACATGACATTAAGACATGAGTGAATCACATTATTCCGCGTAGGATATGGGAACTGTGACACCTGTTTTGAGGAAACGGATGTTTTGGTCCATTCTAAGTTGGGTCAGGCTGACCCAAGCTCCATTGAAAAAAGGAGAAAGAGGCTAAGTGTCCGATTAATAAGAACAATAACAAACAATTAAGAATACATTTTAGAGGGTATTTTTGGAGGAAAACTCCAGGGTAGAACATATGAGAAAGCCAAAATGTTATATATAACAACATCTGGCGGAAGCGTTTGAATTGTGTTGCTGAGTATCTAAAACTGTATTTAAAGCATGTAATCGAAGTGATCAGACGTCCTCTCGCTTTCACGGGAGAACCCTTTTGCAAAAGCTTAATACATATATGTTGCTTTATATATATATTTATAATAAATCTGCTTTTTACTTGTTCATGGTCTCTTTCACTTTTTATGAGGTTTGCTGTTTTTTTTAAAAAAAATCTCACATTCTGAATTAATAATTAACGCCAACGGATACCACAATCACAACCACAAGCCACAGGCCATCGGTGTAGCACACAAACCAACTGAAGCTCTTCGAAACATCCTAAGCAGACCCAAAGCCCCAGAAAACCCCAGGAGAAAAAAAACACACACACAATCTACAACACACAATGTTAAGTGTCAAGTTTCCAAAAGATGCCCTAATTAATTCATGAGCCATGATCCAAACTTCAAAGGAAATATAGTCATTTATTAGGAGCAACTTTCCGGCAATACTGGGATGCAGTTAGGACTGATCCTACATAGATTTACGTTCCCCTATGACCCTGTCTCTCCCCTCCTCTCTAGCCATGTCATAAATCACATTCTCCAATTAACCACTTTGGCTGGCTGTGAAACCTAACACTCTCCTACTGATTGCGGTCAGGAAGAATGTATGGAATTCTCTTCAGTTCTCCCTCCCCCCTGCTCATGGCAACTTGAAAGCTTTGCAAGTTGACATTAAGGACTGCAACAACCACTATAAAGAATACAGAATAGGTAGTCCTCGACGTACGACCACAACGGAGCCCCCAATTTATGTGGCTAAGCGAGACATTTGCTACGTGAGTGTTGCCCGACTTGGCGACCTTTTTTGCCACGGCCGTTAAGCGAATCGCTGCAGGTGTTGAGTGACCGACACGGTTATTAAGCGAATCAGGCTTCCCCATGCTCGTCAGAAGGTCGCCGAAGGGATTACGTGACCCCGGAACACTGCGACCGTCGTTAAGTATGAGTCGGTTGCCACGTGTCCAAATTTTGATCATGGGACCACCGAGGATGCTGCAACGGTTTTAAGTGTGAAAAACGGCCATTAAATCACTTTTTTCACTGCCGTCGTAACTTCGAACGGTCACTAAATGAACGGTCGTAGGTCGAGGACTGCCTGTAGCTATTAAATTTATATACTTGACTTACCTCGTCCCTATGCCTTGTCCGTTGGTCCCCACCAGGGCGAACAAAGACCGGAAGCCTTCGGGAGAAAACCACTGTAAGGGATAAAAAGAGAATTGGACACATTGGGGCAGGGGTGAAATGCTCCCGGTTCAGACCGGATCGCCCGATCCGGTAGCGATAGAGGCGGGTGTTGTGGCCCCGCCCTCTGAGCCTGTCCCATCGGAGGAAGAAAGCTCCGAGCATGAGGAAGAGGAGTCAGCCAGGCCTCCCTCTCCAGGCCCCTCCCTTCTGGCACTGTCTCAGGTGCCGGCCGAGGGAGAGGAGATTAGCAGGGAGACAGGTGGCTCGGATGAGAGCGAGGGAGAGACATCATTCTTGGACGCACGCCTCCGAAGGCGTGATAAACGTTTGCAGCAGCTCAGGAGGCGTGCTAGGGATTAGAACTGAGTCACTGGACCACACCCCAGAGACTATATAATAGAGGGTGGTGGCCAGCGATCCCTGTGACGAACAAAAGTAAACCTTGGATAGTCACTAAAGCCTCGTCCGGAAACTGCTGAGAGGAATATTATTCTGATTTGACTTTTGTACGCTAAGTATCTTATCTTTCTGTTTTCTGTGGAAATAAAAGCACTTGGCAGACGGTGTGTATATCGCTGCCAAGTTGGAGATAAAGACCTGGGTGTGTTCCAAGTGCTTCCTTAACCCTCGGCTGGCTGTGTTTGTGTGTATGTGTGGACGGGGACAGATCAGCGGGTGGTTTGGAGAACCGGTAGCAAAAATCCCTGCCCCCCCCCATGCTCAGCTGAGCCGCGCGATCATCAGAGGCTTTTTTTTCTGAGTTGCCTGATCGTTGCCTGATCGTCAGAGGCATTTAAAAGAAAAAAAAAAGCCTCTGTCGATTAGGCAACTCAGCTGGGATCGTCAGAGCCTTTTGAAAGCATTTTTTTAACAACCTCTTCGTCGAAGAGGTTGGAGAAAAAATGGTTTTAAAAGTAAAAAAAAAAAAAAATTGGCCACGCCCACCGTCACATTACACCCCCCCTCCAACCAAGCCGGACAGGTGTGAGGCTTACCTTGCTGAGATGGTCATCATAAAGGGCCTCCGTGAAAAGCATCCGCAGGACTTCGAGCTGGCCCTGCAGGGAGAAGGAGAAGAAGAAAACGCGGTCTTAACCGACTTGAGTCTGCACCACACGAAACCTGGTTAGTGAAACTAACCGAGATACGCTTTTTTTGGCATTATGGGTTCAGATCAGTGGTGGGTTGCTCCCGGTTCGCAAGAACCGGTAATAAAAATTTGTAGTAGTTCGGAGAACCGGTAATAACATTAACTGGCCACGCCCCCAAACCGGTCCCCAGCCCGGTCGCTGCTCACTTACTCCGCCCACCTCATCAGAGGCTTTTTTAAAAAAACTTTTAAAAGCATTTTTTCTACAACCTCTTCAGCCGAAAAAATGCTTTTAAAAGTAAGAAAAAAAAAAAAGCCTCTGATGATCACGTGGCTCAGCTGGGATCGTCAGAGGTCTTTAAAAGCATTTTTTTTTCTGCAATCTCTTAAGGTTGTAGAAAAAATGCTTTTAAAAGTAAAAAAAAAAAAAGCCTCTGATGATCACGTGGCTCAGCTGGGATCGTCAGAGGCTTCTAAAAGCATTTTTTTCTGCAACCTCTTCAGCCGAAGAGGTTGTAGGGAAAAAAAATGCCTTTAAAAGCCTCTGGCGATCCCAGCTGAGTTGCCTGATCGTCAGAGGCTTTTAAAAGTATTTTTTTTCTGCAACCTCTTAAGGTTGCAGAAAAAATGCTTTTAAAAGTAAGAAAAAAAAAGCCTCTGATGATCACGTGGCTCAGCTGGGATCGTCAGAGGCTTCTAAAAGCATTTTTTTCTGCAACCTCTTCAGCCGAAGAGGTTGTAGGGAAAAAAAATGCCTTTAAAAGCCTCTGGCGATCCCAGCTGAGTTGCCTGATCGTCAGAGGCTTTTAAAAGTATTTTTTTTCTGCAACCTCTTAAGGTTGCAGAAAAAATGCTTTTAAAAGTAAGAAAAAAAAAGCCTCTGATGATCGCGTGGCTCAGCTGGGATCATCAGAGGCTTCTAAAAGCATTTTTTTCTGCAACCTAAGGTTGCACATTACCCCCACCAAGCCACGCCCACAAAATAAGCCACGCCCACAGAACCGGTAGTAAAAAAATTAAGAACCCACCCCTGGTTCAGATGGAAAGCGAGAAAGAGCAAGAGGTATCCCGGGACGGCTGCATGCCTGCAACCACAAAGATGCTTTGAAATTGGAACGGAGCATTTTTTTCCAACTCTTTAAAGCAGCCACATCATTCCCTAACCGAAACTTTTTAAAGCAGCCGTGTCTTTTCTTCGGGATGAAGTGAGCACTGTCAGCACAAACTCAGCAGAGACTCCGGATCTATTTCCAAGCATGCCTTCGGCGGCAAAATTTGGAAAGCCTGTTGTGGGCACACTCACAAAATGGCTCCGGTAGGAGACCCCATGGCTTACGTAGGGCACGCAAAAGAGAAGGGAGTGGGGGTGTGAGAGGAAGAGGAAGAGGAGGAGGAGTAAGAAGAGGAAAAAGAGGAACAGGAGAAAGAAGAAGAGGAGAAGGAAGGAGAAAAGCAGAAGGGAGAAGGGAGGAGAAATAATAGGAGAAGGAAAGAAAGATGAAGAAAAAGAGGAACAGGAGAAAGAAGAGTAGGAAGGAAAAAAGAAGGGAGAAGGGAGGATAGGAGAAGAAATAGAAGAAAGAGGAGGAGAGAAAGAGGAGGAGGAGGAGCAGAAGGAAGAAGAAGAGGAAGGAGAAAAAAAAGAAAAAGAAGAGGAAGGAGGAGGAGGGAAAAAAGCAGAAGGGAGGAGGAGATAGGAGGAGAAGAAAGAAGAAGAGAAGGAGAGAAAGTGGAGGAGGAGCAGAAGGAAGAAGAAGGAGGAGGAGGAGGTGGAGGAGGAGGAAGAAGGAAAAAAGAAGAAGGAAGGAGGAGATAGGAGAAGAAAAAAGAAGAGGAGCAGGAGAGAAAGAGGAGGAGGAGGAGGAGAAGAAAGAAGAGGAAGGAG
This sequence comes from Pantherophis vulpinus, assembly GCA_037215915.1. Lineage (NCBI taxonomy): Eukaryota > Metazoa > Chordata > Lepidosauria > Squamata > Colubridae > Pantherophis > Pantherophis vulpinus. Next base: position 2,479,225 of record JAXLNS010000008.1, on the reverse strand, counting down.
GAGAAGTAGAAGAAGGAGGAGGAGGAGGAAGAAAAAAAGAAGGGAGAAGGGAGGAGATAGAAGAAGAAGAAAGAAGAGAATGAGAGAAAGAGGAGGAGGAGAAGGAAGAAGAGAGGAAGGAGGAGAAGGAGAAGAAGGAGGAAGTGGAGGAGGAGCAGAAGGAAGAAGGAGGAGGAGAGGAGAAGAAGGAGGAGGAGGAGGAAGGAAAAAAGAAGAAGGGAGAACGGAGGAGATAGGAGAAGAAGAAAGAAGAGGAGAAGGAGAGAAAGAGGAGGAGGAGCAGAAGGAAGAAGAGGAAGGAGGAGAAGGAGAAGGAGGAGGAAGGAAAAAAGAAGAAGGGAGAAGGGAGGAGATAGGAGAAGAAGAAAGAAGAGGAGGAGGAGAGAAAGAGGAGGAGAAGGAAGGAGGAGGAGGAGGAGGAGAAGGAGGAAGAGGAAGGTCGAGATAGCACACCATGGCCATCTAGGTTCCATCTTTTGAATAAACTCTCTGATTCCATTGTTGTCCCGACCTTAAATTTGTCTCCCAGCAACTTGTGAATGATCTCTTCTTCCTCGTTGGCGGTTTTATTGCAGAACTGAGAAAAAAGCTTGATCCACCGCTCTTTGTCTTTCGCCTGCAAGAAAATGAGCTCACTTAACAACCGCAGCATTCATTTTACAACCGGGGCATTCGCTTTAACGACTGCTGCAAAAAAAAAAAAAAAAGCTCATAAAATGGGCGATCCGATTTAGAACCGTCACAAGTTATGACCGTGACAGGCAGGCTCCCCCCTGCAGGCTCAACTGACTCCTATTTATGACAGTCGCAGAGTCCTGGGGTCACGCGATCCCTTTTTTGCGACCGTTTGACCAGCGAAAGATGACAGGGAGGCCAGATTCGCTTAACAACCGCGTGAATAGCTTAACAACTGCAAGTGATTCACTTAACAACGGTGGCCAGAAAGGTGGTAAAGCGGGGTGAAATGGACTTAACAACCGCCTCACTTAGCGACAGGAATTTTGGCCTCAATTGCGGTTGTTAAGTCGAGGACTAGCTGTATGCCCAGGATTCTTAGCCTATGGAACCAACCCTCCTTGCTGGTGGCCACGGCCCATACGTACCTGCTTGACGGTTGCCACCATCCTGGCCATCAACATAATGCTCGAAGTCTCCGGGGGATAGTGGATGTTCCTAGACAGAAGAGGGGGGGTGGGGTGGAAAAAGGAAATTCCAGAAAATTCCACAGACAAAATGGACATTTTAAGCCAATCCCTTGGGGAGAGAGAGAGAGAGAGAGAGAGAGAGAGAGAGAGAGAGAGAGAGAGAGAGAGAGAGAGAGAAAGAGATTCCCCACAGATTGGCTCTGCAAGAGGCAATGCAGAATTGTGACCAGCCAACCCCTTGCAAGATGCCCGGATAATATATATATTGTATTTTATGATTATGTATGTACGCTTCTGCAATGGAGGCCAATTCCTTGTGTGTCCAATCACACTTGGCTAAGAAAGAATTCTGTTCTGCTCCATTCCATTCCATTCCATTCTCTTCTTTATTCTATAATATTCTGTATTTTATTCTCTTCTCTTCTATGCCATGCCATGCCATGCCATGCTGTTTCTATTCTATTCTGTTCTATTCCATTCTATTCTCTACTGTATTTTATACTATTTTCTATATTCTCTTCTCTCTTCTCTGTTCTCTTTTCTATATTTTATTATTCTATTCAATTCCATTCCATTCCATATTTTCTATCCTATCCTATCCTATCCTATCCTATTCCATATTTTCTGTTCTGCTCTGTTCTGTTCTATTCTAATTGTATTCCATTCCATTCCATTCCATATTTTCTATTCGTTCCTGACTCTATTCTGTTCTGTTCTGTTCTGTTCTGTTCTGTTCTATTCTATTAATTCCATTCCATTCCATATTTTTTATCCTATCCTATCCTATCCTATCCTATCCTATCCTATCCTATCCTATTCCATATTTTCTGTTCTGTTCTATTCTATTCCATATTTTCTTTTCTTTTCTTTTCTTTTCTTTTTTCTATTCTATTCTATTCTATTCTATTCTATTCTATTCTATTCTATTCTATTCTATTCTATTCTATTCTATTCTATTCTATTCATTCTAATTCTATTCCATTCCATTCTATTCTAAATTGTATTCTATTCCATTCCATATTTTCTGTTCTATTCTACTCTTTTCTACTCCATATTTTCCATTGTATTGTATTGTATTGCACTCCATTCCATATTTTCTATTTGTTTCTGACTCTCTTCTCTTCTCTTCTCTTCTCTTCTATTTTCTATTCTCGCCTCTTCCATCCCATCCTATTTGCCACGAAAACCATTTTGAAAGAATTGTGCCGCTGCTCCTCTTGAACTATGAACCCACCCACCCACCCACAAAAAAAAAAAATCTTGCCTCCAAGCTTCCTGCAGTTTGTTGAGGGGATGATCGGGGTCCTGTTTGGAGGGTCCCAGGCAGAGAACTTGATGGTACTGATTCCAGGCGGCCTGACGGCACTCGGAGCTGCAGTAGGTCACCTGTGAAGCAAGAGACAGCCACGCAAAGAAAAGTCACGCGACCAAGGAGGGCAGTCCTCGACTTACGACCGCAACGGAGCCCAGAATTTCTGTGGCTCAGCGAGACAGTTAAGTGAGCCAGTTGCCCAGCGTCTGAATTTTGATGGCATGACCAAGGGGAGGCTGCAACGGTCTTCAGTTTTAAAAAAAAGGGTCGTGACTTTTTTCAGCACGGTCACTAAGCGAACGGTTGTTAAGTGGAGAGCTACCTGCAAAACGAAAGATTTGGAGATCTAGGCTGAACTGTGGGGGTCCTTGGTGCTCTCTGAGCTTGTTTTCTTGGAGACCTTTCATGACCCAACTAGGTAACGTCATCAGTGCTAGAAGGAAGCACTGTGTTTCCCTGAAAATACGACCCTGTCTTATATTTTTTTGAACCCTGAAATAAGCGCTTGGCCTTATTGCCATGTGCTCAAAAGCCCCATTGGGCTTATTATCAGGGGATAATGTCTTATTTGGGGGGAAACAAGGTAGAGAGGAGAAGGAGGAGGACTGTGGGGTCCTTCGTGCCCTATGGGCTTGGTGGTTTTCTTGCAGATGTTTCATGGGCCAACTAGGGAACCTCATCGGTGCTAGAAAGGAAGGGGGTTTGTGAGGAGGAGGAGGAGGAGGAGGAGGAGGAGGAGGAGGAGGAGGAGGAGGAGGAGGAGGAAAATGTGGAATCCTTCGAGCTCTCTGAGCTTGGTTGTTTTCTTGCAGATGTTTCCTGAGCCAATTAGGTAGTGGGGTTTGCGGGGAAGAAAAGGAGAACAAGGAGGAAGAGGAGGAGGAGGAGGAAGAAAAGGAGGAAAAGGAGGAGGAGGAAGAAGACGAAAAGGAGAAAGAGGAGGAAGAGGAGAAGGAGGAAGAGCAGGAAGAGCAGGAGAAAGAGGAGGTAGAAAAGTAGGAAGAGGAGGAAGAGAAGGAGGAGGAAGAAAAGGAGGAAGAGGAGGAGGAGGAAGAAGAGGAAGAGGAAGAGGAGGAGGAAGAAAAGGAGGAAGAGGAGGAAGAGGAAGAGGAGGAAGAGGAGGAGGAAGAGGAAGAGGAGAAGGAAGAAAAGGAGGAAGAGGACAAAAAGGAGAAAGAGGAGGAAGAGAAGGAGGAGGAAGAAAAGGAGGAAGAGGAGGAAGAGAAGGAAGAGGAAGAGGAGGAGGAAGAAAAGGAGGAAGAGGAGGAGGAGGAAGAAGAAGAGGAAGAGGACAAAAAGGAGAAAGAGGAGGAAGAGGGAGAGGAAGAAAAGGTGGAAGAGGAGGAAGAGGAGGAGGAGGAAGAGGAAGAAAAGGAAGAAGAATAGGAGGAGGAGGAAGCCTGTGGGGGTCCTTGGTGCTCTCTGAGCTTGGTGATAAGACTTTGATGTTGCAAATGACCCTCAATGAGCTGTTTTTATTTTATCAACAACACGCAAACACACCTACAGACACGAACAGCCGATGTTGGTTTACCTGGCAGTTGGGACAGCACTGGTGGAGGTCTTTTCGAATGCTGCATTTCTCTGGGTGAGGAAGGAGCTGAAATCTTCCCAGCAGCCTCTGAGCGTTTTCCTCGGCCATTTCCAGGGCTCGTAAGCAGTGGTCACAGGCTGAAAGGGAAGCGGGGAGATTGCACCCCCACCCCACACCCCCACCGATTTGTTAGAATTGTCGTGAGTGGACCAAACAAATATCCCGATCAAGGAAGGAACCAACAAGAAAAAAAACCCACCCACACCCACACTGACAGGGCAAGCCACTAAAATATAAACCCCGCCGTCTTCTTGCGCTGATGGTGTTACCTCGTTGGGTCATGTGACGTCTGCAAGAAAACCACCAAGCTCAGAGAGCACCAAGGACCCCACAGTCTTCCTCCCCCTCTTTCTACTCCTCCTCCTCCTCTCTCCCTGAACCCCATTCCCTTCTAGCACTGATGATGTTCCCTAGCTGGGTCATGAAACGCCTGCAAGAAAACCGCGGATGTCAACTTGCAAAGCTTTCAAGTTGCCATGAGCAGGAGGGAGGGAGAACTGATAGAGCTGATTGATTTCCCTAACTGAAGCTACATTCCATAGATGCTTTCTTACCACAATCAGCAGGAGAGTGTTGGGTTTCACAGCCAGCCAAAGTGGTTAATTGGAGAACGTGATTTATGACATGGCCAGAGAGGAGGGGAGAGACAGGGTCATAGGGGAACGTAAAGCTACGTAGGATCAGTCCTAACTGCATCCCAGTATTGCCGGAATGTTGCTCCTAATAAATGACTATATTTCCTTTGAAGTTCGGCTCATGGCTCATGAATTAATTAGGGCATCTTTCGGAAACTTCACACCACGAAGCTCAAGAGAGCCCCACGGTCAGAAACGCCAACAGCGTAAGGGTCGCAAACGTGGGCCAGTGGCTGCGTGTCCAAATCACGGCTCACACGACTGGGAACACGCTACACGCACCGTGCCTGCAAGGACAGGTCGCCCCTCGTTAGCTTACCTCTGTATTTGTACAAAGCATTCCAAAGAAACTGAGCCGACACCACGGGCTTTTCCACGAAAATCGTGTCCCCTTTCCTGATGTTTCGTGTGGCAAAAAGTCCTTTTCCCTTGAATTGGAGAAAAGGAACAAAAATTCAGGAAATGTTCAGCGCCGGTCCTTTGCAGGAAGGATGCGCTGGAGAAATCAGTTCTTAGCTAGTTGTCTGGGGGACGTTGTCTCAAGGAAGACCCCCAGCTGACCACCCTTCCCCCAAGGAATCTGGAAGATGGGTGGGCTTCAACTCCCAGAATCCCCCTGGCAGCGAGCTTTAAGATATAAAACTCCCAGCATTCCCCAGGCAATCTTTAAGACGGGAGGACTCCAATTCCCAGCATTCCCCAGTCAGACTGCTTCAAGATATATGAATATCAACTCCCTGTCAGGTTTCGAGGTTGTCTCAAGTAAACTGCATTTCAAACAAAGCCTTTGAAGAAAAACTCCTATTTATTAAGCACGACATTCTATTCCGACTCCATCGCAGCCAACACTGACTTCCAGACCCAAAACCCTCCCTTTCCGTTCCCCACTCCCCTGCACTCATTGGCCATCTTCCAAGTCATTCTACCCCTAATCTACTGTTCCAGCTCAAAGGAATTTCCCCCCTCCCATCCCATCTCCTAGGGGATATTATCTCCAGGGAAAATAAGTAGGTGAAAAGTCTAAACATCCCTTTCCAGACGCCTCCGCCTCTCCTTCTTATGTCGGCACTAGAGTAAATGCAGCTTGAAGTGCTGACACTCCCAACATTCCCCAGCCAGACTGCTTTAAGATATGAATATCAACTCCCAGAATCCCCCAGCCAGAGCCTTTAAGATAGGAGGACTCCAATTCCCAGCATTCCCCAGTCAGACTGCTTCAAGATATATGAATATCAACTCCCAGCATTCCCCCAGCCAGAGTCTTTAAGATGGGGGAGACTCCAACTCCCAGCATTCCCCAGTCAGCATGTTACCTATTTGGGTGCCATGTTACCAGAGGTGGATGCTTTAAGATGTGTGGACTTCAACTCCCAGAATTCTCTAGTCATCATGCTTTCAAATGGGTAGCCTTCAGGTCTCCAAATTCTGGGAATCGAAGTCTACCTGCCTTAAAATGGATGAAGTTAAGAAACCTGCGGTTTGTTTCTTAATTTATGGCCCTGCTTTTTTAAAAAAATTATATTGCAGCTTCCACTGGGATTCCAGAATGTTCCGGGCATTTCTTTTCCATTCAAATCCTTTTCTCTGATCTTATTTCCTTGGGAATTTCTAAATTCTGCCACAAAAAGCATTTAAACCTAGATGAAGCAGATATCCTCCATTTAACCAGGATTAGGGACAAAGTTTTAACCCAAACCAGGAGGATTTTACTGTACAGGCAATCCTCAAAGTGACGACCAAATTTCCGTTGCTCAGTGAAATTTTTGTTAATTGAGTTTCACCCCATTTTATGACATTTCCTGCCACAGTGAAGTGAATCACTTTTTTATTTATTTTATTTCGAATTTATATACCGCAGCTGTTAAGAGAGTGACACGGTCGTTAAGCGAGCGAATCCGGCTTCCCCACGGACTTTTGCTAGTCAGGAGGTCGCCAAAAGGAATCACGTGACCCCCCCCCAGGGATGCTGCGACCGTCATAAATACGAGTCGGTCGTGCAACCGTCTGAATTTTGACCACCTGGCTTAGCGGGATGCTGCAATGGTCGTAAATGTGAAAAACGGTCATAAGTCGCTTTTTTTCCCCCAGTGCCGTTGTAACTTTGAACGTTCCCAAAATGAAGGGTTGTAAATCAAGGACTACCTGTACGGTAGTTTCAATTTTTAGATGATTAGCAGAGTTTCTAGGCCCTTTTACTTGAATATTTATCAAATGTGGACTATAGCCATACGTAGAAAGCAATGCATATGGATTTTATTTTCTCTGTAGTGTTCAGGTTAGAAGAAAGTTCAGAGAAGAGCAATTAAGATGATTAAAGGCCTGGAGACAAAAATATACAAAGAACAGTTGCAGGATTTGGGGTTTTGTCCTGTGAGAAATAAAGAATTGGGATTATTCCTGTAAAAACGTATAGCCTAAGTTACGCCATTTTGAAATCATGTCAAGGCTTTATTTTACCTGATTATATAATTAGCTGACATTTAAGAACATGAGAAAGGAACTGTGTAATTCCTGTGTTCTTGAGAATGTGTTTATCTGGCAGGAAATATGCTTTCAGGTCATCTTGCCCTCAAGCATCTTGCCCTCATTAAAAAGGGGACGTACGCATATGCCGATATTACATATTACACGTATAAGCAATATTTTTAAGTGGGGTATTTTTATATACTGGAATTATGGGGACTTTCCAAAAGAGGAAAACATGCGTTTAACTTGTTATATAAAGTCTGAAATTGTACTCAAGGGACATGCTTGTATCCTGGCTTGTATCCTGTACAATGTAACCTGAAATTGTATAAAAGACATGTAATTTGCTCTCTCAATTTGAGAGGGACCTTTGCAAAGAAATAAACTTTTTTCTTGTCTTATCTCTCAACTCTCTGTCAATTATTTTCCGGGTGACAGGTATTTCCTGTGTATCACAGCCCGGTCTAGAGAAAAGAAGGATTTAGGGGGGGACATGATAGCAGCCTTCCAATATTTGAGGGGCTGCCATAAAGAAGAGGGGGTCAATTTATACTCCAAAGCCCCTGAAGGCAGGAGAAGAAGCAATGGATGGAAACGAATCAAGGAGAGAAGCAACCTAGAATGAAGGAGAAATTTCCTGACGGTGAGAACAATTAACCAGTGGAACAGCCAGCCACTAGAAGTTGTGGGTGCTCCATCATTGAAGGTTTTGAAGAAGAGATTGGACAGCCATTTGTCTGCAATGGGAGAGGGTCTCCTGCATGACCAGGACGCTGGACTAGAAGACCTCCAAAGTCCCTTCCAACTCTATTCTGATTGATTGAAATAGTCTAGGAGTCTCCTGCATGAATGGGGTTGGACTAGAAGACCTCCAAGGTCCCTTCCAGCTCTAGATTGATTGATTGATTGATTGAAATGATCTAGGGCCGTGATGGTGAACCCATGGCACGCATGCCACAGGTGGCACACGGAGCCATGTCACCTGGCACGCCAGCTCAGACTCTCTAGGAGTCTCTGGAGGCTGGGGACAACAAAACATGTCACTTCCTGTCAACTGGAAGTTGGGAAACGGGCCGTTTCGGGCTTCCAAGGGGGTGGGGAAGGCTGTTTTTGCCCTCCCCAGATGCATAGAGAGGATCTGGAGAAAGAAAAACGGGCCTACTGGGCCACTGTGTGCCAGGAGCGGGGTGTGGGGAGGGGGGTCATGCATGCATGCATGCGCAGGGCGGGGCGTATAGAATTATGGGTGTGGGCACGTGCACGCTCGCGAACCTCCTTCCTGGCACACGATGGCAAAAAGTTTAGCCATCACTGATCTAGGGTGTCCTGCATGAACAGGGGATTGGACTAGAAGACCTCTCAGGTCCCTTCCAGCTCAATTTGATTGATTGGTTGATTGATTGATTGATTGATTGATTGAAAGGTTCGAATCTCGCCAAGGCTCAAGGTTGACTCAGCCTTCCATCCTTTCTAAGGTAGGTAAATTGAGGCCCCAGATTGTGGGGGCAATAAGCTGACTTTGTATAAATATAGAAGGGCGGCATATAAACCAATTTTTTTTAAAAAAAGGGTCTCTTGCATGAGCAGGGGGTTGGCCTAGAAGACCTCCCAGGTCCCTTCCAGCTCAATTTAATTGATTGATTGATTGATTGATTGAAAGGGTCTCTTGCATGAGCAGGGGGTTGAACTAGAAGACCTCCAAGGTCCCTTCCAGCTCAATTTAATTGATCGATTGATTGATTGATTGATTGAAAGGGTCTCTTGCATGAGCAGGGGGTTGGCCTGGAAGACCTCCCAGGTCTCTTCCACCTCCATTCTGATTGATCTGTCCTTGTTTGCGAGCTGGCTCTTGACAGAAATAAGGAATTGATGGATGGATGGATGGACAGAAGGGAGATGCAGCTCAGGAAACTCCTTTGTGAGTGGAACCCCTCCCCCCATGGAGATCATTCAACCAAGGATCTCAATGGATCGAGTAGCAATTAGGTCTTTCACCCCAAATCCCCCCAACCCCCCAAAAAAGATTCCCCCCTCCCCTCCCCTCCAGCCCCAGCGGAACTAGCCAATGCTAGTGCTGAGCTTCTGACTCCAGCCGGTTCGGACAAACCGGGGCGGGCGCACGTGGCCAGAGCCCCCCCCTCCAGCCGCAACCCAGGCAGGGAGAGGGAGGGGGGGTCCCCACTCGGCCAGTCTCTCCCCCCCTCCCTCCCCATAGGAAGAAGTGCAGCCAGGCAGCCCCCTCCCCCCCCCCCAGGAGCCCCCAGCCCGGCTGCTGCGGCTGCTGCGGGCGCCCGGTTGCAGATGGCTGCGGGGCTGCGGGCTCACCTTGGCGCTGCCGGTCAGGCGCAGCTCGAGGGCGCGGCGGGCTTGGCCGGGGGGCGCCTCCAGGCAGAAGGCGAAGGGGTCGCCGCTGGGAGCCGCCATCTTCGCCCCGCTCGGCCGGCCCTTCGGGAGGAGGAGGAGCCGCCCCGGCCTCGCCTCGCCTCGCCTCGCCTCCCCGCGCCGCCCTCCAAGCCGGCGCCCGCTGGATGGACAAAGGGAGGGAGGGAGGGAGAGGAGAGGGCTATGTATGGAGGGAGGGATTGAAGGATAGAAGGGAGAGGGAAGGAGAGAGAAATGGATTATATATAGAGAGAGAGAGAAAGAAGAGAAAGAGAGAGGAGGAAGGGATGGATTGAAGGATAGAAGAGAGGGAAGGAGAGATGGAGACAGAAGAGGAGAGAAAGAGAGATAGATATATGGAGGGAGGGAGGGATTGAAGGATAGAGGGGAGAGGGAAGGAGAGAGAAATGGATTATATATAGAGAGAGAGAGAAAGAGAAAGAGAGGAGGGAGGGAGGGAGGGATTGAAGAATAGAAGAAAGAGGGAAGGAGAGATGCAGACAGGAGGAGAGAAAGAGAGATGGATAGATATATGGAGGGAGGGAGGGATTGAAGGATAGAGGGGAGAGGGAAGGAGAGAGAAATGGATTATATATAGAGAGAGAGAGAAAGAGAAAGAGAGGAGGGAGGGAGGGAGGGATTGAAGAATAGAAGAGAGAGGGAAGGAGAGATGCAGACAGGAGGAGAGAAAGAGAGATGGATAGATATATGGAGGGAGGGAGGGATTGAAGGATAGAGGGGAGAGGGAAGGAGAGAGAAATGGATTATATATAGAGAGAGAGAGAAAGAGAAAGAGAGGAGGGAGGGAGGGAGGGATTGAAGAATAGAAGAGAGAGGGAAGGAGAGATGCAGACAGGAGGAGAGAAAGAGAGATGGATAGATATATGGAGGGAGGGAGGGATTGAAGGATAGAGGGGAGAGGGAAGGAGAGAGAAATGGATTATATATAGAGAGAGAGAGAAAGAAGAGAAAGAGAGAGGAGGAAGGGATGGATTGAAGGATAGAAGAGAGGGAAGGAGAGATGGAGACAGAAGAGGAGAGAAAGAGAGATAGATATATGGAGGGAGGGAGGGATTGAAGGATAGAGGGGAGAGGGAAGGAGAGAGAAATGGATTATATATAGAGAGAGAGAGAGAAAGAGAAAGAGAGGAGGGAGGGAGGGAGGGATTGAAGAATAGAAGAAAGAGGGAAGGAGAGATGCAGACAGGAGGAGAGAAAGAGAGATGGATAGATATATGGAGGGAGGGAGGGATTGAAGGATAGAGGGGAGAGGGAAGGAGAGAGAAATGGATTATATATAGAGAGAGAGAGAAAGAGAAAGAGAGGAGGGAGGGAGGGAGGGATTGAAGAATAGAAGAGAGAGGGAAGGAGAGATGCAGACAGGAGGAGAGAAAGAGAGATGGATAGATATATGGAGGGAGGGAGGGATTGAAGGATAGAGGGGAGAGGGAAGGAGAGAGAAATGGATTATATATAGAGAGAGAGAGAAAGAGAAAGAGAGGAGGGAGGGAGGGAGGGATTGAAGAATAGAAGAGAGAGGGAAGGAGAGATGCAGACAGGAGGAGAGAAAGAGAGATGGATAGATATATGGAGGGAGGGAGGGATTGAAGGATAGAGGGGAGAGGGAAGGAGAGAGAAATGGATTATATATAGAGAGAGAGAGAAAGAGAAAGAGAGGAGGGAGGGAGGGAGGGATTGAAGAATAGAAGAGAGAGGGAAGGAGAGATGCAGACAGGAGGAGAGAAAGAGAGATGGATAGATATATGGAGGGAGGGAGAGATTGAAGGATAGAAGAGAGGGATGGAGATATGTAGATGGAGAAAGAGAAAGAGGCTATATATATGTGAAGGGAGGGAGGGATGGAGGAAGGGATGGATTGAAGGATAGAAGAGAGGGAAGGAGAGATGTGGACAGAGAGAGAGAAAGAGGGAGATGGCTATATATATATATAGGGATGGAGGAAGGGATGGATTGAAGGATAGAAGAGAGGGAAGGAGAGATGCAGACAGAGGAAGAGAGAAAGAGAGATAGATAGATGGAGGGAGGGAGGGAGGGATTGAAGGATAGAAGAGAGAAGGAGAGATGTGGATGGAGAAAGAGAAAGGGAGATGGCTATATATATATATGGAGGGAGGAAGGGATGGATTGAAGGATGGAAGAGAGGGAAGGAGAGATGCAGACAGAGGAGGAGAGAAAGAGAGATAGATGGAGGGAGGGAGAGATTGAAGGATAGAAGAGAGAGAAGGAGAGATGTGGATGGAGAGAGAGAAAGAGGGAGATGGCTATATATATATATAGGGATGGAGGAAGGGATGGATTGAAGGATAGAAGAGAGGGAAGGAGAGATGCAGACAGGAGGAGAGAGAAAGAGATGGATATATATATGGAGGGAGGGAAGGAGAGATGTGGATGGAGAGATGGATGGATATATGTGTGTTTGTGTGTAGGGAGAGAAGGAGATATATAGACGGAGAGAGATATGGATAGAAGTATGGAGGAAGGGAGGGAGGGATAGATGGAGGGATTGAGGGAGAGAGGAAGGGATGGATGAACAAAGGGAGGGTGGAAGAGGACAGATGTAGATGAAGGGAGAAATAGATGGATAGAAGTGTGGGGGAAGGGATGGAGAAATAAAGAGGGAGGAAGGGAAGGATGAATGGACAGAGGGAAGGAGGTATGTGGCTGGAGAGATAGTAGATTAGGTAGGTGGGGGGAGGGAGGGAGGGTTCCTTAAGGGAAGCAAACAGATTTATAGAGGTTGGATCGGAAGTCCACAAGTCCTAAAAGGGCCATAATTCTCCACCCCTGATCAAGAGGCTGGGAGATGCATCCAGGAAATGCTGCAAAATGGGAAATGGGCCTTTTAGGACAGACTATTCCTGACCCTGGGTGCTTGGACGGTACCGTCACAACTCACAGACCCACATCAGTTAAAATGTGATGCAAAGTTATTTGCAAAGTATCTCCACTGAACTCTGATTTCATGAGAGACGGTTGGTTTGGCAGGAGTAGAAGTTGGAGAAGGGGCCGAAAGTACCTCCAACTTCCTTAGATTTTTCCAGTCTTTCAAACAACGCGGCCTTCTCTTCCAGAATTCTTCTTTCAGGGGTCCTCAGGCCCCCCGCATCACATCTCTCAGCTAAGAGAGACAGTTTGGTTTAGTGGTTAAGGCACCAGGGTAGAACCCAGGAGACACTGAGTTCTAGTTCTGCCTTAGGCATGAAAGCCAGTTGGGTGACTTTGGACCGATCACCAGGAGATGGTGAGTTCTAGTGTTGCCTTAGAATGACTTTGGGCCAATCACCAGGAGACGGTGAGTTCTAGTTTTGCCTTAGGAATCAATGCCAGCTGGGTGACTTTGGGCCAATCACCAGGAGATGGTGAGTTCTAGTTTTGCCTTAGAATGACGTTGGGCCAATCACCAGGAGACAGTGAGTTCTAGTTTTGTCTTAGGAATCAATGCCAGTTGGGTGACTTTGGGCCAATCACCAGGAGATGGTGAGTTCTAGTTTTGCCTTAGAAAGACTTTGGGCCAATCACCAGGAGACGGTGAGTTCTAGTTTTGCCTTAGGAATCAATGCCAGCTGGGTGACTTTGGGCCAATCACCAGGAGATGGTGAGTTCTAGTTTTGCCTTAGAATGACGTTGGGCCAATCACCAGGAGATGGTGAGTTCTAGTTTTGCCTTAGGATGACTTTGGGCCAATCACCAGGAGACGGTGAGTTCTAGTTTTGCCTTAGGAACGAAAGCTGACTGGATGACACTGGGACAATCACCAGGAGACGGTGAGTTCTAGTTTTGCCTTAGGAACGAAAGCTGACTGGATGACACTGGGACAATCACCAGGAGATGGTGAGTTCTAGTCCTGCCTTAGGCATGAAAACCATCTGGGTGACTTTATGCCAGTCACTCGCGCATCTCCACTGCTAGGCAAAGCGCCCATCCTTGTCTACAAAGTCAACACAAAAATCTGCTCATTTCAAGGAAAACTTTTAATATCTGCCTTTCACTGAAAATGAAGAGCGTTGTGAGGGCCGCTCAAAAATTTGGGGCAGGCGGAGGACGATAACCAAGAATCTCTCCCAACGTCAAACCTTTCAGCTCAATGATTTGACGCAGGAGGGCAAAGAAACAGCCTCGAAATGCCCCCAATTGTATTTTATCAGCCCCCCCCCCAAAAAAATAGTTTGGGACAGATGATGATGATGATGGAATAAAGGAACAAACCCCCAAAAAACGAGTGGGGTTTTTTTTTTTTGAAATTATTTTTCCTTCTGTGCATTCCTCCCACATTGCAAATTCCTACCAATTTTTTTTTTTAAAGCAAAGCAAAGCAAACCAGTTGAATTATTAAGATGCCAGATCGGCGTCCAATCGGGCAAAAAAAAAAAAAAAAAAAACAAGAGGCCACCCCCGTTTCCCAGACTTGGTTGCTTTGCTGTCCCAAATGGATGGAGCACCAAGGGGTGATTTTCTGGAAGGGGGGGCAGAGCTAGAGGATCCTATCATATCGAAGGAAGGTAGGCGTGCAGCCCACAAGGCAGAACAGCCAACAAAAGTTAAGACGGCGAAAAGGGAGGGTTGAGAAAGGAGAAAAGGAAGGACAGAGAAAGGTATGTGGGGTTTTTTTTCCCTCATTTACCCCCCCGAAAAACAGCACCCCAACATTTAGTACATCCCATTAGAATAGAATAGAATAGAATAGAATAGAATAGAATAGAATAGAATAATAGAATAGAATAAGAAAGAATAGAATAGAATAGGAAAGAATAGAATAGAAGAATAGAATAGAATAAGAAAGAATAGAATAGAATAGAATAGAATAGAATAGGAAAGAATAGAATAATAGAGTAGAATAGAATAATAGAATAGACTAGGAAAGAATAGAATAGAATAAAATAGGAAAGAATAGAATAGAAGAATAAATAGAATAAGAAAGAATAGAATAGAATAGGAAAGAATAGAATAATAGAGTAGAATAGAATAATAGAATAGACTAGGAAAGAATAGAATAGAATAAAATAGGAAAGAATAGAATAGAAGAATAGAATAGAATAGAATAGGAAAGAATAGAATAGAAGAATAGAATAGAATAAGAAAGAATAGAATAGAATTTTTAAATTTTTATTTATTTTATTTTTATTTTATTTAACGAATCCCAGATTAAATCTTCCCCAAATCCAGCAAGGACTCCAGTCTCCTATTTCAGTTCCTTCCTCAACTTGGCGGCCCTCCATCTGGGCGCATGGGTTAGAGGCTTCCCATGCTGGCTGGGGAAGATGGGGACTGTAGTCCAAAACTCCTGGAAGCCTGCAAAGCTGCTTCCAGAACCGGGCCAGAGCGGAAGAGTCCAACGGGTTCCGTTTTTGCCACCCGGGGCCGGTCAGAAGTAGCCGGTGACGGTGGAAAAGCTCATTTCTTTCCCAGTTGAGCTTTCGCCTGTTCCAGTTTAGCCACCACGGTGGCGTCGGTACATTTGGAGAGGATGAGAACCATTTCCGCTTCGTTCTTGCGCTCCACGGCGGCTTCGGCAGCGTGGCTGAAGTCCCTACGGCCACGGAAGGAAGAAAAACGACATTAATAAAGAATTCGGAGGCTCATTTGGTCCCTTCCGGAGATAATTTTTTGCCCATTGGAGAACGCTAAGTGACTAGTCCTCATGAAGGGAGCATTTCCCTAAACTAGCCAGCTAATCCCTCACCCACCCACCCCCCCTGCAGAATTTCTTGAGGAGAATTAAAAGCTGCGCCTCGCCGAAAATGGCGCCGATCTCATGTTTGTTTGTTTTTTCAACAAAAGTTTTTATTTTTTTTATGTTCAAATAACCAAACAATACAAAATGAATTATTATACATCATTTCCCCCTCCCCAACTCCCCCCCCCGACTTCCCAGAGCAAAAACAGAATATAGCATTTAATAAACATAAGCTAAAATATACTAACTACTACAGGATTCAAAACTCTCTCACACTCGTTAACTCCCCCTTTAAAAATTCTACTTCAACCTTCCTTTTATAAATTCTCTTATCACATTTCACATTTATGAAGAAGAAAAAAAAAACTATAATCTTAATTTAAGCATTTTAAAATTTCTCAATACATTAAGAAAACATTCTCCCAAATGTAAGTTTCAAAACTTTCAAGAAGTTATCCATCAATTTTTTAAGTTAGCCATCTTTAAACTTCAGTACTTTAAAACTACAATAAAGTTCAAAAAGTTATCCAACTTTAGCTAAACCTTTTAACATCATAAAAGAATCTCCAAAATATAACCAGTCTTTCTTTCTTTCTATATGATCTCATGTTTTTTTTTAAGGTTAAATATGGCAAATATATTTAGATAAAAAGGTGTTGTCTTTTTTTCTTTTTTTGGCCTTTGGGTTCAAATTCTGCCGTTCCTCAGCTTTAAAATCACAATTTGGGGTGGGTCCTTTGAGACCATCTAGTTTGGTGTTTCTCAACTGTGGCCCCTTTAAGACGTGTGGGACTTCAACTCCCAGAATTCCCCCAGCCGGCATTGCCGGCTGGGGGAATTCTGGGAGTTGAAGTCCCACACGTCTTAAAGGGGCCACGGTTGAAAAACGCTGATTTCATCCAACTCTTGCTGAAGGCAGGAATCCAGAGTTTCTACCAGCCCTGACAGATGGCTGTCTGCCTGAACTCACCCGCAGAACAGCAGCCTGCCCTCTGAGTAACCAAGGCTGCCTAATGGCTCCCGCCTAAATTTTGCCTTTTTCCCCAAATCTCCTTTTTTTGGGGGGGATTTAAATCTATTCTGCCTTTTGCCTTGAGGGAGGACAGCTCTGGAACCCTCTTTTTTGGGGGGGGAGTGGGTGACCCCCAAATGTTTGTAGGGGTCTCTCATGTACCCTCTTGGTAGGATTTCACTGTGAAATTGGCTGAAAATGCACCCCAGTTCAAATCAGAGGCGCAGGGCCAGAAATGGGGGTGGGGAGGTGGGCTGAGATTCTGGGGAGGGGGTGGGGGGCACGTCTGCTACCTACCCCACCAAGAGGAGAGCCTTCACTTTCTGTTCGGGAGTGACTCGGGCAGCGTACTTCTTGGCTTCGCTCGGGTTGGCGTACTTCATGCTGATCTCGGCAAAGGGCTGCGAGGAAGGAAAGGGGACCACACAGTGATCGTGCGCAAAGTGCCAGGCCAACCACAAGGCCAATTCTTGGGGTTTGTTTCCTCCCCACCCACCCAAGACCTTGATTCGCCTTGGTGGAAGCTTCCATTCAGGAAAACGTCGAGGAATTTTAATAGGGAAGGGAGCTCTTAAGTCTGATAATATCTCTTGAAGACATGGTCAGAAGTCATTATATTTCATGTGATGCTCTTTCTTTCTTTCTTTTTTTTTTCTTTCTTTCTCTTTTGTTTCTTCTTTCCTTCCTTTTACTTTTCTTCCTACCTTTTCATTCCTTCCTTCCTTTGCTTCCTTCCTTCCATCTCAATCCTTCCTTCCTTCCTCCCTTCCCTCCATCTCAATCCTTCCTTCTTTCCTTCCATCTCAATCCTTCCTTCCTTCTCTTTCCTTCCATCTCGATCCTTCCTTCCTTCCTTCCATCCATCCATCCATCTCCAACCTTCCTTCCTTCCCTCCCTCCCATCTCAATCCTTCCTTCCATCTCAATCCTTCCTTCCCTCCCTCCCTCCCTTCCATCTCAATCCTTCCTTTCTTCTCTTTCCATCCATCTCCATCCTTCCTTCCTTCCCTCTCTCCCATCTCAATCCTTCCTTCCTTCCCTCCCTCCCTTCCCTCCATCTCAATCCTTCCTTCTTTCCTTCTCTTTCTTTCCATCTCAATCCTTCCTTTCTTCTCTTTCCATCCATCTTAATCCTTCCTTCCTTCCCTCCATTTCAATCCTTCCTTCTTTCCTTCTCTTTCTTTCCATCTCAATCCTTCCTTCTTTCCTTCTCTTTCTTTCCATCTCAATCCTTCCCTCGCTCCCTTCCCAGTTTTTCTGATTTTGAAAAATGGCTGGGAATGAGAAACAATGACTCCGTCCTTCAGAAACAGGACACAGACA
Source organism: Pantherophis vulpinus (assembly GCA_037215915.1). Lineage (NCBI taxonomy): Eukaryota > Metazoa > Chordata > Lepidosauria > Squamata > Colubridae > Pantherophis > Pantherophis vulpinus. The sequence goes on along the minus strand of JAXLNS010000008.1, from coordinate 2,461,661 downwards.
CCCAAAAACCTCAAACTTGACTTTTTTGCCCTTCAAAAAAGTGGCGTGAAGATTTTGGACAAGGTTTCCCAAAATCCATTCAGGGAGAGCTTGAAACTGCAGTTCCTAACTATGGACTTCAACTCCCAGAATTCTCATCAATGGCCTTTGCTGACTCTGGGAATTCTGGGATTTCAGATCCACCTACTTGGAAATGCCCAAGATTGGGACGCAACGTCCTACAAAAATCCAGAAACATTTCTGGGATCTGGTTGTTGGTTTTTTTTGGTTTTTTATTTTTGATCTGTCTACTTTTCCCCAGGATGTCTTCCTGGACGTTGGTAGAATTCAAGTGTATTGAGTTAAGAAAACAGGCCCAGCACGGTTGACCCATCCTCTTCTCACCAGGTAGCCGATAGGTGACTTTTTGGACTTGGAGAACTTCTCTAGATCTTCCCAGGCCCCTTGTTCCGCCAAGGCACTGATCTTCAGCCACCAGAACCTGTCAAGACAGCAAGGGAACAGACCAAGAACTAACATCTGTCTCCCAACTTGAGGTTCTCCAGATGTGTTGGAAGAAACAGCTTTTGGGGACCACCCAGGACTGTCCTCACCGTTTATCAGGGATCCGGAAATCCCGGTAAAGTTGCTCGGCTAACTTGTGCTTCCCGTCAAGAATGAGGCTGTAGACGGTGTCGTGCAGAGAAAGGTCCACGTAGGGTTTGTCGAAGTCATCCTGGAAGCGACGCTGTTGACGCAAGAGCTTGATCTGGTCTTCAGTGGCCTGGTGAGCAGAAGAAGGAAAAAGCACATGGCTTTTCAGACGGGTCTAGGACAACTCGCTACGGCCAACCAAACACAGCCATCTTGCCTTGGCCAACATGCCATGGCCAACACACCATGGCCATCTTGCCATGGCCAACACACTGTGGCCAACTTGACACACCCAACATACCATGGCCATCTTGCCATGGCCAACACGCCATGGCCAACTTGCTATGGCCAACATGCCATGGCCAACAAACCATGGCCATCTTGCCATGGCCAACATGCCACGGTCATCGTGCCATGGCCAACACACTATGGCCCACTTGCCACAGCCAACACCCCATGGCCATCTTGCCATGGCCAACATGCCACGGTCATCGTGCCACGGCCAACACACTATGGCCAACTTGCCACAGCCAACACCCCATGGCCATCTTGCCATGGCCAACATGCCATGGCCAACTTGCTATGGCCAACTTGCTATGGCCAACACACCATGGCCATCTTGCCATGGCCAACACGCCACGGTCATCATGCCATGGCCAACACACTATGGCCAACTTGCTATGGCCAACACACCATGGCCATCTTGCCATGGTCAACACGCCACGGTCATCATGCCATGGCCAACACACTATGGCCAACTTGCTATGGCCAACACCCCATGGCCATCTTGCCATGGCCAACATGCCACGGTCATCGTGCCACGGCCAACACACTATGGCCAACTTGCCACAGCCAACACCCCATGGCCATCTTGCCATGGCCAACATGCCATGGCCAACTTGCTATGGCCAACTTGCTATGGCCAACACACCATGGCCATCTTGCCATGGCCAACACGCCATGGCCAACTTGCTATGGCCAACATGCCATGGCCAACTCACCACACCCATCTTGCCACGGCCAACATGCCACGGCCAACAGAAATTCTGCTCACAATTGCAGTCATGAGTGAATGATGTGCACTCCAGAGCAAGCTCTCTTTGGCCCACGGCGCCTCGAGCCCTCACCTTGGCTGCAAACTCATTCTTGGCTTTGTAGTACTCGTCGACTGCGTTCTGCAGACTGGCCACACGCCCCTCGATCCACTGAGGAAGAAAACAGATCCTGCATGGTTAATCTACTTTGCAAAAAACACCTGAAGCCAAGAGTACTTAAATAAAAGATCAGAGCAATAACATGAAGAGGGGGTCGACCCATTCTCCGAAGCACCTGAAGGCAGGAGAAGCAATAGGGGGAAACTAATCCAGGAGAGAAGCAACCTGGAATTAAGGAGAAACTTCCTGACAGTGAGGACAATGAACCAGTGGAACAGCCTGCCTCCAGAAGTTGTGGGTGCTTCATCACTGGTGGCTTTTAAGAAGAGACTAGACAACCATTTGTCTCAAATGGTATCGGGTGTCTTGTTTGAGCAGGGGGTTGGACTAGAAGACCTCCAAGGTCCCTTCCAATTCTGTTATTCTGTTCTGTTCTATTTTGTCTGCCTCCCTTTCCAAATGCTTCCAGGCCCACCTCCAGAGATTTCAACCAGAACCTTAAGGACTAGAAACTTTCAGAGAGGAATCACTGAACTTAATTAATTAATTGTGGTTTGTCTATCTTCCCTTTTAACCACCAATGCAAAAGATTGGCAGGCTCCTTGGGAGAATGTGCAATGCAGGTGTGAAAATATATTTTTTTCCTGGTCTCAGAGGGGCAGCTCTCCGGATCGGAATCTGCCAGCCGTTTTTGGATGCCCACTGCCACGTTGCAATGGTAACCCACCTTCTCGCTGACGTAGCTGCTACGGACGTGGAAGTTGCCCAACTCTTGGTGATTGTCGTCTTGATTGTAGAGATCTTTGAGTGTGTTGGGCTCCTTATGTTTGCAGAACTGAGGAGGGACAAGAGTGGTACGTGGAAAAGGTTGGGTATAAATCCATTAATCATCCTCATTCTCATGGCTATTTGTTTTTTTTTTAATTTAAGAACATTTTAATTTTTAAAATTATACTTATTTATCAAATGTACACGCTTCGCCTCGCACCCAGGAGTAAACCTAGGAGGCTTAAAACACGTTATTTGGAGACTTTTACCTCAGCTTTATTTTATTTTATTTATTTTATTTCCTTATTCATGGGTAGTTTGTTGACAAAAAGCCTAGAAGGCAAAATATGAAACTTTGATTTAGGTTTTTACCGATTAGATAGATGTGCTGTTCTAGAAACGGCTGGTTTAAGCTACAGCTGGTCCTCGACTTACGACAGTTCATTTAGTGACCGTTTGGAGTCACAATGGCACTGAAAAAGGTGAATTAACACCGTTTTTCACACTTATGACCGTTGCAGCATCCCCGTGTCAACGGTCAAGGTTTACCAGTGAAGGCCATGGGGAAACCCGATTCGCTTAACAACCATGTTACTATAGCCACTGGGCCTGGTGGCTCAGCAGACTAATAGCATTGTGATTAACACCAGCTGCCTGCAATTACTGTAAGTTCGAATCTCCCCAAGGCTCAAGGTTGACTCAGCCTTCCATCCTTTCTAAGGTAGGTAAATTGGGGACCCAGTTTGTGGGGGCAATAAGCTGACTTGGTATAAATATACAAAAGTATGAAGGCTCTTGCTTAACGCATTGTAAGCCACCCTGAGTCTCCGGAGAAGGGTGGCATATAAATCAAATTAAAAAAAAACTAGCTTAACAAATGCAGTGATTCGCTTAACATATGTGGCCGGAAAACTCATAAAATGGGGCAAAACTCACTGAACCTGAGCCAGCTGGGGAATTCTGGGAGTTGAAGTCCACCCATCTTAAACTTGCCAAATTTGAAAAAAACTGTTCCACAATGACGAGAAATCCTTCACACACAGCAAGGAGGCTCAGAACTTGAATTTTGGGTTGGATCAGAGACACCCAGAATCCTCCAGCCTCAAAATCTGGAGATTCATATATTCCCAGATGCGCAGATTAGGGGGTCCGGTCTGTTTCTCTGTATCTCGGCCGGCTTCCGTGCAGTGTCAGCAACGGAGCGTGTGAAGCCCAGAGCCTCACCTGACGGTAGAGACTCAACGCCACGGGCTGGTTCTGCAACGCCATGAAGAAATCGCCCCGGCCGAGTTCGTCCTTCAGGCGCGAGATGACGGTGTAAACTGAGCAGGAAGAAAAACAGAAAAGGAGAACATTTGCCAGCCTGTTCCATCTATCCTCTCGGCTGGGGAGGATGGGGCCTGCAATCCTCACCCGAGATAGCTGCCTAATAGAGCTCTTGCTCTAACCCTAACCCTAACCCCCTGGCAGGAAATATTCTACAGAATGTTATGAAAAAAAATCCCTTTTTTTCCCATCCAGGGCTGGATTTAGCATAATCTGCAGGGGCTTGAGAGGGAAAGATTGCTAAAATGGCTGGATATTCTGTATTTTTATTGTGATTTTCTCTCTCTCTTTCTATCACTCCCTCCCTCCCTCTCTGATATCTCAATATCCATCTCAATATACTGTATAACTATCATCTACCGTGTTTCTCCGAAAATAAGACCCTGTCTTGTATATTTTTGAAACCCGAAATAAGCACTTGGCCTGATTTTCGGGGAGGTCTTATTATTTTGGGGTGCGTGGAGGAAACCAGAGGAAATGGTGGGTACCAGCTGTGCATGAGTTTAAATATTTCTGGGGAGGGCTTATTTTCGGGGGGGGGGGCTTATTTTAGTGCATGCACTCAAAAGTCCAATTGGGCTTATTATCAGGGGAGGTCTTATTTTAGGGGAAACAGGGTATGTAAGTATGTATGTATGTATCCATCCACCCATCTTCATATATATCTCAATATCTTTATCTGTCTGTCTCTATCTGCCTATTTATCTTTCTTTCTATCTCTCTCTCTCTCATGTCTGTCTGTCTGTCTATCTACCTACCTATCTATCTCTACATACCTACCTACCTTGATATCTCTCTATCTCAATATCCATCTCAAAATATAACGATCATCTACCATGTTTCCCCGAAAATAAGACCCTGTCTTATATTTTTTTGCACCCCGAAATAAGCGCTTGGCCTGATTTTCAGGGAGGTGTTATTATTTTGGGGTACGTGGAGCAAGACGGGGATCCTCTTGCCATCTTACCTGATTTCCAGCTCTGTCTCCCTAACCTTAACCAGAGGAAATGGCAGGGGCCGGCTGAACATGCATTTAAATATTTTGGGAGAGGGCTTATTTTCAGGGGGGGGGTCTTATTTTGGGAAAACACAGTACACGTATGTATGTATGTATTTATGTATGCATCTTCATATCTATCTCAATATCTCTGTCTGTCTGTCTATCTATCCATCCATCCGTCCATCCACCTTGATATCTATCTCAATATCTCTGTCTATATCTATATCTGTCTCTATCTGTCTGTCTGTCTGTCTGTCTATTCATCCATCCATCCATCCATCCATCCTTCTTCATATCTATCTCAATATCTGTCTGTCTGTCCATCCATCCATCTGTCTGTCCGTCCGTCCATCCACCTTGATATCTATCTCAATATCTCTGTCTATCTGTACCTACCTATAATCTATGTAATCTATCTCATTATCTCATCCATCCATCCATCCATCCATCCATATGTCTGTCTGTCTGTCTGTCTGACTCTCTCTCTCTATTCATCCATCCATCCATCCTTCTTCATATCTATCTCAATATCTCTGTCTGTCTGTCTGTCTATCTATCCATCCATCTATCCATCCATCCGTCCATCCACCTTGATAACTATCTCAATATCTCAGTCTATCTGTACCTACCTATAATCTATGTAATCTATCTCATTATCTCATTCATCCATCCATCCATCCATCTATATCTGTCTCTCTATCTCTCTATCTGTCTGTCTGTCTGTCTCTCTATTCATCCATCCATCCATATATGTCTCTGACTCTCTCTCTCTATTTATCCATCCATCCATCCATCCTTCTTCATATCTATCTCAATATCTCTGTCTGTCTATCCATCCATCCATCCATCCATCTACCTTGATATCTATCTTAATATCTCTGTCTGTATCTACCTACCTACCTATCATCTATGTAATCTATCTCATTATCTCATCATCCATCCATCCATCTATATCTGTCTGTCTCTCTGTCTATCTATCTGTCTGTCTGTCTCTCTATCCATCCATCCATCCATCCATCCATCCATCCATCCATCCATCCATCCACATATCTATCTCAATATCTTTGTCTCTCTCTCTCTCTCTCTCTCTCCATCCTTCCCCCCCCCCCCCCCCCGATTTACCCAGGTCGCTGTCCCCGCTCTCGATGGCTCTGCTCAACGCCAGCTGGCTTCTTTTCATGGTCAGTAAAAGAGGCACCTGCTTTCCCGGCCGGGGTTCGTATTCCAGCAGCTGCAAAATAAATAAATAAATAAATAAAACACAAAACACAAGGTTTCCATCAGGAAATTCTGGGAGTTGAAGTCCACACTTCTTCAAGTCGCTGAGGTTGAAAAAAAAAGGCTGATCTGGCATAACCATGAATAACTTTGTCCTCGCTGGCTGAGCCAGTCCGTCTGCCGGACGCCCATGGAAGCTGAAGCCGTCTGAAATTTTTCCAGGAGGGGGAAAGATGAGTCCCTTGCATCTAGAAAGCTAGCAGGTCAGGGAAAAGGCCAAGATGGAACCCACTCCTCTGAACTGCCCCTTTCCTATAAACATTTCTGCAAACTTACAAGCTGGCAACCCCTAGAAGCGGAGACCCATTTAATTTTTTCTTTCTTTCTTATTTCTTTAAATTGTATTTATTTATTAAAATTTTAAGCCGGACATCTTTCTCCTGCAGGGTGACTCTGGATCAAATATTGGAAATAATGAGAGGGACCTTGGAGTCCGAGTGGACGATCACTTGAATATGAGCCAGCCGTGTGCGGCGGCAGCCAAAAAAGCTTTAATTAATCAGAATAGAGTTGGAAGGGACCTTGGAGGTCTTCTAGTCCAGCCCCAAGCAGGAGATCCTCTACCATTTCAGACAGTTGGCCAAGATAGAACCAAGATCAGATGAAGTAGTAGTAGTACCACTTTATAAAGCCTTAGTAAGACCACACCAATTTTGGTCACCATATTACAAAAAAGATATTGAGACTTTGAAAAAGTGCAGAGAAGAGCAGCTAAGATGATTAAGAGGCCTGGAGATAAAAACATAAGAATGGCTGTAGGATTTGAGTTTGACTGGGGGGGGGGGGGGGGGGGTAGGACAGTATTCCAGTATTTGAGGGGCTGCCCCAAAGAAGAGGGGGTCAAATTATTTTCCAAATCACCTGAAGGCAGGACAAGAAAGAAAACAGCAAATAGAAAAGGAACCAGAAACATTCTTGTTAGGAATCTTTACAAAACCATATCCCAAGTATTTGATGCTACATATCTTAACAGCAGCACAAATAACATATGCAAAAAATTGGAAACAGGAAAAAATCCCAACTGAAGAAGAACTAATAGATAAGATCTTAGAATGCGCTGAGATGGACAGATTAACAAAAGAAATTAAAGAAAAAGAAGAGACAAGACTACTACAGAATATGGAATAAAGGGTATAATATTTTTTTTTTTGCTTTAATTTATATGCTGCCCTTCTCCGGAGACTCAGGGCGGCTTACAATGTGCTCAGCAATAGCCTTCATACTTTTGTATATTTATACAAAGTCAGCTTATTGCCCCCACAATCCGGGTCCTCAATTTACCTACCTTAGAAAGGATGGAAGGCTGAGTCAACCTTGAGCCTGGTGAGATTTGAACTTGCAGTAATTGCAAGCAGCAGATGTTAATAACAGTGTTTAGTCCACTGTACTACAGGCTCTTATTTGGCTTAACACTATCAATAAAGAACAATAAATACAAGGAGAAAAGAACAGAAATACTATATATATATATATATATATTATATTGAGAGGTATAATTATGTATATAATATGAATGTAGAAATGTAAAACAGTAAAGATATAATCAAAATATATAGATCTCTACAGAAGGGGGGGGGAAGGAAGAGAAGAGAAGAAAAGGAGAAGGAGGGGAAAAAGACTAAGAAATAAGGGAAGAAGTATAAAATATCAAATGGAAGACCACTATGAAACAATGCTTAAAAAGGATAAGCTATTTATATTTATATAAATTTGATAAATAAATTTGATAAATAAATATATCATATGTTGTGTAAATGTAAATTTTGTGTTTTAATAAAATTTATAATTTTTTTAATAAAAAAAGAAAGAAAGAATGGGTGGAAACTAATCGAGGAGAGAAGCAACCTGGAATTAAGGAGAAACATCCTAACAGTGAGGACAATTAGCCAGTGGAACAGCCTGCCACCAGAAGTTGGGGGTACTCCATCACTGGAGATTTTGAAGAAGAGATTGGATAGCCAGAATGGTATTGGGTCTCTTGCTTGAGAAGGGGGCTGGACTAGAAGACCTCCAAGGTCCCTTCCGGCTCATTCATTCTACTCCTATTCCTTCTTGAGAGGAGGCCTGTTGATTCCTGCTTCTTGGACCCTCCTTCCTTCCCAGTCCTTCCTCGGGATGGATCCGAATCCATTTCCCTCGAACCTTAATAGCCAGCTCTGTCCGGTTGCTCTCGTAAGCCTGGGTCGCGATGTCCGAATACGAAATGCCCACGGCGTCACCGAGTTTCTGGTTGATGACTTGGGCCAATTCTTCATCAGATTTGTCTCTCTGTTGGACCTGAAAACGGCGTGGAACAAAGAGGTGGGCGTTAAAAATGCAATTTTGGATCGTCCTCACTTAACGACCGTTCACTTAGCGACCGTTTGAAATTACGAATGAAGGGACTTACGACCGGAGCCCAAAGTTAAGAGTCGTTGCATCAAGATGCAATTTCAGGCCGTCCTCGCTTAACGACCGCTTAGCGATTGTTCAAAATTACGAATGAAGGGACTTACAACCCGGGCCCAAAGTTAAGAGTCGTTGCATCAAGATGCAATTTCAGGCCGTCCTCGCTTAACGACCGCTTAGCGATTGTTCAAAATTACGAATGAAGGGACTTACAACCCGGGCCCAAAGTTAAGAGCCGTGGCATCAAGATGCAATTTTAGGCCGTCCTCGCTTAACGACCGTTTGCTTAGCGACCGTTCAAAATTACAAATGGACTTACAACCCGTGCCCAAAGTTAGGAGCCGTTGGCAGTGCCCGGTGATCGTGTGACTGCGACCTGGGGGTTTGGCGGGCTGTTCACACTTAATGACGGATTTCCGGATCGTACCTTGTAACAGGCCCAGTGGGCCAAAATCCGGCTTATCCCTTGGAATTCGGAGAGACGGAGGTACTCGCAAATCTTGATGGCGATTGGATACAGTCTTCTCAAAACCACCCTAAGATACAACGGCCGAAGGATCAGGTCAGACGGCTAGGCTACCAGCCGTGGTGTTTATGACAGGCCCGTGGAACAGGGCTCCATCTCTAACCAGGAGCCAAAAGAGAGCCTCCAGCTTTAGGGACAGGCTATCTTTGGTTACAAAAAAGCCACTTTAGTGTAGTGGTTGATGTGTCAGGTTAGAAACAGTGAGACACGAAAGACATCTGGACATGAAAGTAAGTTGTGTTATTTTGGGCCAGTCACTAGGAGACGGTGAGTTCTAGTCCTGCCTTAGGCTTCAAAGTCAATTGGGTGACTTTCGGCCAATCACCAGGAGACGGTGAGTTCTAGTCCCGCCTTAGGAATGAAAGTCAACTAGGTGATTTTGGGCCAATCACCAGGAGATGGTGAGTTCTAGTCCCGCCTTAGGCATGAAAGGTGACCAGGTGACTTTCAGCCAATCACCAGGAGACGGTGAGTTCTAGTCCTACCTTATGCATAAAAGCCAGTTGGGTGACTTTGGGCCAATCACCAGGAGACGGTGAGTTCTAGTCCCGCCTTAGTAATGAAAGCCAGCTGGGTGACTTTGGGCCAGTCATGAGAAGACGGTGAGTTCTAGTCCGGCCTGAGGCATGAAAGGTGACCAGGTGACTTTGGACCAGTCACTAGGAGACAGTGAGTTCTAGTCCAGTCTTAGGCATGAAAGCCAGCTGGGTGACTTTGAGCCAGTCACACTCTCTCAGCCCTAGGAAGGTGGCAATGGCCAACCAGTTCTGAAAAACCTTGCCAAGAAACGTATCCAGGACGTCTCGAAGAATCAACCAGATTGAACGGAATAACAATATTATTATTATTATTATTATTATTATTATTATTATTATTATTAATAATAATAATAATAATAATAATAATAATAATAATAATAGCCCTTGGAGCAATACCCAAAGGGCTACCCCACTATTTAGAAATGCTAAATTTGCCGGACTTGAACATTTTGACTCTACAAAAAACCACCTTACTCGGAACAGCTTACATCCTCCGACGATACCTTAACAGTTCCTAGGTCCTTGGTTAGGACTCGAGCTGCTGAGCTATTAACCAGCCTCAAAGGCTGTGAATCTCACTAAAGATTAACCAATAAATAATAATAATAATAATAATAATAATAATAATAATAATAATAATAATAATAATAATAATAATAATAATAATAATAATAATAATAAACAACCATTTTGGCTAATACCGATGCTCAGCCCGAGATTGCCATAAGCCAGAGTAGCCTCTAAACTGAGATCGATCAAGATTTGCCCATTTTTAGATGGAAAAGAGGACAAAATTTAACCCAGATGTGCAATACATTTAGAGGAGAGATAAGTTACCTATCCAGCAAAACCTCCTTGGTCAGCTGTTTATATCTGTAAATCATCTGTTAAGAATTTTCTAGGATTAGTTGGTTTACGTATGTTGAAGGACCGGAGATCGGAAGCTTGTATGTAACCCCCCCCCCACCCCAAATTACAGGCAGTCCTCAACTTACAACCATTCATTTAGCAACCGTTTGAAGTTACAGTGGCATCGAAAAAAAGTGACTTATGGCCTGTTTTCACACTTACGACCACTGCAGCATCCCCTGGGTCACGTGGCCCAAATTCAGACGTTTGGCAGCTCACTCATACTTATGACGGTTGCACTGCACCTGATCTCCTTTTGTGACCTTCCGACGACTCAAGTCAACGGAGAGGTCAGATTCGCTTAACGAAGTGCAGTGATTCGCTTAACCGTCGGGAGATAAAAGGTGGTAAAAGGGCCCAAAACTCGCTTAACAACGGCCCCGCCGAGCGATGGAAATTTTGGGCTCCATTGTGGTCGTAAGTCGAGGACTACCAGTCTTTTTATGAAACGGCGGAAACCTCTGATGGACTTTTTGCTAAAAATGGGAACAAAATTGATCTGAGGAGAAAGCAAATTTTTCCAGGATGAATCCGGAGGCAGGGGGAAAAAAAGGCAAAAATCCGGTTTCCCGTGATCCATTTGGGTTCTGCCGTCAGGAAAGGATACTGATCGAAGCTGAGAGGGATCCCAATCTGGTAATCTCGGACGGCGTTAAGCACCCGCAGATCTCGGCAGGTTTCGACAAAGTTTTCCGGTGCAAATTTGTCGATGAAGCATTTTCCAAAAGAGGCAGCCTACAGGTAGAGAAAAAACAATGAGGGAATGATTTTCCTCGTTCAGCGCAAGTTTCTAGTCCTTATGGTGTTAAGCGAAGTGGGAAAGCTTGCAAAGGGAATTCTGGGACTTGAAGTCCACCCATCTTAAATCATGCCAGCTGAGGAATTCTGGGAGTTGAAGTCCATGCATTTTAAAGTGTGTCGGCTGGGGGTTTCTGGGAGTCGAAGTCCACCCATCTTAAAGCGTGCAGACTGAGGAATTCTGGGAGTTGAAGTCCACCCCTCTTAAAGCATGCTGGCTGGGAGATTCTGAGATTTGAAGTCTACCCATCTTAAAGCATGCTGGCTGGGGAATTCTGGGGGTTGAAGTCCTCCCCACTTAAAGCATGCTGGCTGGAGGATTCTGGGATTTGAAGTCAATCCATTTTAAATCATGCCGGCAGGGAATTGAGCCTTGGTAGCACAGTGGACTAAAGCACTGTTATTAACATCTGCTGCCTGCAATTACTGCAGGTTCAAATCTCACCAGGCTCAAGGTTGACTCAGCCTTCCATCCTTTCTAAGGTAGGTAAAATGAGGACCCAGATTGTGGGGGCAATAAACTGATATATTTGTAATAAATATATTTTATTTTATACAAATATATATATATATATATAAATATATATATTTGTATAAATATACAAATAAATATATTTGCATATTTATACAAACATACAAAAGTATGAAGGCTATTGCTTAACGCATTGGAAGCCGCCCTGAGTCTCCGGAGAAGGGCGGCATATAAATTAAAGCAAAAAAAAAAAAAAAAATTATCTGAACTGAAGTCCATGCATTTTAAAGCATGCCGGCTGGGGAATTCTGGGAGTTGAAGTCCACCCATCTTCAAGCTGTGAAGTTTGCTAACCATGGTCTATGCCAACCTTGCCTCTGTTCCCCCACCTGAGCTGAAGGCTGGGCCCAGACCCCCTGCAGGGATTTACCTGTCCCCCTTACCTGGAGCAGAGCTTTCTGGATGGGCGGGGAATGTTCGTAGCTGGCTGCTTTAATGCATTGCTCGACGGCCTCGGGAAGCAGTTTCTGGTCCTTGATTTCACGCAGATATTCATCCGCCTTCTGGCTTTCTTTCTGATCAGAGAGAAGAAACACAACCGGTTTAAATTTGGGCTTCAACCGAGGTCATAAGTCAAGGACTACCTGGACAGAATTGACCACAATTGAGCCCAAATTTTCTGTCGCTAAGCGAGGCAGACATTAAGTGAGTTTTGCCCCCTTTTACGACCGTTCTTGCCACGATCGTTAATCATATTCCTGCCATTTTTAACTTATTTAACAATGTCGTTAAGTGAATCGGGCTTCCCCCATGGACGCAAAAGGGGGATCACACGACCCCGGGACACTGCGACTGTCATAAATGTGAGTCCGTTGCCAAGCATGTTTGAATCTTGATCACGTGATCACGGGGACGCTGCAACGGACGTAAAGTGTGAAAAACGGTCATCAGTCGCTTTTTTACTGCTGTTGCAACTTCGGTCACTAAATGAACTGTTGTAAGTCGAGGATACTGCTTGTATCTACAATTGATGCTTAATAAATAAAACTTTTCCTTAAAATTATAACTGGGGCCTTTCCAAACAATTGTTCCCCAAAGTCATGGATCCCATTTGTGAATATCTCTGCGGCATTAACACCAGGAGTGTACAGGCAGTCCTCGACTTACAACAGTTCGTTTAGTGACCGTTCAAAGTTACGACGGGACTGAAACAAAAAGTGACTTATGGCATTTTTCACACTAATGACCACTGCAGCCTTCCCATGGTCGCGTGATTTACATTAAGACGCTTGGCAACGGACTCACATTTATGACAGTTGCAGTGTTCCCGGGGTCACGCGATTCCCTTTTTTGCGACCTTCTGTATATAACTTTTTATTATTTTTTATAAAAACAAACAAACATTTAGTACATCTGTCGCCCCTTCCCTGTGACATCTCGGTGTTATCTTAGGTCCTTCTTCTTCTTCCCAAAAAGAAACTTTCTTCTATCTTGATCTTTATACCAACCATTTTAATATCTCCTTACTAAAACAAAATTCTGCCTATCAAACGTTTAAATCATAAAGCTTTTATCTTTTATATCTCTTTTCCAACCAATAATAGAAACAGTTCCATATTCTATAATACTCTATCTCTTCCCTATATTTAATCCTTAAAGTCAATCTATTCATTTCTGCAAAAAAAAAAATTCAATTTTTTGTGTTGAAAATTAAAAGAAGATTTTTGACTTGAATTTTGATTTTTTATTCCCCTTGGATTAGAGACTATATACTCAATTAAATTAAATTGGACTCCTAAAGTTTGTTCCCCCATGGATTAAGACTTGAAGAGTCAGAAGAATTCTTCTTCTTTAAATTTTTATTGTTTAATTCTCTTTTTTCTCCCTTTTTTACTAAATCGACTTTTTTGTGAATTTTGATTTTTGATTTTGACTCTAAAACATTATCTTTCAGCCTTTCTTACTTTTTTTTTAACTTTTTTGCGACCTTCTGACAAGCCAAGTCAACGGGGGGGAGCCCGATTCACTTAACAACCGTCTGATTCACTTAACAACGGCATTGATTTGCTTAACGAGTGTGGCGAGAAAAATCGTAAAATGGGACAAAACTCACTTACTGTACTTTTCGGAGTATAAGACGTACTTTCCGCCCCCCCCCCCAAAAGAGGTGGAAATGTCGGCGTGTTTTATACACCGAATACAGCCCCGAAGCCCCTCCCCTCACATCCCGTTTTTGCAAAAAACTGGACATGCAGAGAGTTTAGGAGGCCTGCAGAGTGCTCCTGGGGGCTGGGGAGGGCATAATTTTTTTTATGTCTTCTTCTTCTTCTTCCTCCTATTATTATTATTATTATTATTATTATTATTATTATTATTATTATTATTATTATTATTATTATTATTATTCATATTTCTATGCCGCCCACTCTCCGAGGACTCTTGCTTACCTCTTTGAAATCTCGGTGTGTCTTATAGTCCGAAAAATATGGAAAAAGAAATTTCTTACTTAGCAACATCAATTCTGGCCTCCATTGTGGTCGCAAGTCGAGGACAAGGGAGATTTTTTTTCTAGCATTTTTCGTTCCACCCTTCCTTGGTCGTCTTATTTTACCTCATATTCTTTCTGCGCTTCAAGCAGCAAGGCCCCGGGTGACATGGAGGCGATTTTGAAGATCTCCTCGCTGGCCTCTGAAAGAGAGAACAGGGGTGGGAAGTCTCGACTATCGGCCACTTAAAAGTCGGGGAAAGTTTCTAGTCCTCTTTGTTCACGGTCGGACTAGGGAAAGTTCCTAGTCCTCTTTGTTCAGCCAGGAAAACCCACCTGGGATCTCGTGCAGGAATTCGTGAGTGGAGCGAGAGAAAATGCGCACCCCGTCCAGTTCTGGGACCAGGTGCGAATCCTCACTCAGAGGATATCTGAGGGTTGGCGTTAAGGAATTGAGGAGCCGTTCTTTGGAAATCGATAAGAGAAAGATGATCTCTGCTGATCATTGCCATGCCTCCCCCCACACCACCTCAGGAGACCCTGTAAGTTGGAGAACCACATCCACATCCTAAGGTAGGCTGGTTCAAACAATGGAGGCTCAGCATTCCCCGTTATTGCAAGTCAAGTATTTCAGGGCTGTTGTAAGTTTTGAGTAAGGATACTGAATGCTTTGCTGGTCGCTTCCAGCAACCATAAGGCACCGGTCCCAGGCCATCACAACGGAACGCTGCCGGCTGTGTTGTCGCGTACACCTGTCGTGTTAAGAAGAAAGAATAAGTGAGTTGGAAGGGGCCTTGGAGGTCTTCTAGTCCAACCCCCCTGCCCATACAGGAGACCCTCTACCATTTCAGACAAATGGCTCTTCCTAAAAGATTCCAGTGATGGAGCATTCACGACTTCTAGTGGCAAGTTGTTCCACTGGTTAATTATTATAACTGTGAGGAAATTTCTTCTTAGTTCTAGGTTGCTTCTCTCCTTGATTAGTTTCCATCCATTGTTTTTTTCTCCTGCCTTTAGGAGCTTTTGAGAAAAACCTGACCCCCCCCCCTTCCTCTTTGGGGCAGCCCCTCAAATATTGGAACGCTGCTATCATATCACCTTCCTTTCGTTAAACCAGACCTACCCAGTTCCCGCAACCGTTTTTCGTATGTTTTAGCCTCCTAATCCTCTTCTCTGCACTCTTTCTAGAGTCTCAACGTCTTTTTTGTACTGTCGTGACCAAAACTGTTGTAAGTCGAGGACTGCTGGTAATCGGTTTTAGGAAAAGGCAGAAGGAGCCCCGGGGTTTTGGGGGTGCTTACCAGGCCATCTGCTTGGGAGGGGACCGGTAGTCGCAAGTGAATTCGGCCATTTTTTCCTGGCGGGAAGCAGAAGAAAACGAAAACTATATCAAAAAATATTTGCTTTGCCGTCTAAAGCTGGTCGAATTCTGGGAATTGTAGTCCAGCCATGCTGACAGGAGAATTCTGGGAGTTGAAGTCCACCCATCCTGTCAGGGGAATTCTGGGAGTTGAAGTCCACCCATCCTGTCAGGGGAATTCTGGGAGTTAAAATCCACCCATCCTGTCAGGGGAATTCTGGGAGTTAAAATCCACCCATCTTGTTAGGGGAATTCTGGGAGTTAAAATCCACCCATCCTGTCAGGGGAATTCTGGGAATTGGAGTCCACCCATCCTGTCAGGGGAATCCTGGGAGTTGAAGTCCACCCATCCTGTCAGGGGAATTCTGGGAGTTGAAGTCCACCCATCCTGTCAGGGGAATTCTGGGAGTTAAAATCCACCCATCCTGTCAGGGGAATTCTGGGAGTTAAAATCCACCCATCTTGTCAGGGGAATCCTGGGAGTTGAAGTCCACCCATCCTGTCAGGGGAATTCTGGGAGTTGAAGTCCACCCATCCTGTCAGGGGAATTCTGGGAGTTGAAGTCCACCCATCCTGTCAGGGGAATTCTGGGAGTTAAAATCCACCCATCTTGTCAGGGGAATCCTGGGAGTTGAAGTCCACCCATCCTGTCAGGGGAATTCTGGGAGTTGAAGTCCACCCATGCTGGCAGGGGAATTCTGGGAG
Organism: Pantherophis vulpinus; assembly: GCA_037215915.1. Taxonomy (NCBI): domain Eukaryota; kingdom Metazoa; phylum Chordata; class Lepidosauria; order Squamata; family Colubridae; genus Pantherophis; species Pantherophis vulpinus. Next base: position 2,445,320 of record JAXLNS010000008.1, on the reverse strand, counting down.
TTGAAGTCCACCCATCCTGTCAGGGGAATTCTGGGAGTTAAAATCCACCCATCTTGTTAGGGGAATTCTGGGAGTTAAAATCCACCCATCCTGTCAGGGGAATTCTGGGAGTTAAAATCCACCCATCTTGTTAGGGGAATTCTGGGAGTTAAAATCCACCCATCCTGTCAGGGGAATTCTGGGAGTTAAAATCCACCCATCCTGTCAGGGGAATTCTGGGAGTTAAAATCCACCCATCTTGTTAGGGGAATTCTGGGAGTTAAAATCCACCCATCCTGTCAGGGGAATTCTGGGAGTTAAAATCCACCCATCTTGTCAGGGGAATTCTGGGAGTTAAAATCCACCCATCCTGTCAGGGGAATTCTGGGAGTTGAAGTCCACCCATCCTGTCAGGGGAATTCTGGGAGTTGAAGTCCAGCCATGCTGACAGGAGAATTCTGGGAGTTGAAGTCCACCCATCCTGTCAGGGGAATTCTGGGAGTTAAAATCCACCCATCTTGTTAGGGGAATTCTGGGAGTTAAAATCCACCCATCCTGTCAGGGGAATTCTGGGAGTTAAAATCCACCCATCTTGTTAGGGGAATTCTGGGAGTTAAAATCCACCCATCCTGTCAGGGGAATTCTGGGAGTTGAAGTCCACCCATCCTGTCAGGGGAATTCTGGGAGTTAAAATCCACCCATCCTGTCAGGGGAATTCTGGGAGTTAAAATCCACCCATCCTGTCAGGGGAATTCTGGGAGTTAAAATCCACCCATCTTGTCAGGGGAATTCTGGGAGTTAAAATCCACCCATCCTGTCAGGGGAATTCTGGGAATTGGAGTCCAGCCATCCTGTCAGGGGAATTCTGGGAGTTGAAGTCCACCCATGCTGGCAGGGGAATTCTGGGAGTTGAAATCCACCCATGCTGACAGGAGAATTCTGGGAATTGAAGTCCACCCATCCTGTCAGGGGAATTCTGGGAGTTAAAATCCACCCATCTTGTTAGGGGAATTCTGGGAGTTAAAATCCACCCATCCTGTCAGGGGAATTCTGGGAGTTAAAATCCACCCATCTTGTTAGGGGAATTCTGGGAGTTAAAATCCACCCATCCTGTCAGGGGAATTCTGGGAGTTGAAGTCCACCCATGCTGACAGGAGAATTCTGGGAGTTAAAATCCACCCATCTTGTTAGGGGAATTCTGGGAGTTAAAATCCACCCATCCTGTCAGGAGAATTCTGGGAATTGAAGTCCACCCATCCTGTCAGGGGAATTCTGGGAGTTAAAATCCACCCATCTTGTTAGGGGAATTCTGGGAGTTAAAATCCACCCATCCTGTCAGGGGAATTCTGGGAGTTAAAATCCACCCATCTTGTTAGGGGAATTCTGGGAGTTAAAATCCACCCATCCTGTCAGGGGAATTCTGGGAGTTAAAATCCACCCATCTTGTCAGGGGAATCCTGGGAGTTAAAATCCACCCATCTTGTCAGGGGAATTCTGGGAGTTAAAATCCACCCATCTTGTTAGGGGAATTCTGGGAGTTAAAATCCACCCATCTTGTTAGGGGAATTCTGGGAGTTAAAATCCACCCATCTTGTTAGGGGAATTCTGGGAGTTAAAATCCACCCATCCTGTCAGGGGAATTCTGGGAGTTAAAATCCACCCATCTTGTCAGGGGAATCCTGGGAATTGAAGTCCACCCATCCTGTCAGGGGAATTCTGGGAGTTGAAGTCCACCCATGCTGGCAGGTGAATTCTGGGAGTTGAAGTCCACCCATCCTGTCAGGGGAATCCTGGGAGTTGAAGTCCACCCATCCTGTCAGGGGAATCCTGGGAGTTGAAGTCCACCCATCCTGTCAGGGGAATTCTGGGAATTGAAGTCCACCCATCCTGTCAGGGGAATTCTGGGAGTTGAAGTCCACCCATGCTGGCAGGGGAATTCTGGGATTTGGATCTCACCTTTAAGTTCGACCGGCCCATCCAGAGGTAGCCGGTGTCGGTGAAGAGCGCTAAAAACCGGTGGTTGAACGACACGGCCATCCTGAGGAAGGAGCCGGCATGCAGACTAAGCCAAGGCAGGGTCTACAGTAAGGAAAGGAGACCACCAGCTAAATTCAAGACCCCGCTCCCTTTCCACGCATTGACTGATCCCTTTACAGTGCAGATAATTGACTTACGACCACCACTGGGCCCACGATGTAGTCATTAAGCGAGTCGGGGCCAATTTTATGTCCTTTTCGTGGTGGTCGTTAAGCGAATAAGTCTGTTGCTAAGTGAATCCTGGTTTCCCCATTGACTTGGCTTGGTTGGAAGCCTCTGAGGACGACGCACAGGGTGATCGCATGACCCCAGGATGCTGCCACTGTCACACATATATGTCGGTTGTGCCAAGCACTCCAATTCGGAGCACGTGATCATGGAGACGTTGTAAGTGTGAGGACTGGTGGCAAATAACCCCCTTTTTTTTTTTAGCACCAGAGGAACTTTGAATTGTCATTAAACAAATGGTCATAACCCAAGGACTACCGGTGTCTATCAGGCTCACGTCCACCCAAGCTCAGGCGTTTTGCAGCCAGAATAAAATAGGATCCAAAATCAAATTCAGCAGCTGAGATTCCCTGCAATGAGCCCTGACAAGATTTCCAAGACAAGGAAATCCTGGGGACTCTTAAAATGGGGGGAATCTTTTATTTTTTATTTGTTGGTGGTGGGGTTTTTTTTTTGTATCCCATCTTGATTACTCTTATTCTTACAAAATTACAATATTATTCTGACAAATAACTCCAAGTGGCGAACGTTTCCTCCCTCCTCCTGTTTTCCCTGAAACAACAACCCTGTGAGGTGGGTTGGCCCCAAAGTCTCCCAGCTGGCTTTCGTGCCTAAGGCGGGACTAGAACTCACTGTCTCCTGGTGATTGGCCCAAAGTCACCCAGCTGGTTTTCACACCTAAGGTGGGACTTAGTGATTGGCTGAAAGTAATTGGTAATTGGCTTAAAGTCTCCCAGCTGGCTTTCGTGCCTAAGGCGGGACTAGAACTCACCATCTCCTGGTGATTGGCCCAAAGTCACCCAGCTGGTTTTCACACCTAAGGTGGGACTTAGTGATTGGCTGAAAGTAATTGGTAATTGGCTTAAAGTCTCCCAGCTGGCTTTCGCGCCTAAGGCGGGACTAGAACTCACCGTCTCCTGGTAATTGGCTGAAAGTCACCCAGCTGGCTTTCGTGCCTAAGGCGGGACTAGAACTCACCGTCTCCTGGTAATTGGCTGAAAGTCTCCCAGCTGGCTTTCGTGCCTAAGGCGGGACTAGAACTCACCGTCTCCTGGTAATTGGCTGAAAGTCTCCCAGCTGGCTTTCGTGCCTAAGGCGGGACTAGAATCCCCCAGCCAGCAGCCAATGCTGCTGGCTGGGGGATTCTGGGAGTTGAAGTCCACCCATCTTCAAGCTACCAAGGTTGAGAAACACTGCTCTAGCTACAAACCATGGCTTATCAGTCCCCACAGGTGCCCTGCAGAAAGACCAACAATTTAAATAAACGGGCCTGGTGGCTCAGCAGACTAAAAAAGCATTGTGATTAACACCAGCTGTCTGCAATTACTGTAAGTTCGAATCTCACCAGGGGGCTCAAGGTTGACTCAGCCTTCCATCCTTTCTAAGGTAGGTAAATTGAGGACCCAGTTTGTGGGGGCAATAAGCTGACTTTGTATAAAAATATACAAAAGGATGAAGGCTATTGCTTAACGCATTGTAAGCCGCCCTGAGTCTCCGGAGAAGGGCGGCATATAAATCAAATTTAAAAAAAAAAAAATTCAGAATGAAAGGATTTGGGCCCACGCACCACCGGATTGTAGGCTGCGTCATCCAGAAGGTACAATTCTTGTCCAACCGCAAGGAGAATTTTGGTGACCCTGTTTTGGCAAAGGACCGTCCAGCAGGAGGGGGGACCTTGAAGACCTAGCCGGAAAGGGAGAAAAGAGATCATCCATCTGAACTTCAAGGAGAAGAAATGTTCAACTCTGTCTGGATGCCGACCATTTTTTTTCCTAAAAAGCATTTCACAAGGGAGCGAGGCGCGTCGGTAGTCCTCGGCTTAACGACCGTTGCTTTGGGGCACAATTTGGGGCACAATTATTATTATTATTATTATTTATTAGATTTCTATACCGCCCTACTCCCGAAGGACTCAGGGCGGTGCACAGCCAAACAATAAAAACACATACAATACAAAATTTAAAAAATAGAATAAAATCAAATTAAATAATTTTGGCCCCGACAAATTTAAAACCCCAAACTTTTAAAACCAATTTAAAATTGAATATATAAATACTAAAAGATATTTAAAATTTTAAAAATCTTTTATAAAAGATCTTTTATAAAAGAGGGGGAAAATTGAGCCCCAAATTTCCGTTGCTAAGCAGGATAGTTGTTTAAGAGGGTTTTGTCCCATTTTACGACCTTTCTTTGCCACCGTCGTTAAGCGAATCACTGCAGCTATTCAGTGAGGAACACGGTTGCGAAGCGAATCTGGCTTCCCCGCCAACTTTGTTGGTCGGAATGTCGCAAAAGGGGGATCGTGTGATCCCGGGGACACTCCAACCGTCATAAATACGAGTCAGTTGCCAAGCGTCCGAATTTTGATCACGGGAATGCTGCAACGGTCGTAAGTGTGAAAACAGTCATAAGTCCATTTTTTCCAATGCCGTCGTAACTTCGGTCACTAAATGAATGGTTGTAAGTCGAGGACTACTCGGAACGATGTCTCCTCCTTTTCAGATGGGTTTTCGCCGCTCGGAGCGCCAAGGGTCGCTTCTGACTAGATTTAGACTCCTGCACCATGAGGACTAGAAACCTGAGACTTCCCTTTTGCACGCAACGTACAGCACATACAGGTAAACCCTCAACTTGCCAGAGTTTGTTTAGCGACCGTTCAAAGTTGCAACGGCAGTGAAAAAAACGACTCATGACCGTGTTGTAGCATTCCCACCAAATTCAGACGCTTGGCAAAACGGACTCGCATTTATGACGGCTGAAGGGTCCTGGGGGTCATATGATCCCCTTTGGCGACCTTCTTGAGGCTTTGAAGAAGAAACTGGGCTGACCTCTGTCAGAAATGGTGTCGCGTCTCCCGCTTGCACGGGGGGGGGGTTGGACTAGATGACCTCTAAGGTCCCTTCCGACTCTGTTATTCTGTTATTATTCTGTTATCATTCAGAAATTGTGGGAGCTTCATCCCTGGAAGATGGGCTGGGCTTCCATCTGTCAGAAATGGTGTAGGGCCGTGATGGCGAACCCATGACACGTGTGGCACAGGTGGCACGTGGAGCCATATCTGTGGGCACGCGAGCCGTCGCCCCAGTTCAGCTCCAGCGCACATGCGCGGGCTGGCTGGCCAACTGATTTCCGGGCCTTCTGGGCCCACCAGAAGTTGGGAAACGGGCTGTTTCTGGCCTCCGGAGAGCTCCCGGAGGGTGGGGAAGGCTGTTTTCATCCTCCCCAGGCTCCTAGAAAGTCCCTGGAGCCTGGGGAGGGCGAAAAAACAGGCCTACCATGTTTTTCGCATGCCGAAAGCAGGGGAGCGTGGGGGGGGTCATGTACACTTGCGTGCGGAGGCAGGGCGGGACGCATTGAATTATGGGCGTGGGCACACATGCGTACAACCACACCCCCCCGGGTTCCCCCCGCTTTTGGCACACAACGGCAAAAAGGTTAGCCATCACTGGTGTAGGGTTTCCTGCTTGGGCGGAGGGGTGTGTGTGGACTAGATGACCTCCAAGGCCCCTTCCGACTCTGTCAATCATCTGTTTAAAAAGTCAGGACGGAAGCCGGATTCACTTAGCCACCGTGCGACCGACTGAACCGCTGCAGTGACTCGCTTAACAACTGTTCTCGTAAAAAAAGGGGGCAAAACTAGAAAGTCCCTGGAGCCTGGGGAGGGCGAAAAAAACAGGCCTACCATGTTTTTCGCATGCCGAAAGCAGGGGAGCACGGGGGGGTGGGGGTGGGGGTCAGAACCCTGGGAAGACGGAACCGCACCTGGCACGACCGGAAGCTTCCGTACTTTCATGTCGTAGATGTTGTTGGCCAGGCTGAAACGGTGTTGAAGGGCGGAGAGAATGACCAAACCGGTGCCGTAGGTTGTGTAAAACACCCTGGCCTCCAGCACTCGTTCCTGCACCGCGTCCTGACGGACAAGAGAGAAAGAATGATGAATAGAAATAAGAAATAATAGAAATAATAAGAAAAGGAACTTGTTTTAACATATTTAACATATTTTTAAATTTTAAATTTTTAATTGGTTTGTCATTTTAAACTGGGGCCAAATTAATATATATTCTTTTAATTGTTCTTAATGTCTGTATTGTATGTTTTTATCTGGCTGTACACCGCCCTGAGCCCCTCGGGAGAAGGTGCGGTATATAAATTTGAAATAAAATAATAATTAAAAAAAAAAAGTTTTCTTTTGGAAAAGTTTTTTTCAGTTTGATTTCTTGCACGCCGAATATAAAATGTACATTTTCTCATACAGAATTCATCCAACATAGACATGTTTTCTGTAAAGAAAGCATTAAAATAAGGCATTTTAATTGCCGTCGGAGTTGCTCTTCTACTTTTTCTTCCCTCATTTCGCAACAAACCTTTTTTTTTTTTTTAGATAAATTTTATTAGAGCATTTTGTTATAGTAAAAAAAAAATCAAAAACAGATGTATTATAATTTTTCTATCACGGTGTAACATCACCAAAGTATCCATATATATATATATATATATATATATATACATACATACATACATACATACATACATACATACATACATACATATATATATATATGTTTTCTAATATATATATATATGTTTTTCCATATATATATATATACATACATACATACATACATACATACATACATACATACATACATACATATATATATATATATATGTTTTCTAAGGTTTTCGCGGGTGTTTGTATGTAGGTCTTTGGTTATTCGGGTTTTCTCCGCGTAAAATTGGAAGTGTCTTGGCAACGGTATATATATATATATATACACACACCAATAATCAGAGAGTAAAAATAGAAAATATTTACAGATTCTTATATACAAATTTACATTTCCAATACTTATTAATTACCATAAATATACCATCATCGATAATTATAATCCAACATTATCCTTTGTCTCTCTCCCATCGTTTCTGGGTCCAATCATACCACATATTCCAACTACCATGAAAGTCTCAAAAATAATTTATAAAATCATGGAATATGCAGAGTCTGATAGACTTAACAAAACTGATTAAGGGTAAAAGACACTCAAACCTTCTTCTTCTTTTTCTTTCTTTCTCTTCCCTCCTCTCCTCTACTTCCTTCCTCCTCTCCTACCTCATCCTACTTCCCCTTCCTTTCCCCCACTCCTCTTTCCTTTTCCCCCTTCTCACCTTCTCTCCTACTCCTGTCCCCTACTCTTCCGTCCTCCCCTAATAGAAAAGAAACTTGAAGGGACCTTGGAGGTCTTCTAGTCCAGCCCCCAGCCAAACAGGAGAGCCAATACCATTTCAGACAAATCCTTCTGCAGCAGGCTCCAATTCTCCCTACAGTTAACCCTGGTTTATAACAGAAGGACGCATCGGAGTTCATACACCTGACGTGGCTTGCTTCTTGGGAGGCTTAGCATGGGGCAAAGCTCCACGCGACCGTGTCTCGAACCCAGCTCCGCCACAACCCTGCTAACTGGTGTCACTTACGCTGGTCATGGTGACTTTTTTCTTGAATTCGCCAAACAGGCTGTGAAGAAGGACGATGCCGTTTTCTTGGACGCTGAGCAGCTCCTCGCTGGTGGTCCAGCCCAGGAACATCGCCGGGGAATCCTTCCACTATCGGCAAAGAGACGGAGGTGCTTGCAAGACTGTTCGACCACAGGTCCCATCAGCCCCAGCAGGCTCCAAGGCTTGGCTCTCTACCTGACGCCTGCCTTTTGTTAGCTTGGGTTCCCAGGTTCCCCTCCCTTCATCCGGAGCAGCTCGTCGCACAGATGCAACTGCAACTCCCAGTATCCCCAGCTGGCTGTTGCTTCGCCCCCTTGTTCCACCCAGGATCCCCAAACGTTGACGGACTACATCTCCCATCCTGCTGAACAAATGTCCTGAGTTGGTTTAGAACTGTGTTTTTCATGCTTGCTGACTTTTAAGATCTGTGGACTTCAACTCCCAGAATTCCACAGCCAGCTATGTATAGCCGGCTGTGGAATTCTGGGAGTTGAAGTCCACAGATCTTAAAAATCAGCAAGCTTGAAAAACACCCGTGTAGCATGACAATTATGGGAAGTCCTCGACTTACAGCCACAATCGAGCCCCAAATTGCTGTCGTTAAGTGAAACATTTGCTAATTGAGTTTTGCTCCATTTTACGACCATTCTTGCCACGGTTGTTAAGTGAATTCCTGCAGTTAGGAACACTGCTTCCCCATGGACTTCGCTCGTCACAAGGTCGCAATAGGGGATCGCATGAGCCCGGGACACTGAGACCGTCATAAATACGAGTCCGTTGCCAAGCGTCCGAATTCTGATCCCGTGACCCTGGGGACGTTGCAACGGTCATTAAGTGTGAAAAATGGCCCTAAGTTGCTTTTTTTCAGTGCCGTTGTCACTTCAAACGGTCACTAAGCGAACCGTCATAAGTCAAGGACTGCCTGGAACTGACCCGTGGGTCTTACTCACCACAACGCTGGCCAGCTGGATTCCAGAGGCAGAGTAGATCTCTAGAACAGGCCGGGAGCTGGGAGATTTCTCCTTCTTGTTCTTCATCAGGGCTACAAATTTAAAAAAAATAATAATAATAATAAGAGGAAGGACGCCTCCAATTTGGATTTCAAAAGGGACCATATGAATTAGATAAAATTCTACAAGGAATGGACGATAAATTGATAAAAAAACCTTATAATTATTTATTAGGATACAAATTAGAAGAAGTGGTTAAAGAAAATATGAGAATTTGGGCGAAAAATTTCGGTTACAATATTGAATTAGAAAAATGGGAGAAATTATGGAATATAAATTATAAACGAACAATGTCTGTACCCTATAAAGAAAACATGTACAAAATGTTTTATAGGTGGCACCTTCCGCCTGCCAGATTGGCAAAGATGTTCCCGAACACCTCCCCGCTATGCTGGAAATGCAAACACCAAAAAGGAACCTATTACCACATGTGGTGGTCCTGTCAGAAAGCAAAACAATTTTGGCAAATAATTAGAATACAAATAGAAGAAATTATAAACCAACAAATAGAAATGAGGCCAGAAACCTTCTTATTAGGGATAATTACCGGACAATATGAAAAAGAAATAAGATATTTAATTATTCACATATTAACAGCAGCACAAATAGTTTTCGCTCAAAATTGGAAAAACAATGATATACCATCAGAGGATAAGGTGATTAGTAAAATTATGGAATGTGCAGAAATGGACAAGTTTACAAAAGAGATACAAGAAAAAGAGGAAACGGATTACTACTTAGTATGGGAGAAATGGTATAAATGGTTGGAGGAGAAAAAGGAAAAAAAGATATGGAAATAAATGAGAAGATATAAATTGTGGATAGGAAATTAAGTACCAATTTAGGTAAATAGTAAACTAAATATGTAGATTAGGAGAACAAATATAGATGATATATTAGGAATATATGTATAAGGGATATGTTAAAATAAGAAAGAGAAAATGTATAAATGTGAATATAGACTACCAATGCGAAATGTTGAAAAGAAGATGTAAAGATGGATCTTCGTTTATGTGTTTGTATGTTTCATTGTTGTTTGTTTGTTTGTTTATATTAAAAAAATGTTGAATAAAACAAAATTATGGTGGGGGGGGGAAAGAGGAAGGACGCCCCCAATTTGCAAATTGTGAGAACCTGGGAGTTCAGACGTGCAAGGGGTTAAAAATTGAGTTGGGTGGCTTGAGACCTTCAGAGCTGCAGCTTGCAACCTTCTGATGCCTCCTTAAATGATAAGCAATTTGAAGACTGTTAATTGGGAGTTTTAGTCCTTGAGTTTTATCTCCCTTGCCTTTGGCCAGCCCACATGTCTCCCACTTCCTCCCTACCCCAAATTAAATCTCACATCAGTCCAGCCCAGAGTTTTTCAAACTTGGCAAATTGAACAGAGTGTAGACTTCATAGTCAATCAGAATAGAGCTGGAAGGGAGCTTGGAGGTCTTCTAGTCCAACCCCCTTCCCAGTCAGGAAACCCTCTACCATTCCAGACAAATGGTTGTCCAATCTCTTCTTAAAAACCTCCAGTGATGAAGCACCCACAACTTCTGGTGGCAAGCAGTTCCGCTGCTAACTTATCCACTGCAGTGATTCGCTTAACAAGAAAGCTTGTAAAATGGGCCTGTAAAACTCACTGAACGAACGTCCCACTTAACCACAGAAATTTTGGGCTCAATTGTGGTTGTAAGTGAAGGACTATCGTACCTGCAATCAATCTCTTGTGTGTTTTTTTTTTTTGATGTACTTTTTAAAGGTTTTGATCGTTCTGTGTTTTGTGGTTTTTTTTCCCCCTTATGGATTCTTTTTTTTTTTTTTTGAGTTCCAGATTTTGTATTTGAACTTTGAATAAAATAAAAATAGGCAAACAGAAAAAAAAAAAGAGAAATTAATTCATTGCTTTCCTCCACGTCTCCATTCCTGTTTTGTTATCTGGCACCCTTGCAAGGGTTGGCGCTCATTCATATGAGCTTCTGAACATGGACAAAGAAAAAGGCAAAGACAGAGGAAACGAAAGCCAACAAATTTAATACCTAAATAAGGAAAAAAAAAACAAAAATCAGGAAAAAATAACGAGAAAGCTGAGTTGAGCTTCTCTCTGCTTTGTTTGACTCTGAGCTGCTAGTCTTACGCATGCGTGGAGCAAAGTGGGCAGTTCAAAAATGCAAATATATATATATATATATATAAAGAAATTTAAAAAATATACCCGTATTGTGGATTGCTAGCAGTTCAGGATGCAAGGAGAGTTTGCAGCAAAGGGTTGAGAAAAAGGAAGGGGGAAAAGGATTGCCACCTACCGATGGGACCGCCGTACGGGGCTGCAGCCACCAAATAATCCCGCAAGTCTTCTTTCAAATTCCAGCTCATGCTATAAAGTTCCAGTTTCCTAGAGAGGAAAGAAATACTTATTTTATTTATTTACCTATCAACTTCTATCAACAATCTCTGGGCAGCTTACAACATAATTAAATAAGAGTAGATTTTTTAAAAATCGCAATTTAGCTTTCATCTCTCTGTCCTGCACTACCCTCCTGCTCCTTCTGCGCCAGTGTTTCAATAAGTTAGATAATTATTTTTGCAACCTGATCATTTAAAAACCAGATAACTTTAAAAAAAAAAAAGCTGCAGAAATTTAAAAATCTACTGAAAACCTCCAGTGTTGATGCATTCACAATTTCTGGAGGCAAGAAGTTCCACTGGTTAATTGTTCTCACTGTCAGGAAATTCCTCCTTAGTTCTAAGTTGCTTCTCTCCTTGATTAGTTTCCATCCGTTGCTTCTTGTCCTGCCTTCAGGTGCTTCGGAGAATAGCTTGACCCCCTCCTCTTTGGGGCAGCCCCTCAAATATTGGAAGACTGCTATCATGTCATCCCTGGTCCTTCTTTTCATTAAACTGGACATACCCAGTTCGTGCAACCGTTCTTCATATCTTTTAGCCTCCAGTCCCCTAATCCTCTTGGTTGCTCTTCTCTGGACCTTTTCTAGAGTCTCCACATGTTTTTTTATATTCTGGCGACCAAAACTGGATGCAGGATTCCAAGTGTGGTCTTACTAAAGCTTTATAAAGCGGTACTAATACTTCACGTCATCTTGATTCTATCCCTCTATTAATGTAGATGAAGCGGGATCTGATAGATGACCACTGGATAACTTTCTATTCACTCTATTCTAAAAGCAGGAAATGCATCCGGTTGGAAAAAGTACAAAGTCAGCCAAAATCCTTTTGATACCTTTAGGAGGCCTCTAAGTTGTCAGAAGATAGGAACATTTTAATGACACACAGTTTAAAGGTTGGTAAGGTCAAAAGGATGAAGGCTATTGCTGAGCACATTGTAAGCCGCCCTCAGTCTCCGGAGAAGGGCGGCATATAAATCAAATTAAAATAAATAAATAAATAAAAAAAAAAAAGGGTATCCACATGAGCTAGAAGTCGTTTATCAACAGAAGATAATTTGAATCTATGCTCCAGTAATTTACAGAAGAATTATGATTGTTTGGTAAGGATAATGTAAAACTTTAGTAATTAGGAAATGTCAATTAAATATAACAAATGTATATGACCATATAAACTGCTGAGTTAACAGAATCCTTTGTTGTTGTTTTTTTGTTGTTTTTTTATTTGATTTATATGCCGCCCTTCTCCGAAGACTCAGGGCGGCTTACAATGCGTTAAGCAATAGCCTTCATCCTTTTGTATATTTTATACAAAGTCAGCTTATTGCCCCCACAATCTGGGTCCTCAATTTACCTACCTTAGAAAGGATGGAAGGCTGAGTCGACCTTGAGCCTTGGCGAGATTCGAACCCTGCAGTAATTGCAGGCAGCTGGTCTTAATAACCATCTTAATAACAGGGTGCCTTAAACCCCTGTACTACCAAGGTTTGAAAATGTATAAAACTGTGGTCTCAGAATCATAAATTGTTCAGATTTTTAGGTACGCATACCCCTCTGAACCTATTGCGCAATAAACTGGCTCTGGATGACCCAAAGGGATGTCTCTTATATCCTTTCTTCCATAACACTATTAATGCAGTCTAGGATTGTGCTGGCTTTTTTGGCAGCTGCAGCACACGGCTGGCACATTTTTTTTTTTTTTTTTTAATTTGATTTATATGCCGCCCTTCTCCGGAGACTCAGGGCGGCTTACAATGTGCTCAGCAATAGCCTTCATCCTTTTGTATATTTATACAAAGTCAGCTTATGGCCCCCACAAACTGGGTCCTCATTTCACCTACCTTAGAAAGGATGGAAGGCTGAGTCAACCTTGAGCCTTGGCGAGATTCGAACCCTGCAGTAATTGCAGGCAGCTGGTCTTAATAACCATCTTAATAACAGGGTGCCTTAAACCCCTGTACTACCAAGGTTTGAAAATGTATAAAACTGTGGTCTCAGAATCATAAATTGTTCAGATTTTTAGGTACGCATACCCCTCTGAACCTATTGCACAATAAACTGGCTCTGGATGACCCAAAGGGATGTCTCTTATATCCTTTCTTCCATAACACTATTAATGCAGTCTAGGATTGTGCTGGCTTTTTTGGCAGCTGCAGCACACGGCTGGCACATTTTTTTTTTTTTTTTTAATTTGATTTATATGCCGCCCTTCTCCGGAGACTCAGGGCTGCTTACAATGTGCTCAGCAATAGCCTTCATCCTTTTGTATATTTTATACAAAGTCAGCTTATTGCCCCCACAAACTGGGTCCTCAATTTTACCTACCTTAGAAAGGATGGAAGGCTGAGTCAACCTTGAGCCTTGGCGAGATTCGAACCCTGCAGTAATTGCAGGCAGCTGGTCTTAATAACCAGCTTAATAACAGGGTGCCTTAAACCCCTGTACTACCAAGGCTCTTAAGTGATTCTCCACCAGGGCTTCAAGATCCCCCTCGCAGTTACTACTATTAAGCTAAATTCTTTAAAAGCAGCAGATTCAAAACCGAAACCAGGTTCCTTTCAAAAGGAAAGCAGCCTGAATGCAGTTTAAACGTGCAACCGGTTGCTGTCACAAACCTACACATAAAATGCAACAGCCTTAAGTCACCCAACAATGCAATAAAATAACCCCTAAAGAGGTTCCTGTAGAAATGCAGAGAGAACTTTCCCCACCCCAAGGAGGAAGGAGGTATTTTGGGGAGGGGGGGAATTGCAAAAGACTTTAGCGCCCCCCCCCCAAACCCCGAGAAATCCTAGCCTGCTGCAGGGAGAAATTTCCTGACAGTGAGAACAATTAACCAGTGGAACAACTTGCCACCAGAAGTTGTCAATGCTCCAACACTGGAAGCTTTTAAGAAGAGATTGGACAACCATCTGTCTGGAGTGGTTGTAGGGTTTCCTGCCTAAGCAGGGGGTTGGACTAGAAGACCTCCAAGGTGCCTCCCAACTCTGTTATTCTATACTAAAAAGCTCAAACTCAGAAAGCTCAAACTGCCCCAGGAGCTGCTGATCCAGTTCTACGGAGGAATTACGGAGTCTGTCATCTGCACCTCCATAACTGTCTGGTTTGGCTCTGCAACTCAACAAGACAGACACGGACTTCAGAGGATCATTAGAAGGGCAGAAAAACCCATGGCTACCAACCTGCCTTCCATGGAGGACCTGTATACGAGTCAAAAAGAGGGCTGGGAAAATAGCTACAGACCCCTCGCATCCTGGACATAAACTATTTCAACTCCTATCCTCAAAATGAGGCTATAGAGCACTGCACACCAGAACAACTAGACACAAGGACAGTTTTTCCCCGAATGCCATCACTCTGCTTAACAACTAATTCCCACAACACTGTCAAACTATTCACTAAGTCTGCACTACTATTAATCTTCTCATCGTTCCCACCACCCATCTCCTCCCACTTATGACTGTATGACTGTAATTTTGTTGCTTGTATCCTTACGGTTTATATTGATATTGTTTCCTGATTGCTTATTTGTTCCCTATGACTATCATTAAGTGTTGTACCTTATGATTCTTGATAAACGTATCTTTTCTTTTATGTACACCGAGAGCGTATGCACCAAAGACAAATTCCTTGTGTGTTCAATCACACTTGGCCAATAAAGAATTCTATTCTATTCTGTTCTGTTCTGTTCTGTTGTTCTGTTCTATTTATTAAGTCTGCACTACTATTAATCTTCTCATTGTTCCCACCACCCGTCTCCTTCCACTTATGACTGTATGACTGTAATTTTGTTGCTTGTATTATTTGTACCCTATGACTATCATTAAGTGTTGTACCTTATGATTCTTGATGAACGTATCTTTTCTTTCATGTACACTGAGAGCTTAAGCACCAAGACAAATTCCTTGTGTGTCCAATCACACTTGGCCAATAAAGAATTCTATCCTTTCCTACCCTACCCTACCCTACCCTACCCTATCCTAATTCCATGCCATTCCATTCCATTCCATGTTGTTCTGTTCTGTTCTGTTCTAAGCATATGACCTAATAGAATTATATCAATTCTATACTAAGTACATGGCCCCTGTTGGAAGAGTTGTAACATTACCATGATGGTCTCATCCTCATCATCCCCTTCTGGCTGGGGAGGATGGGCTTTGCAATGCAAAGCTGCTAAAACTGTCCTGGGCAAACCCCCTGTCTTGGGGGTTTTGTGTACCCCCATCCCCACCCACCCACCCAATAAGCATCAGTTTGCAGAGGAGTGGGGTGTCGGGGTGGGAGGCAAGAGTGAGAGATGCAAAAAAAAAAATAAAGCACAAAAAAAAAGATTTTTGGGTGGGGAGCAAAAGTTTAAGAGCCTAAAAAAAGGGATTTGGGAGGGGGAGGGGGTGTCTGTTATGGGGAGCCTTCATTGCATCGCAGGAAGAAAGGCTTTTCTGGGTAGGGGGGGTCTGCAAAAGAAAGCCACTGACCGATAATAGGCGGATTCCCCCAGGGGATCCCAATTGGCCGTGTAGCAATCCATTTGGGGCGAGCTGGAGGGATCTGGGGCGCTCAGCTGCTCTCCTTGCTGCTCTCGAGCACTTCCGCCCTCACTTCCCGGCCAAGGTAAGCGGAAGGGAGGAAGCGGCGGCCGCCATGTTGAGCGAGGGCAAGCTCCAGCACCCGGCTTGGCTCTCGGCTGCCCTCTAGAGGGGAGAGGAAGGACGGCTGCTGGCCTGCAAGGGGGAAAAGGGCGAAGGAGCCGTCTTATAGTCCTCGACGTACGACCACAACGGAGCCCAACATTTCTGTTGCTAAGCGAGACCTTTGGTTAAGTGAGGTTTGCCCCGTTTTACAGCTTTCCTGGCCGCCGTTGTCCAGTGAATCCCGGCGGTTTGGAACAGGGTGGTTCAGTGAATTCGGGCTTCCCCGTCGACTTGGCTCGTCGGACGCTGCGACCGTCATAAATGTGAATCCTGTTATCGAGCATCCAAATGCAAATCACGTGACTGCGGGGAGGCTGAAACGGTCATAAGGATGGGGGGGAAAAAATCACCTGAGTCACAAAAATCGTATGACTCACTTTTCTCAGTGCCGTTCTAACTTTGGTCGCTAAGTGAACTCTTGCAAGTCGAGGAGTTACCTGTACAATTTTAATGCATGAATGCTGTGTTCTGTTATGCTATACGATCAGGGGTGAAATCCAGCAGGTTCTGACAGGTTCTGGAGAACCGGTAGCGGAAATTTTGAGTTGTTCGGAGAACCGGCAAATGCCACCTCTGGCTGGCCCCAGGAGTGGGGAGGGAATGGGGAATTTGCAATATCCTTCCCCCAGAAGTGGAGAGGGAATGGGGATTTTGCAATATTCCTTCCCCCAGGAGTGGGGAGGGAATGGAGATTTTGCAATATCCTTCCCCCAGGAGTGGGGTGGGAATGGGGATTTTGCAATGTCCTTCTCCCAGGAGTGGGGAGGGAGTGGGGATTTTGCAGTATCCTTCCCCTGCCACATCCACCAAGCCACTCCCACCAAGCCACACCACGCCCACAAGCCACGCCCACAGAACCAGTAGTAAAAAAAATTGGATTTCACCACTGCATACGATATATATATGTATATGTATGAGGACAGCCGAGAAGATCATAGGAAGCTCACTTCCCGCTATTCAGGATAACTCCTTATAAGCACTATGTGCTCGGAGCTCAAAGCCTTGTTAGAGACCCCGCACCAGTGGTGAAATCCAAATTTTTTTACTACTGGTTCTGTGGCTTGGTCGGTGTGGTGTGGTGTGGCTTGGTGGGCATGGCAGGGGAAGGATACTGCAAAATGCCCATTCCCACCCCACTCTTAGGGGAAGGATATTGCAAAATCTCCATTCCCTCCTCACTCCTGGGGCCAGCCAGAGGTGGTATTTGCCAGTTCTCCGAACTACTGAAAATTTCTGCTACCGGTTCTCCAGAACCTGTCAGAACCTGCTGGATTTCATCCCTGCCCCACACACCCACCACAGCCTGTTTCTCTTGGACTAGAAGCAGGGGGTTGGACTAGAAGACCTCTAAGGTCCCTTCCAGCTCTGATTAATTAATCACTTCTTCTTTCAAGAGAGAAATTCCCTTGAGGATGGGTTCCAGCACAAGTCCCAAAACCCAGAAGGCTAAACTTCTGGTCCCAGTGACTGACCCACATTGGATCCTGCAACATTATCCTGGGACATGTATGTTCGCCTCCGTTCATGAGGGGGTCAACCTGTTCTCCAAAGCCCCTGAAGGCAGGACGAGAAGCCATGGATGGAAACTCATCAAGGAGAGAAGCAACTTAGAACTAAGGAGGAATTTCCTGATAGTGAGAACAATGAACCAGTGGAACAGCCCGCCACTAGAAATTGTGGGTGCTCCATATATTATATTCCTTGTAAACCAAGGTCTGGTTGTATATGGGTCTGTAGTGCCTTTGTATGACAAGGGTAGCTACTTTTAGGCAGGGAAATGTCATTTGGTTGAAAAGCTTTCGTTGTTTGGACCTCGGATCCTGGCCTTCAAAATTCCTGCAAGGCCAGCCGAGAGTCTTATCAAGGAACTCCCACGAGGCCAGCAGTTGATTTGAGGTTAACGTCCCTTTCCCCATTGCAGATAAATTAGCTAGGAGGTTTTGCCTGCTTAATGATCAGCCTTATCAATTGGGAGCAGAGAGGTTGGGGCTGCAATGTTGAACCCACCTTTGGTGAGGCCCTTCCTCTTGCAGGGGTCAGAATACTTCCTTGCTGGAGGAGGAGAAGGAGGGGAGGAGGAGGAAGAGGAGATGAAGGACCGTGGAGTCCTCTGAGCTTGGTTGTTTTTTTGCAGATGTTTCATTACCCAACTAGGTACTGGAATATTATCAGTGCTGTTCAATGTTACCGATGGATGTTACCTAGTTTGGAATGGAACAAAATATGGAATGGAATGGAACAGAATACAGAAGAGGAGGGGGAGGGAAGGGGGAGGGAAGAGAATTGAAGTTGATGGGATAAGAAGAGGAGAGAAGATGATGGGATGGGATAAGAAGAGAGGAGAGGAGAGGAGAGGAGAGGAGAGGAGGAGAGGAGAGGAGAGGAGAGGAGAGGAGAGGAGAGGAGAGGAGAGGAGAGGAGAGGAGAGGAGAAGAGAAGAGAAGAGAAGAGAAGAGAAGAGAAGAGAAGAGAAGAGAAGAGAAGAGAAGAGAAGAGAAGAGAAGAGAAGAGAAGAGAAGAGAGAGAGAAGAGAAGAGAAGAGGATGGGATGGGATGGGATGAGAAGAGGGGAGAGGAGAGGAGAGGAAAAGAGAAGAGAAGAGAAGAGAAGAGAAGAGAAGATGATGGGATGGGATGAGAAGAGGGGAGAGGAGAGGAGAGGAGAGGAGAGGAGAAGAGAAGAGAAGAGAAGAGAAGAGAAGAGAAGAGAAGAGAAGAGAAGAGAAGAGAAGAGAAGAGAAGATGATGGGATGGGATGAGAAGAGGAGAGAGGAGAGGAGAGGAGAAGAGAAGAAAAGAGAAGAGAAAGATAATGGGATGGGATAAGAAGAGAAGAGGAGAGTGGAGTGGAGAGGAGTGGAGAGGAGAGGAGAGGAGAGGAGAGGAGAGGAGAGGAGAGGAGAGGAGAGGAGAAGAGAAGAGAAGAGAAGAGAAGAGAAGAGAAGAGAGAGAGAAGAGAAGAGAAGAGAAGAGAAGAGAAGAGAAGAGAAGATGATGGTGTTACAGAAAAGAGACCACCCCAGCTCTTTGTCGAAGGGAAAGGTTTATTGCAGAGGTTCAGCAGCGAAAGCTCAAGCAAAGTCTAGATCCTGAAGGGTTGTTCCATACACGCTTTTATACTTTCTCAACCAGGATATAAGTTAGCTATGCATGATTACCATATAAGGATATAACATGCCAGTTTCTTTGTTCCAGCCTGGTGAAGCAGATAAGGTGATCTATCTTATGTCACATTGATAAACCCGGGAGGTGGGGTCACCTCGGTTTCTTTGATCTTATTGTGCCTTTCTGACATTTTTCAACTTTAATGGGATGGGATGAGAAGAGAAGAGAAGGGAAGGGAAGGAAGAGGAGATGATGGGATGGGATAAGAAGAGAAGATGGGATGGGATGAGAAGAGAAGAGAAGGGGAGGGAAGGGAAGGGAAGAGAAGAGAAAAGAGAAGAAGAGAAGAGAAGGGGAGGGAAGGGAAGGGAAGGGAAGAGAAGAGAAGAGAAAAGAGAAGAAGAGAAAGGAAGGAAGGGAAGGGAAGGGAAAGGAAGGGAAGGGAAGGAAGAGGAGATGATGGGATGGGATAAGAAGAGAAGAATCCTAGAGCTGGAAGGGACTTTGGAGGTCTTCTAGTCCACCCCACTCCCCAAGGCAGGAATCCTTATAAAATCCCAGACAAATGGCTGTGTTGGAAGAACTGTCCATCTGGGGTCACTTCCAAGTGGGGAGAAAGACACTGGAAACATGGAGGCTGCTTGGAAAGTTGGTTTAATGATGAAGTAGCAGAACCACCAAGCACCTGTGATTCTGGGTACCTGACCACACGGTTTGATGAGCACCTGGATTTTTATACAGGTTGTTCTACGGCATTTTGTAATTGAGAGACTTGCTATGTGCATTTTGTTATTTGACTTTAATTCGTTTGTCTCGCGAAGGCCGGCAATGAGTTGGGGCCTTCTAATCTTGTTTGTTGCTGTTGTTGTTAGTTGCGAAGTTGTGTCCAACCCATCGCAACCCCATGGACAACTTTCCTCCAGGCCTTCCTGTCTTCTACCATCCCCCCCACCCCACCCCAATACCATTTAAGCTCATCTTGTTTAAATCTGGTTTAATCTTGTTTAACAAATGTCATTAATCCTAGATGCTTCCTCTGGGTTTTTATCCTGTCTTGAATGGATGACCAAATCTGCATTTGGTCCTCCATTCCTCTAACCGCAATAAAAATACCTTATGCCACCAGACTCCAAATTTTGGGCTTAGAACTACGCCGACTTCAGTCTGTAGTACATAAAATTATCTGCCACAATGTCCTTCCTGTCAATGACTACTTCAGCTTCAACCACAATAATACATGAGCAAATAATAGATACAAACTCAATGTGAAGTTTCCGAAAGATGCCCTAATTAATTCATGAGCCATGATCCAAACTTCAAAGGAAATGTAGTCATTTATTAGGTGCAACATTCCGGCAATACTCGGATGCAGTTAGGACTGATCCCACGTAGCTTTACGTTCCCCTATGACCCTGTCTATCCCCTCCTCTCTGGCCATGTCATAAATCACATTCTCCAATTCACCACTTTGGCTGGCTGTGGAACCCAATACCCTCCTTCTGATTGCGGTCAGGAAGAATGTATGGAATGCACTTCAGTTAGGGAAATCAATCAGCTCTATCAGTTCTCTCTCCCTCCTGCTCATGGCAACTTGAAAGCTTTGCAAGTTGACACTCAAGGTAAAGCGTTCCAAACTCGATTGCAGAAAATATGACTTCAGTAACAGAGTGGTCAATGCCTGGAATGCACTACCTGACTCTGTGGTTTCTCCCCCAAACCCCCAAAACTTTAACCTTAGACTGTCTACTGTTGACCTCACCCAGTGGTGGGATTCAACAATCGGTTCTTTGCCCTAATGACCAGCTGGGTAGGTGTGGCTTGGTGGTCATGTGACTGTGTGGGTGTGGCCAACTCAATGTCATGCATGTCGATGGGCGCTTCGCCTTAGCTGTTACAATGTAATAAGGGTTAACCAAAGAGGCAGTTTCTGTAAGCAGGGCAATAAAGATTAGGCTAGAAACAACACCAGAATGTTGTAATTCCTTACAGGATTAGCCCTGTAAAGTGGAAAAAAACAAAAGGAGATTTCTTCCAACAACCGGTTCTCCAAACTGCTTAGAAAGTTAACAACTGGTTCTCCCAAATAAGTGCGAACTGGCTGAATCCCTCCATTGTCCTCACCCCATTCCTAAGAGGTCTGTAAGGGGCGTGCATAAGTGCACCAGCGTGCCTACCGTCCCTGTCCTAATATTCCTTTTTTACTGACTCTTTTCATGTATTCAAATTAAGTTTATACTTTTACCTGTTATCTTATATATGCTTGACAAATAAACTTATGATTATGATTTCTAAAAGTTAGAAATCTTAGTTTCTACTTGAGGCAGAGAGCTGAGGCTCTGAGTTTCTGTCTTTAGAAACCTGTTTCTCCTTTAGGGAAAATATAATATTCTGCCTTTTTAATATTTCCTAAAACATTTCATTCTTCTAAGAGGGGGTGGGGGCTAACTTTCTTCAGACTGGACAGCCATTAGTCTGGGATGCTATAAGGTTTCTTGCCTGAGCAGGGGGTTGGACTAGAAGACCTCTAAGGTCCCTTCCGACTCTGTTATTTTGTAAGGGTGACGTGACAGCGGGGAGCAAATCCTTCGGTTGGGTGGTGGAGTCTCTTCCTGGGAAGGCCGGGTTTGCAGATGCTGCACTTGTCCCTTGGAAGGAAAACCCCTTCCAAGGTTAGCCAGTCAAGGCTACAAATTCGTGGGACTTTCTCCAAGCCAACTGGAAACAGGAAGAGAATTGGAAGCTAAAGAAGAAGAAGACAAAAAAAAAAAAAAGGGAGAGAGAGAGAGAGAGAGAAGGAAGAAATGGACGGGAGAGAAAGTGGGGGTGGGGATTTAGGAATGAATCAGTAAGCTTGGTGGAAGGACATTTAGAGGGAGGTCGGCGGGGGAGAGCAGAGGACAGGAGAAATGCTGCAGTATGATTACTATTACTATTACTATTATTATCTATCCCTGTTATTATTTTTCACTTCCCCCTTTTATTGGCTCTTCTTCTCCTCCCCCTCTCTTTCTTCCTCCCCGTCTCTCCCCCTTCCTCCTCCTTCTTCCTCCTCTTCTTCCTCCTCTCCCCCTCCTCCCCTCCCCCCTTTTCTCCCTCTCCTCCTTCTCCTCCCCTCCTCCTCTCCCCTTTTCTCCCTCTCCTTCTCCTCCTCTCCTCCTCTTTCCTTCCCTCCCCCTCCTTCTCTCCCCTTTTTTCTCCTCCTCTTCTTCCTCCCCTTCCTTCCCCTCCTCTTCCTTCTCTCTCCCTTCCTCCCCTTCCTTTTTCTTCCCCTCCCCCTCCTCAACTCCCCCTTTTTCGCCTCCTCCTCTTCTTCCTCCTCCCCCTCCTCTTCTTCCTCCCCTCCCCCTCCTCCCCTCCCCCTTTTTCTCCCTCTCCTCCTTCTCCTTCCCTCCTCCTCTTCCCTCCCCCTCCTTCTCTCCCCTTTTCTCCCTCTCCCCTTCTCCTCCCCTCCTCCTCTTTCCTTCCCTCCCCCTCCTTCTCTCCCCCTTTTTTTCTCCTCCTCTTCTTCCTCCCCTTCCTCCCCCTCCTCTTCCTTCTCTCCCCCTTCCTCCCCTTCCTCCTTTTTCTTCCCCTCCCCCTCAACTCACCCTTTTTCTCCTCCTCCTCTTCTTCCTCCCCCTCCTCTTCCTCCTCCTCCTTCCCCTCCTCTTCTTCCTCCCCTTTCTCTTCCTCCCCCTCCTTCTTCTCCTTTTTCCTCTTCCCTCCCTCTCTCTCCCTTATTCTCCTCCTCCTCCCCTTCCTCCCCCTCCTCTTTCTCCTCATTCTTTCCCCCCTCCCCCCCTCTTCTGTTGTTTTGCATGCACACAGACTGCTTCTGTAGGGGAGATAAGTTCCTTGTTCTGTGTCTAACCACACTTGGCCAAATAAATAAAGTACAGAATATAAAAGGAAAAAAAAAAGAGCAAGCCACAGGAGGAAAAAAAAAAAGAATCAAAGATAAAGGAGTCGAATTAAAACAAGTATGAATCAGGGGCATTCTGACTCCAGGGTTTATATTGTTTCCGTCTTCACCACTTTTGTTGAGAAAGAAAGAAACGGAGACAGCAAAAGTTTCAGGTCTATCTTTAGAAATAACACCAACATTCAGGAAACAAGAAGCGGAAAAAAGCAAGAAGAGATTTTTTTTAAAAAAGGAGCTAAAACAAAGGAGCTGGCTCAGCAGAAAGCTGAAAACGAAGTAGGTGTCAAAAATTCATATGGCTGTATTATTATTATTATTATATTAGTCCATGCCTAAGGCAGGACTAGAACTCACCATCTCCCAGTGATCTCCCAAAGTCACCCAGTCAGTCTTCATGCCTAAGGCAGGACTAGAACTCACCATCTCCCAGTGATCTCCCAAAGTCACCCAGTCAGTCTTCATGCCTAAGGCAGGACTAGAACTCACCATCTCCCAGTGATCTCCCAAAGTCACCCAGCCAGTCTTCATGCCTAAGGCAGGACTAGAACTCACCGTCTCCCAGTGATCTCCCAAAGTCACCCAGCCAGTCTTCATGCCTAAGGCAGGACTAGAACTCACCGTCTCCCAGTGATCTCCCAAAGTCACCCAGCCAGTCTTCATGCCTAAGGCAGGACTAGAACTCACCGTCTCCCAGTGATCTCCCAAAGTCACCCAGTCAGTCTTCATGCCTAAGGCAGGACTAGAACTCACTGTCTCCCAGTGATTGGCCCAAAGTCTCCCAGCCAGCTTTCATGCCTAAACTGGGTATTTATAGTTGACCAAAACATATTTACCAATGAGATTGCTCACTGGTTAATCATAAAAAGAAAGAAAACAAAAATCGACACTCTGTACCCATAAAGGAGAATATTTGTAGCTTAGGGTTGAACTGTTTAGGGTTCTTGATGATTCCGAGCTTGGTTATTTTCTTGCAGCCATTTCATGGCCCAAACGAAGTCACATCATCAGTGCTAAAAGGCAGGCAGTTTGCTCTCTGCAAACCCCCCTCCCTTCTAGCACTGATGATATTAAATAGTTGGGTCACGAGACATCCGCAAGAAAACCACCAACCTCAGAGAGCACTCTGGTGTTGGGACTGTGTTGCCTTCCGCGCCTGCACCTGTCAAATGCAAACCACAGCTTTCCGCTGACTTGCTCTGGGTCTAAGTGACTTCCTCTTGAAGCCCAGACACTTTAACCCAGAATCAAGACAAGGTTGGGTGCCTCTTTACTAAGGAGGCAATGTTGTGGCCTGGCAGACTCCAGCTGTGCTTAGATGCTCACGGCCAAAATATATCACACTTTCGTTTCTTCCGGTCTTGCAGAAATCTCTCCGTTCCTCTTAGCCGTGCTTCGTTCCCCTTGCAGGTCTGCCTCGGTGGTCTGGGTTCAAGTCCAGCCAGCTGCTCAGCCGATTCTTCTCCTGGCCTTAATCCTCTCCCCAGCTCAGCCTGCGTAATGGGACATCACGGCTGGCCAAACCCATCTCCTTTTGTTTTAGCTTATTTGATGTTTTTATTCCGTCATCGTGTGGTGAGATGGGCGGCCCACAACTTTAAAAAAATAAAATAATAATAAAATAATAACATAACGTAACATAATAACAAAACAAAACAAATAAAATAAAATATTTTGTATTACTAATCAAGCTTTGGGTCACTTGATAGGGAGATGGGCAGCATACAGGATTAAAATATAATAAGAAAACAAATAAATGCATCTATCTAACATCTGTATCTATCTGTCTGTCTGTCTATCTATCTATCTATCCATCTCTCTCTCTATCTCCCATTTATCTATATCATCTATCTATCTATCATCTATCTATCTATCTATCTATCTATCTATCTATCATCTATTTATCATCTATCTATTTCCATCTATCCATCTATCAACATCATCTATCTATCTATCTATCATCTCCATTTATCTATATCTATCTATCTATCTATCTATCTATCTATCTATCTATCTATCATCTATCTATCATCTATCAATACCTATCTATCTCCATCTCTCTCTTTCTATCATTCCATTTATCTCTATCTATCTATCTATCTATCTATCTATCTATCTATCTATCTATCTATCTATCATCTATCTATCTATCCATCCATCTCTCTCTCTCTCATCTCCCATTTATCTATATCTATCTATCTATCTATCTATCTATCTATCTATCTATCTATCTATCTATCTATCATCTCTCTCTCTCTCTCCCCCCTCCCTCCCTCCCTCCTACTCTCACTCTCACTCTCTCTCTCTCTCTCTCTCTCTCTTTCTCTCTCTCTCTCTTGCAGAATTAGGCAAATGAGCTTCTTCAGGCCAGTCTGATTTTTTTGAGGAACTGAAAGGTTTCAAAAGAATTCAAGTTAGTGGGAAAATATTTTCCTATTTGGGCCAAAGATTACTGTTGAGTACGCTTGAAAAAGTGACTTTTGCTTTAAATTGGCTAAAATAAACTGGTTTGCATTTTACCCATCTCTGCATGCTTGGTTCCAGAAACCACCATACTGAATCAATTTTTTAAAATTAAAAACAATGACAACAATGAAAAATCAAAACAATTAAAATTAACATTTATTTGTATTCATCTCTTTCGTTCCTATCCATGTTTATATTTATACCTGCTATCTTGTACATGTTTGACAAACTAATAAATACAAATACAAATACAAATTTTGTTCGGGTACATACTTTGAACAATTCCTGCATTCCTCGTTAACTTTTACTCTTTCCCTCAGTGACTCTTCCAACTTAGTAATTTTCAAACTTGGCCATTTTAAGATGGGCGGCCTTCAACTCCCAGAATCCCCCAGCCAGCCAAGCAAAAAGGGAGGGGAATTCAAGCGAAGAGGAGCACGAAGGAAGATGAAAGAGAATAGTGGTAGCTGAGGATTGAACTGCGGGGTCCTTGGCGCTCTCTGAGCCTGGTGGTTTCCTTGTAGACATTTCACGACCCAACTAGGTAACATCATCAGTGGTAGAAAGAAGAGAGGGTTGGGGGAGGAGGAGGAGGAGGACTGAGGGGGTCTTTGGTGCTCTCTGAGCTTTCTGGCAGACGTTTCATTGCCCAGCTAGGGAATATTATCAGTGCTAGTGTTATGGAATGAAAGACTGAAAAACATTCCTGGGTCAGCCAGATACAGTTTATAGCGCAGGTTCAGAACCAGATTTGTACCTGAAATTCTGAACCCCGGATAGCTCTGATACGTTTCCAAGACAAAGGGTTTGGTGAGCACATGCATTTTTCCATATATGGTTAACATACACTTGTTATATGATAATTGACACTTCCTAATTACTAAACCATTATTGTCTAGTTTATAAGATTATCTTTAGCTAGACAACCTTCCTTAGTTCTGTAATTACTAATACGGGAGATTTATTGCTGTCCTTAGGCAATAAGTAACTCTTTGTAACATACATGTCCTTGTGTCTTTGAGAGTGAGGCCCCTCAGATGTTTTCCATATGGCAGTCCTTTTGTGACAGCTACGCCTCATCAGAAGACATATTACCAATTAGCTGATTTTTAATATAATCTCCAAACAAGCACATTTCTCCCTTATAATAATGTGAATAGAGAGGGTCCTTTAGTGTTCATGTAACTGACCCTGTATGATTTCTACTTTATTCACATTACTAGAAGAGAGTGGGATTTGTGGACAGGAGGAGGAGGAGGAAGAGGAGGAGGAGGAGGAACAGGAGGATGGAGAGGAGGAGGAGGAAGAGGAGGAGGAGGAGGAAGAAGAAGAGGATGGAGAGGAGGAGGAGGACTGTGGAGTTTCAAAGCTGTTGTTTTTTTGCAGACATCTCATTACCCTATTATGTAACATCATCAGTGCTAGAAGTAAATGGGGTTTGCGGAGAGAAGGGGGTGGGGAAGGAAGGGAAGGAGGAGGGAGGGGGAAAGGAGGAGGAGGAGGAGGAGGACCCTGTGGGATCCTTGATGCTCTCTGAGCTTGGTGGTTTTCTTGCAAACATTTCATTACCCAACTAGGTAACATCTTCAGTGCTAGAAGGGAGTGAGATTTGCGGAAAGGAGGAGGAGAGGAAGGGGGAGGAGAAAGTCAGTGGGATCCTTTTTTTTTTTTTTTTAATTTGATTTATATGCCGCCCTTCTCCGGAGACTCAGGGCGGCTTACAGTGCGTTAAGCTTGATGCTCTCTGAGCTTTTCTGTTTTCTTGCGAACGTTTATTGACCCAACTAGGTAACACAATCAATGCTGGAAGGGAACGGGGTTTGCAGAGAGGAGGAGGAGGAGGAGGAGGAGGAAAAAGAGTGTGGGGTCCTCGGTGCTTTCTGAGCTCGGTGGTTTTCTTACAGACATTTCCCGACCCAACTAGGTAACATCATCAGTGCCTGAAGAGATGTGCATTTTGCTCTCTGCTTATGCACAGGAGGCTTTCCTTACCAGTCTTGGCTGGGGGGGGGGTGAAAGGAAGGAACCCCCAAGTATCCTCCCCAGTACCACTAAAGTCAAGTCCCGTCTGTATAAACGGAGAGCAAAAGCTCCTTTCTGGAGGGGAAACAGAGATTTCGCCGCCCCTCCTCCCATTCTTTTAGCCCCAGAGACACCCCACCCCTTCCTAAATCGATTCGGGGTTTTTTTTCCAGGCAAAAAAAAAAAAGAAAAGGTAAAACTTCCCTCCAGTCAGAGCCGACCCGGAACGCGTCGAGGCAGAGCTCCCGGCCGCCGCTTGGAAGCCGATCAGCTGTTTTCACTTTCGCTTTCTCTTTCCTGGTGGTCTCTTTTCCGAATCCTGCAATCAGCCCAGCTGCGAGTCTCCCAGCCGCCTCGTCCGGCTAAAGCGGGGCTCGGTTGGATAAGACCCACTTCGGACCCCCCACCCTCCTCCTCCTCCTCCTATTTCTCCCCCCCCTCCCCCCCCTCCCCAAAGCCCGCCCCTCCCCCACCCTCCTGGCTCCACCTGGTCCTGCCCAGCCAGCCCCCCCTCCTCCCCGCCTCCGCCCGGGCTCAGCTGTTCCTTCTGCACCGGCCGTTTTGGGCGCTCCGACCGAATCCCACGGAGGAAGGAAGGAGCGCAAAAGGTCGGCCGCCGCGGCTCCGGAGCCCTCCGGGTGGCCGGGAACGGGGATTCCCGACAGAGACACGCCGGCCGGAGCTCCTGCAGGTATTTCGGATCCTTCTCCGCGTTCGCTGGAGGGCGGGGATGGGCGGGAGGGCTCGGATTTCTGCCCGGCGCAAAAGCCCGAAAGGCGACGCGCTTCTCCGCCGAGAGCCGCATCGCGTCTTCTAGCTCGCTCGGAAGGCTGGTGCGGAGTTACAGAGCGCTAGGGCTTGGAAGGGACCTCAGAGGTCTTCTAGTCCATCCCCTGCCCAAGGAAGGAGGTCCTCGGACCAGCCCAGGAAGTTTTGGGCAAGTCTTGGAGTTGAAACAGGTAAAGAGACTAGACTAGAAAAGACTAAGAGTAGAGATAGAGTAGAAAGGAAGGGAAGGGAAGGAAAGGAAAAAAAGGAAGAAAAGGGGAAGGGAATTAGAAAAGGGGAAGGGAAGGGAAGGAAAAAAGGGAAGGAAGGGAAGGGAAGGGAAGGAAAGAGAAGAGGAGAGGAGAGGAAAGGAAAGGGAAAAAAAGGAAGAGAAGGTGAAGGGGATTAGAAAAGGGGAAGGGAAGGGAATGAAAAAAGGGAAGGAAGGAAAGGGAAGGGAAGGAAAGGAAAGAGGGAAGGAAAGGAAAGGAAAGAAAAGAGGAAAGGAAAGAGGAGAGGAGAGGAAAGGAAAGGAAAAAAGGAAGAAAAGGGGAAGGGGATTAGAAAAGGGGAAGGGAAGGGAATGAAAAAAGGGAAGGAAGGAAAAGGAAGGGAAGGAAAAAGGGAAGTGGGGAAGGAAAGGAAAGGGATGGGAAGGGAAGGAAAAAGGGAAGGAAGGGAAGGAAAAGGGGAAGGAAGGGAAGGAAAGGAAAGGAAAAAAGGAAGAAAAGGGGAAGGGGATTAGAAAAGGGGAAGGGGATTAGAAAAGGGGAAGGGAAGGGAATGAAAAAAGGGAAGGAAGGAAACGGAAGGGAAGGAAAAAGGGAAGTGGGGAAGGAAAGGAAAGGAAAGGGATGGGAAGGAAAAAGGGAAGAAAGGGAAGGAAAGGAAAGGAAAAGGAAAAAAGGGGAAGGGGATTAGAAAAGGGGAAGGGGATTAGAAAAGGGGAAGGGAAGGGAAGGAAAAAAGGGAAGGAAGGAAAAGGAAGGGAAGGAAAAAGGGAAGTGGGGAAGGAAAGGAAAGGGATGGGAAGGGAAGGAAAAAGGGAAGGAAGGGAAGGAAAAGGGGAAGGAAGGGAAGGAAAGGAAAGGAAAAAAGGAAGAAAAGGGGGAGGGGATTAGAAAAGGGGAAGGGGATTAGAAAAGGGGAAGGGAAGGGAATGAAAAAAGGGAAGGAAGGAAAGGGAAGGGAAGGAAAAAGGGAAGTGGGGGAAGGAAAGGAAAGGGATGGGAAGGAAAAAGGGAAGGAAGGGAAGGAAAGGAAAGGAGGGAAAGAAAGGAAAGGGATGGGAAGGGAAGGGAATGAAATGAAAAAAAGGAAGGAAGGAAAGGAAAGGAGGGAAAGAAAATGAAAGGAAAGGAAAGGACAGTGATGGGAAGGGAAAGAAAAAGGGAAGAAAGAGAAGGAAATGAAAAGAAGGGAAAGGGGGGGGAAAGGAAAGGAAAATGATGGGAAGGGAAAGAAAAAAGGAAGGAGAGGAGCGGGAGAGGGAGGGAAGGGAAGGGAAAGGAAAGGAAAGGATAGGATAGGATAGGATAGGATAGGATAGGATAGGATAGGATAGGATAGGATAGGATAGGATAGGATAGGATAGGATGCTGGAAGGGACCCTGGAGGTCTTCTAGTCCAACCTCCTGCTCAAGCTAGCTGCTGTGTGTGACTTCACACAACCGATTGGGCAATAAACCCCTTTTGTGGATTCACACATACCTGCCTGAAAATATCAATCATTAAGTAATTCGGGCAAAGCAAAAAAGCATTTATCGAACGGGGCAGGGAAGGCTTAAGTCTTTTTATGGGGCACAGATATAAATGAGGAGGCAAACTTTTGGTGTCTGTGATCTATCAGGAAGCAAGTGATCAAGCCACAAAAAGGCACTCATTGCAGGTAGTCCTCGACTTGCGAACCAAGCCCAAAATGCCTGTCGCTAAGCGAGATGCTTTTAAAGCGAGTTTTACCCCATTTTACGACCTTCCTTGCCACAGTCGTTAAGCGAATAATTGCAGTTGTTAAGTTAGCGACACGGTTGTTAATTGAATCTGGCTTCCCCGTTGACTTGGCTCGTCAGAAGATCGCAAAAGGGGATCACGTGACACGCACCCCGGGACACTACGACCGTCATAAATACGAGTCGGTTGCCGAAACTCACTTAACAACTGACCATGGGGCTGTTTGCAACGGTCGTTAAGTGTGAAAAACGGCCCGAAGTCATTTTTTTCCCCAGCGTCTTTGGGATTTTGAACGGTCACTAAATGAACGGTCGTAAGTCAAGGACACGTGGGACTTGAACAATGGCAAAACATTCCAGGAGTGGCAAATTTTTGTTATTTCTTTCCAAGAATAATCTCTGCCTTTGTTAAAATTTAAAAGCATCCCATCACTTTCAGAAAAGGCTCTCTATTGTTTAGTGCTGAAATTCTCGCATATCAAGAAAAATGGCCTTGGCTAAAAAAAAATATATTTTAAAAAAACTTGTTTTTCTGAAGTTAGAAAAGAAACCTGGATCACTCAGTGCAAAATACTAATTTCACCTTTTAAAATGTTAAATAAGGAAGCCCGAAGTTTGAGGCAGGGGTTGTGTGAAGAGAAGCTGGCAGCCAAACCCAGGATTTTAAAGGGCGATGCGATACAGGAAAGTCCTCACCTTACGACCGCAGCGGAGCCCCAAATTTCCGTTGCTAAGGGAGAAATTCCTTAAGCGAGTGTTGCCCCCATTGTTACGGCTTTTCTTGCCACGGTCGTTCCGTGAATCGCTGCCAGGGTGAAATTAGCCACCCCGTTGTTAAGTGAGTCGGGCTTCCCCCCCCCCCTTGACGTTGCTTGTCGGAAGGTCGCAAAAGCGAATCATCGGATTTGATTCACGAGCGTGTTTCTAACTTCGCGATTCACTTAACTCACTTTCGTGGCCGGAAAGGTCTCAACCTGGGAGCCAAAATGCCTTTGACCAATGTCTCTCTTAGCGACGGAAATTTGGGGCTCGGTTGCGGTCGTTAGTCGAGGACCACTTGAACTAAGAAAAATCTAGGCGTTCTGAGCCAGCCTGCTGTTTTTTCGCTCTCGCTTGGTGAAAACAGGAGAGGGGAAGAAACTTTCACACAGCTTCAAGGTTTTTCTCCCTGTGAAAATCTGATTTTTTTTTTAATTTCATCCCAGAGTGGTGTGTCAGCCAGCCGGTCAAGGCCAGGTCTCCCAGTCTCCTGACCACAGCAAGGCCATGTTGTCCTGCTGCCAGGTGGCGATAAAAACTGCTTTGTTTTGGGGTTTGGGGTTTGTGGTGGTGACTTGAGAGCTACAGGTAGTTCTCGATTTACAACCGCAATTGAGCCCAACATTTCTGTTGTTGTGAGATTTATGTTTATAATGGAATGGAATGGAATAGAAATAGAATAGAGAATACAGAATACAGAATACAGAATACAGAATACAGAATACAGAATATAGAATATAGAATATAGAATATAGAATACAGAATACAGAATATAGAATATAGAATATAGAATATAGAATATAGAATATAGAATATAGGATGGAATGGAAAATAGAATAAAATAGGAATAGGAATAGGAATAGGAATAGGAATAGGAATAGAATAGAATAGAATAGAATAGAATAGAATAGAATAGAATAGAATAGAATAGAATAGAATAGAATAGAATAGGGGAGAGAAGAGGAGAAGAGAAGGGAAGGGAAGGGAAGGGAAGGGAAGAGAATAAAATTTGGAATGGAAGGAAAGGGAGGAGAGGAGAGAAGAGAGGGAATGGAATGGAATAGAATGGAATGGAATGGAATGGAATAGAATAGAATAGAATAGAATAGAATAGAATAGAATAGAACAGAACAGAACACAACACAACACAACACAACACAACACAACACAACACAACACAACACAACACAACACAACACAACACAACACAACACAACACAATACAATACAATACAATACAATACAATACAATACAATACAATACAATACTTTATTGTAACTTTGAATGTAAGCAGGTTTTGCCCGATTTTAAGACCTTAAAATCATCTGGCGTTGTGAAAACCAGCATAGAAAATAGAATAAAATAGAAATAGAAATAATAGAAATAGAATATAGACTATAGAATGGAATAGAAAATAGAATGAAATAGAAACAGAAACAGAAACAGAAATAGAATAGAATAGAATAGAATAGAATAGAATAGAATAGAATAGAATAGAATAGAATAGAATAGAATAGAAAATATGGAATGGGATATAGAATAGAATAGAATAGAATAGAATAGAATAGAATAGAATAGAATAGAATAGAATAGAATAGAATAGAATAGAAAATATGGAATGGAATGGGAATGGAATGGAAGGGAAGGGAAGGGAAGGGAAGGGAAGGGATGTGTAGGGTTATTATCTTGTTCATCTGTGTGGTTTTCTGGAACTGCGGTTACGCGTAATTGCAAACTTCAGCAAATCTCCGTGAGCCGTGTTCCCAGCATGTACCAGGACACAGGATGAAACAAAGTATAACCTGTAACATTTGCTGCTATTCATTGTGTGTGCATACGTGCATATTCACATGAAAACCATTGATGCAATTACTAACCAATTACTCTACCTTGGAGATTTGTTATCCAATAATGAAATAACCCGTATAGTAGGTAAGAACTGATAACCTAAGAAACTATATAAACTGTATGTCTGATGCTCAATAAAATGGCTCTTGATTCTGCTATCCGAGGATGTTTCCCTTTCACTCATTTTCAGCCTCTGGGAACAAATGCAACAGGGATGGGAATGGGAATGGAATGGAATAGAATACTTTATTTTATTTTTATTTTATTTATTAAATTTCTATTCTTTATTGTAACTTTGAATGTAAGCAGGTTTCGCCCAATTTTAGGACCTTAAAATTGTTTGGCGTTGTGAAAACCATCCGGTGGCGTTAAAAAGGGAGAACTTTCCGATGCTTTGATTCAAAAAGAAACAAAGGGAAGTCAGATTTTAAAAAGTCAAAATAAGATATGCTGGATCCTCGTCGGATAGAGGAGAGATTTTGGTCACAAAATAAGACCCTGGCTGCCTACCGGAAGTTCTCCCAGCTGTTCATTTGCTGCAAATAGGAAACAGATCAGCTTAGACTCGCAGTGTTTCTCAACCTTGGTAGCTTGAAGATGGGTGGACTTCAACTCCCAGAATCCCCCAGCCAGCGGCACTCAGACCAAACAGCCATCAACGGGCACATAGAGATGGACCACATTTACACACCATTCAAAGTAGACAATCCAAAAGCTAAAAGATCACTACACTTCCTGGCCAGAACACGATGTTTGTTAAGCACTAAGACAGTGTTTCTCAACCTTGGTAGCTTGAAGATGGGTGGACTTCAACTCCCAGAATCCCCCAGCCAGCAGCGCTGGCTGGGGGATTCTGGGAGTTGAAGTCCACCCATCTTCAAGCTTCCAAGGTTGAGAAACGCTGGCTTAGACAGTCCCTGAGGTCACTTCCTGATATGTGTTCTCAACCTCAGCAATATTAAGCTGGGTGGACTTCAACTCCCAGAATGTCTAAGCCAGCATGTCTGGCTGGGGAATTCTGGGAGTTGCAGTCCACCCAGCTTAATGTTGCTATGAATGGATGGATGGGGAATTCTGGGAGTTGAAGTCCCCCTGTCTTAACACTGCTGAGGATGGCTGGCTGGGGAATTCTAGAAGTTGGTCCATCCAGATGAACGTTGCCAAAGATAGCTGTGCAAGGAATTCTGGGAGTTGAAGTCTTATCAGTTTTAACATTGCTGAGGATGGCTGGCTGGGGAATTCTGGGAGCTGAAGTCCATCCAGCTTAACACTGCTACGGTTGACAAACTCTGGCTTGTTGTGCGATTGTGCACACCGGAGGAACAAGGTTGCCATTTTTGATCGTTGCAACGAACAATTTGGTACTTTTGCACAAGGCTGTCTTTATTAGCCACGAGATAGCCATCGTTGTGATAGTGGGACACCTCCGTGGTTAGGAACTCTTCCAAACTACTGACTTGGCCCCTTCAACATAACCACAACCACAGCCACAACTCAATCAATGAGTGCCCACAGATGGGTTAGGTTCACCCCAGGAAGGAACAATCATTTACTGATATGGGCAGAACTGAGAAATGTTGTCTTTGTAACAGTCTGGGATTCTGGCATTGCTGTGTTCATCACTGTTAGGAATATGACTATTACCTAACTGGTTGGGTTGGCAATATATAAACCATCAATGTATGTTTGCAGTGAAAATGTATTGTACTGTATAGTTTTAAGACTGCTGTATTGAATCAAACTGTGTCCTGATTGGTTAGTTCTGTTGCCAATGTCCTTAAGAGGGAGCTAGAAACATGGCTTGTTCTCTGATATCTCTGTCTGGTACTGTTAGCAAATCCAGAAGAACTCTTTACTGTGAATGACTAAGACAACTGGTAAGAAGACTTTGTTAATGGATTATCCCTGGACTGTCGTTTTGGCTACCGCCTGATTTATATGTGTATGACCTGGATTGTTTATTGGACTGTGCTTTACTTTTTCCTGAAAGTAAACTATAACACAATTCAGTGTAACTGTGTGTGGTGACTGTGCTTATTCATAACTACTCTCAACCGCTTTCACACCCTTGCTACTCAGGGGTTACTCTGTAAATTCCTTAACAATCACAGCTGACCACTTTTTTTTTTTAACCAAACCTGGTTTGTAGCAATTCATTCAAGACTGAAACCATGATGCACAGGTAGTCCTCGACTTACAACAGTTCATTTAGGGACCGTTCAAAGTTACAATTGCACTGAAAAAAGGGACTTACAGTCTGTTACGACTGTTTTCACACTCAACGACTGTGACAGCATCCCCGTGGTCACGTGATCGAAATTTGATGCTTGCCAACTGATTCATATTAGTGACGGTCGCGGTGTCCCGACCTTCTGACCAACAAAGTCAAGGGGGAAGCCCGATTCACTTAACAACCAGGTTCCTAATTTATCAATTGCATGGATTCACTTAACAACGGTGGCAAGGAAAATGGGGCAAAGCTCACTTAATAAATGTCTCGCTTAACAACAGAAATTGTGGATTTCATTGTGGTCGTAAGTTGAGGACCGCCTGGGGTTTTTTTTTTTTTTTTGTTTGTTTTTTTGTTATACTGTTACTCAGCTTCGGATTAGAAGTTAAATACCGATAGTCCTCAACATACGGCCACAATGGAGCCCCACATTTCCTTTTTTTTTTTTTTTTAATTTTAAAAAGCAAAACTTTATTCATTCTTAAAAAAAACATTTAAAACATACAATCGTAAGTCGTTTATTGTATATGTATATGCAAATTTGTTTCTTGTTTTGTATGTTTTGGAGCCCCACATTTCCATTGCTAAGCGAGATATTTGCCAAGCGACCGTTGCCCTGTTTTTATGACCTGTTGTTGTGGCCCGTCAGCGGCCTGTGTGGCTGGTGGCTGATTCGGACAGCGAGGAGGCTGTTGTGGTGCTGCAGCAGCAGCCTGTGCAGTTGGCACTCGCGTCGGACAGTGAGGAGGCTGGAGAAGATGTGGTGCCAGAGGCGGGGATTCATCCAGGGCCTTCAGAACCTCCAGAAGCTCCCTTAAGTGAAGAGGACGAAGAGGAGGAGCCTCTTCTCGATGCACGGGCGCGCAGAGCTGCCAAAAGGCAGGAGTGGCTCCTCAGGAGGAGGTCTCCTCGAGAGTAAGGCTTGGGGCTAATTGGCCACTCCCCTAGCCTATTTGGTGCGTTGCCAAAATCTGTACATTGAGCGTAGTAACTCAGTTGTGTAACTCACTCACACACCAGGCTAAGAACACCCCCCCCCACCCAGCATACCTGGACAACAAGACCCCAACCCTTAAAACAAAAAAAATTCTGGCCTTAGATCTTTTATGGCCTCTCAGTTCTCGCTTCTCCTCCCCGGACCCACAATAGGAGTTAACAGGAATCTACAAGGAGCTTGTGTTCTGTTTATCTCCATCCCAGGAAAGTTGCTCTTTTGTTCTGACAATTTGCATTTCAGCTCCTGTGGCTTTAAGCCTTGGTTTGTTTTGTTTTTTAAAAAAAGAAAAAATTCAGTGCATCTTTGTTTTTTTGTTTTTAGCTATCTGTCACCTTTTGGTAATTTCGATCTTCTATTTGCAGCTGTTTGCTTCAGATTGTTGTCTCTCTCTATCTATGAATCTGTCTGTCTCCCTCTCTCTGTGTGTCTCTCTCTTCTCTCTGTCTCTCCCTCTCTCTGTGTCTGTCACTCCATCTCTGTCTCTCTTTGTCTCTGTCTCTCTGTGTCTCTCTCTCTCTTCTCTCTCTCCTTCTCTGTCTCTCTCTGTCTCTCTCTTCTCTCTCCTTCTCTATCTGTCTCTCTCTCTTCTGCCTGTCTCTCTTTCTTCCTCTCTCATCTCTCCCTCCCTCTCTCTGTCTCTCTGTGTGTCTCTCTTCTGTGTCTCTCTCTTTCTCTCCTCTCTCTTTCTTTCTTCCTCTCTCTTCTCTCTCTCCCTCTGTGTCTCTCGCTCCCTCTCTGTCTCTCTGTGTGTCTTTCTCTTCTCTCTCTCTCTCCTTCTCTGTCTGTCTCTGTCTCTCCTCTCTCCTTCTCTGTCTCTGTCTCTGTCTCTCTCTTCTGCCTGTCTGTCTCTTTCTTCCTCTCTCTTCTCTCTCTCCCTCTGTGTCTCTCGCTCCCTCTCTGTCTCTCTGTGTGTCTTTCTCTCTTCTATGTCTCTCTCTTTCTCTCCTCTCTTTCTCTCTTCCTCTCTCTGTGTCTCTCTCTCTTCTCTCTCTCTCCTTCTCTGTCTCTCTCTCTCTCCTCTCTCCTTCTCTGTCTCTCTCTTCTGCCTGTCTCTTTCTTCCTCTCTCTTCTCTCTCTCCCTCTCTCTGTCTGTCGCTCCCTCTCTGTCTCTCTGTGTATCTCTCTTCTGTGTGTCTTTCTCTCCTCTCTCTCTCTCTCTCTCTCTCTCTCTCTTCCTCTCTCTTCTCTCTCTCCCTCTGTGTCACTCCCTCTCTGTCTCTCTGTTTTTTTTTTTAATTTTTTAATTTATTTATTTTTTTATTTGATTTATATGCCGCCCTTCTCCGGAGACTCAGGGCGGCTTACAGTGCATTAAGCAATAGCCTTCATACTTTTGTATATTTATACAAAGTCAGCTTATTGCCCCCACAAACTGGGTCCTCATTTCACCTACCTTAGAAAGGATGGAAGGCTGAGTCAACCTTGAGCCTTGGAGAGATTCGAACCAGCAGTAAATTGCAGGCAGCTGTGTTAATAACAGGGTGCTTTAAACCACTGTAGTACCAAGGCTCTGTGTGTCTCTCTCTCTTCTATTTCTCTCTCTTTCTCTCCTCTCTTTCTCTGTCTCTCTCTTTCTCTCTCTTCTCTCTTTCTTTCTTCCTCTCTTTTCTCTCTCTCCCTCTGTGTCTGTCGCTCCCTCTCTGTCTCTCTCTGTGTGTATCTCTTCTTTCTTTCTTTCTTCCTCTCTTCTCTCTCTCCCTCTCTGTGTGTCTCTCTCTTTCCCTCTTCTCTCTTTCTCTTTCTCCCTCCCTCTTCGCTCTCTCCCTCTCTGTGTGTCTCTGTCTCTCTCTGTTTCTCTCTCTTCTGTGTCTCTCTCTTTCTCTCTCTCTCTCTCTTTCTCTTCTCTCTCTCTCTTCACGCTGCCTCCCTTTCTCTGTGTCTCTTCCTCTCTCTCTCTGTCTCTCTCTGATAAGCTAGTTGCATGCAGGGCTGAGAAAACATCCTGTCGTAAATATTTAGCTTATCAGTCTCTCTGTGGTAGGTAAAAGCAAGGATCTTGACCAGCAGTATGGAGGAAAATTGAAAGCCATAAAAGAATGAGGAATTCTCTTTCGGTTTTAACCCACAATTTCCTGAACAATTAATCAGTGGAACAACTTGCCTCCAGAACTTGTGGATGCTCCATCCCTGGAGGCTTTTAAGAAGAGATTAGACAGCCATTTATATGAAATGGTATAAGGTTTCCTACCTGAGCAGGGGGTTGGACTAGAAGACCTCCAAGGTCCCTTCCAACTCTGTCATTCTGTTATTTCTTGGTTGTTGTTTTTTTTTTTTTTTTTTTGACTCTCTTCTGTGTTTTCCTGCAGGAGAGAATCCCAGTGACAAGTGGCACCCGAGTCCAGTTTCGCCATGAAAAAAGTCAAATTCCTCTTGGCCGAGATCCACGATTTTACTTCGGAGGAGGCTCAGCAGCTGCTGCACAACAAATTTGTGGTTGTGATAGGGGACTCCAGTAAGTATCGCTAGGAATTGTGGGCCGAAATTGAGATCGCCAAAGCTTGGATACCCAGGTAATCCTCAACTTACAACCATTCGTTTAGTGATGAAGTTTGAAGTTACAAGGGCACTGGAAAAAGGGACTTATGACCGTTTTTCACACTTGCGACCATTGCCACATCCCCCGTGGTCACGTGATCGAAATTCAGACGCGAACCCCTGCAGTTGTTAGATTAGTCACACGCTTGTTAAGTGAATCCGGTTTCCCCCATTAACAAGGTCACAAAAGGAGATCACATGACCTCGGGACGTTGCGACCATCATAAATACGAGTCGGCTGGCGAGGATCTGAATTTTGTATCACATGATCCTGGGGATGCTGCGACGGTCGTAAGTGTGAAACACGGTCGTAAATCCAGGGGTGAAATGCTACCGGTTGGCACAGGTTCGCATGAACCGATAATAAAAAAAATGCTATAGGTTCGTCCGAACTGGTATTTCCGACGATCAGCTGTGCCCCGCAATTTATATTCTCTAGAATATAAATCGCGCGACACAGCTGTTCCCTCCCCCTCTCTCTTCTACTTACCTTCTTAAACCTCCTTTTTCCACGCGGAGTGCGTGTTTGGCACACACTGCACATGCACACACAGGGAACCAGTGGCAAACCTCAGGAGGATTTCACCACTATGTAAGTCCCCTTTTTTTCAGTGTCATTGTAACTTCGGTCACTAAACAAACTGTTGTAAATTGAGGACTACGGAAATCTACACTCAGGAAAAGTGGGGGGGTAGGTTTCTCCTTTACTCCTTAGGAAAAGATAAGTGTCCGTAAATTGATTTGGAAAAATCAGAGAGAGATACTGAATTTTTCGGAGTATAAGACGCACCTACCTTTTTTGGTGAGGAAAAGAAGAAAAAGAAATCTGCCTCTGCCTCTGAGCAATTTTGCCTCGTTGCAGCAAATAGCCTGCTTTACTTTCAGTTTCGTTTTCAGCATAGCTTGATTAGTACAAGGGGAAAAAAAAAATCTGCTCCAGCAATTTACCTCTTTGCAGCAAGCAGCAGAGCCCTGCGCAAAACAGCTGAGAGCAAATCAGCTGAGAGTCGGGAGGCCGATCCGATCAACTTGTGCAAATTAGGCTGTGCTGAAGCTGAAAGGAGCTGTTTTTTTCTTGCTGTTTGCTTGCAAGGAGGTAAACTGCTGGGAGGCAGAGGCCAAAGGGTGGGGGCCAGTGAGTGGGCGGGGCTACATTCGGTGTATAAGACGCACCTAAATTTTCACCCTCTTTTAGGGGGGGAAAAAGGTGTGTCTTATACTCCGAAAAATACGGTACTTCCTTTTTCCTGGCTCCTTGGATGTTTTTTTTGTTGAAAGGGGGCCAGGCGTAGAAATCGGTCATGCTAACCTGGCCTTTGACATGCCGACATCAGGACCCATGTTAGCGCCAGCTGCATTTTGGCAAGGCGAGGCCAGGCTGTGAGGAATTTGTGCAAAAAAATAAAGCAGAATTGCCCCCTCCTTGCTAAGTTAGCCAGGCCGCTTCCTTCGCTTTTTGCTTGGCGCGGAAAAAAAACATCGACAGCTGGGAGCTGAGAACGGGCGGCTGAGCGACCTTGAATCCTTCCCAAATTCAGCCGCAGCCCCAAAAAATAAAATAAGATAAAATTAAAAAAAATAAATAACAAGGTACTGTCTCTTATCGACTGAAGTAAAGTGAAGAAATAAAATAAAATAAAAGTACTGTGAAGTGAAACAAGTGAAGCGAAATGAAGAAATGAAATGAAATGAAATAATTAAAGTAAAATAAACAGGTACTGTCTCTAAACAGTACCTGTTTGTAGTTTGGTGTTTGTAGTTTTTAATATAAGGGCCAAATTTTTAATATATTTTAAACTGTTTTTTTAAATTTTATGGGTATATGTTGTTTTAATTTATTTATTTATTTATTTATTTATTTATTTATTTATTAAATTTTTATACCGCCCCCTCTCCCGAAGGACTCGGGGCGGTGAACAGCCAAAATTCAAAACACACAATACAAATATTAAAATACTTTAAAACGAAATTAAATTATCTTTGGCTTCCCCAATTTAAAACCCCTTACCCATAAAATTCCCCAATTAAAAGATTTTTAACCCAGCCCGGCTTGCTGAAATAAAAAAGTCTTCAGGGCCCGGCGGAAGGCACGGAGGTCCGGGATCAGTCGTATCCCTGGGGGTAGCTCGTTCCAGAGGGCGGGTGCCCCCACAGAGAAGGCTCTTCCCCGGGGGGCCGCCAGCCAACATTGCCTGACCGACGGCACCCTGAGGAGGCCCTCTCTGTGGGAGCGTGTTGGCCGGTGGGAGGTTATCGGAGGCAGAAGGTGGTCTCGTAAGTAACGGGGTCCTAAGCCATGGAGCGCTTTGAAGATGAGAACCAAAACCTTGAAGCGCACCTGGAAGACCATCGGGAGCCAGTGCAGCTCGCGCAGGAGAGGTGTTACGTGGGAGCGCCATGTCGCCCCCATAAGTACCCGCGCGGCCGCATTCTGCACCAGTTGGAGCCTCCGAGTGCTCCTCAAGGGGAGCCCCATGTAGAGAGCGTTGCAGTAGTCCAGGCGGGAAGTAACGAGGGCATGAGTGACCGTGCATAAGGAGTCCCAATCCAGAAAGGGGCGCAACTGGCATATCAGGCGAACCTGATAGAAAGCCCCCCTGGCCACGGCCATCATATGCTCTTCTAAAGACAGCCGTGCATCCAGGAGGACACCCAAGTTACGCGCCCTCTCCGTGGGGGCCAATGTCTCGCCCCCAATAGTCAGCGATGGCACCAGCTGACTATATCGGGACGCCGGCAGCCACAGCCACTCAGTCTTGGCTGTACACCGCCCTGAGTCCTTCGGGAGAAGGGCGGTATAAAAATTTAAATAAGTAAATAAACAAATAAATAAATAAACAAACAAACAAAAGTAAAGTGAAATGAAGAAATGAGATCAAATGAAATAAAATAAAATGAAAAGGTTCTGTCCCTAATCAAGCGAAGGGGTGAAGAAATAAAATGAATAAAACAAAACAAAACAAAATAAAAAGTTACTCTCTAAACAGGGAAGGTGAAGCGAAATGAAGAAATAATGAAATGGAATAAAATAAAATAATAAAATAAAATACGAGTCATTTTCCAAGCAGTTGAATTTTGATCAAGCGACTGTGAGTGATGCTGCAACGGTCGTAAGTGTGAAAAACAGTCATAAGTCGTTTTTTCCAGGGTTGTCGTTATTTCAAACGGTCACTAAACGAACGGTTGTAAGTTGAGGGATACCTCTCCAGAATGCCTTCTCTAAGCACACCGCAATTAGTTTCTTTCTTTCTTTTCTTTTTTTTTGGAAAATCAACCACCTTAAGCAGAATAATTTGGGGTGCGTGTGTTGATTTTTCGGTATCCTCGGGAGGAGAAATGGCCAGTTGGGGACATTCTCCAGACGATGACCATGTTGTGGTCCTCTGGTGGCCTGTGGAGGTGACAGCAGAGTCGGACAGTGAGGAGGCTGGGGAGGAACATGGGCCAGTCCTGGAGTCTGGGGAACGCTCGGACGAGGGCTCTGCGTCGGAGGCAAAGAAAGGGCCATCTGTTGTGGCTCTGTTACCTGAGCCTGTGTCATCAGCAGGAGAGGATTCCGAGAGTGAAAGAGAGGAGTTGGCAAGGCCTCCCTCTCCAGGACCCTCCTCTCTGGCAATGCCTTCAGTGTCCGCCGAAGGGCAAGAGATAGGCCCGGGGCCAAGCACGTCCATGCAGCCACAGGTGGACAGTAATGAGGGAGATGAGTCTTGGCTGGATCCTCGGCAGCGTCACAGAGATAAGCGCATGCAACAGAAGACCATCTGGGAGGTATGTGCTGCCTCCGGAGCCTCCAGAGTCGGACCTCAGCGAGGCAGAGGAACAGAGGGAGCCTGTTCCCAGTGCGCGCATGCACAGAGCTGCCAGACGGCAACAACAGCTAAAACAAAAGGGACGACTCAGGAGTAAGGCTTGGAGATGATTGGCCCTTCCCATAAGGCTTAAAAGAGGAGCAAAGGCACGTGGGCCTTTGCAGGAAGCAACGCTGTTAATTCTGTTCAGTTTAAAGTCTGAAGCTCTGTTTGATTCTGGACTTTGCCAATTAGGTTTTTGGGCAGCGTGTCAAGGGAGATAAAGGTGGGTGATTATTCCGAAGGATTTCTCCCGAAGGACTTTTTGCAACTAATTGGGACTCAGCTGTGAATGAACAGAATTCACAGCTGTTGTAATAAAAGAGGTTTTGGGGACGACTCCTGTGTTTCACTGACTCGGGAAGCCGAGGTCAGAACAGACCACTTGACCAGATGACCAACGGAAGGGGGGGGGAAAGGCGCCTGAATCCAGCTTGCCGTCAAGCAGCGTTTTTTTCAAACATGGCTCCTTTAAGAGGGGTGGAGTTTAACACCCAGAATTCCCCAGCTAGCCTTCTGGGCCCTGAAGTCCAGCCCTCTTAAAGCAGTCAAGTTTAGAGGGGGGCGGGGGGAAGACTGCCTTAAAGAATATCCAGATCTACGCCTTTTTTTTTTTTTTGCATCTTGGTTTATGTTTGTTTGTTTCTTTTTCCCACATTACAGACTATCGTGCAATATATAAAGATTTGGTCTACTTTCTGCAGAACGATGAGTTGGTCCCTATCAAAGAACTGAGGGAGAAGGTACTGTCTCTAATCAACGTTTGCGACTCTGGGTTGAAAGGAGGGGTCCTTGAGGCTCCCCGAGCTTGGGGGTTTCCTTTCAGGTGTTTTACGACCCAACTAGGGAACATCATCAGTGCTAGAAGGGAGTGGGGTTTGCAGAGAAGAGGAGGAGGAGGAGGGAGGAGGACTGTGGAGTCCGTGGTTCTGAGTTCCATTGTTTTCTTCCGTAGGTTTCTTTACCCAACTAGGTCTTATCACCAGGGTTATAAGGAGGTGGGGTAACACTGATGATGTTCCCTAGTTGGGTCATGGAACGTCTGCAAGAAAACCACCAAACTCAGAGAGCACCAAGGACCCCACAGTTCTCCTCCTCCTCCTCTTCCTCCTCCTCCTTCTTCCCCTCCTCCTCCTCTTCTCCACAAACATCATTCCTTTCTAGCACGGATCATGTTGCCTAGTTGGATAACGAAACATCTGCAGAAATAACAACCAAACTCAGAGCATCAAAGACCGCATAGTCCTTTTCTTCTTCCTCCTCTTCCTCCTCCTCTTCTTCTCCTTCCTCCTCCTCCTCCTCCTCTTCTTCTCCTTCCTTCCTCCTCCTCGTCCTCCTCTTCTCCTCCTCCTCCTCCTCTTCTTCTTCTCCTTCCTTCCTCCTCCTCTTCTTCTTCTCCTTCCTTCCTCCTCCTCGTCCTCCTCTTCTCCTCCTCCTCCTCTTCTCCTCCTCCTCCTCCTCCTCCTCCTCTTCTTCTTCTCCTTCCTTCCTCCTCCTCTACTCCTCCTCCACCTCTTCTTCTTCTCCTTCCTCCTCCTCCTCTCCTCCTCCTCCTCTTCTTCTTCTCCTTCCTTCTTCCTCCTCGTCCTCCTCCTCTTTTCCTCCTCCTCTTCTTCTTCTCCTTCCTTCCTCCTCCTCTTCTTCTTCTCCTTCCTTCCTCCTCCTCGTCCTCCTCTTCTCCTCCTCCTCCTCTTCTCCTCCTCCTCCTCCTCCTCCTCTTCTTCTTCTCCTTCCTTCCTCCTCCTCTACTCCTCCTCCACCTCTTCTTCTTCTCCTTCCTCCTCCTCCTCTCCTCCTCCTCCTCTTCTTCTTCTCCTTCCTCCTCCTCCTCTCCTCCTCCTCCTCTTCTTCTCCTTCCTCCTTCTCCTCCTCTTCTCCTCCTCCTCTTCTCCTCCTCCTCCTCCTCCTCTTCTTCTCCTTCCTTCCTCCTCCTCCTCTACTCCTCCTCCACCTCTTCTTCTTCTCCTCC
This sequence comes from Pantherophis vulpinus, assembly GCA_037215915.1. Lineage (NCBI taxonomy): Eukaryota > Metazoa > Chordata > Lepidosauria > Squamata > Colubridae > Pantherophis > Pantherophis vulpinus. The sequence goes on along the minus strand of JAXLNS010000008.1, from coordinate 2,401,100 downwards.
TCCTTTTTCCTTCCTCCTCCTCCCTTCTAACCCTCTTGATGTCCCCTAGTTGGGTAGCGAAACATCTGCCAAAAAAAACCCCAGAAAGCTCAGAGGGCCCCAGAGTTCCACGCCGAGCAACAGATATCCTTTTCTCTGGGCGCACTGGGTGTCGGTTAAATCCTAAAGGTTGGCTTTGTGGATCCTCCTTCCCCAGTAGGATGGATCTACTGGCCCTTCGGACTTTCGTGGGTCGCTATTTGTATGTACGGAGACTTTCTCTGCCTATCAGGGCTTTTGAACGGTGCCCTCTTCCTTCGCAGCATGAGCCGACTTTCGCCAAGGACTGCCTGGTGGAATTGAACGAGTCTTCCGGAAACGATTACCGTTTGGTGCGCCAGTATCGCACCCGACATCACCTCGTGCGCTTCTACTTCATCACCCGGGCTTATTCGTCCTACGTGGACAGCATCATGAACGACTTCCGGGCGGCTCTGAAGGCAGATCTGGTGCCCGATGTTGTCATCGTGCATTCTTGCCTCTGGGATCTCAACAGGTAAATCGGACCAGCCCTTTCAGCCCGACCACACCGCCCTCGACGTACCACTGAGGCACAAGGGACTGCCTCTAATCGAGGAGAATATTTGTGGCTCGGGGGTTGAAAGGAGGGGGTCTTTGGTGATCCCCAAGCTTGGAGGAGGGGGAATGGGCTTTCCTTTCAGACGTTTCACGACCCAACTAGGCAACTTCGTCAGTGCTAGAAGGGAGTGGGGTTTGCAGAGAGGAGGGTGTTGTGGCCTCTCGGCCGCCGGCCCCTCAGCAGCCGACTCAGAGGAGGAGGAGGAGGCGTGGGAGTGAGGGTCAGCATCAAGGCAACTGAGAGCTCGGAGGGGGAAGAGGGAATGGAGCTGGCAGAGAGAGAGAACGAGAGAGAGAGAATGAGAGAAAGAGAGAAAGAGAGAACGAGAGAGAGAGAAAGAGAGAGAGAGAGAAAGAGAGAGAGAGAGAGAGGGAGGGAGGGAGAGAGAGAGGGAGGGAGGAGGGAGAGAGAGAGAGGGAGGGAGGGAGGGAGAGAGAACGAGAGAGAACGAGAGAGAGAGAAAGAGAGAGAGAAAGAGAGAAAGAGAGAGAGAGGGAGGGAGGGAGAGGAGAGAGGGAGGGAGGGAGGGAGAGAGAAAGAGAGAGAGAGGGAGAGGGGAGAGAGAACGAGAGAGAGAGAGAGAGAGAGAGAGAGACGGAGGAGGAGCCTGGGCCGTCCGTCAGCCGTCAGATGGAGAGTCAACAGCCCCCAGGTCTGGAGGTGGCTGATGAGGAAGAGGAGGAGCAGCTGGGTCCAGTGCCTGATGCACAGAAGGCAAGAGGAGAGGAGAGCAGTGGAAATCTATGGCTGGTCCTTGGGACGGAAGAGCCACTGCTGCTAACGAAGCCCCACCCTGGCTCTGGGGATAAAAGGCAGGGGGCAGAGATGAACAGATGGGACAGACAACTATTCATCTCCTAACTGGATAGACGTGTTAGCCTGAGAGGGAAAGTTTTGCCGGGACTGCCGGCGCTCTTAATCAAGGAATCGTTTGAGTTCACTTCAGAGGGTTTGGGGAGTTTGGGTCAGAACAGAGGAGGAGAGCTGTGGGGTCCTTGGTTCCGAGTTCCATTGTTTCCTTGCGTCCGTTTCGTTACCCAACTTGGTCTCATCATCAGTGCCAGAAGGAGGTGGGATAACACTGACGATGTGACCTAGTTGAATAATGAAATATCTGAATCTCCTATTGCTTCAGCCCGACCACATGGTCCTCGACGTACGACCAACAACGGAGTCTGGCATTTATGGATGACACTAAACGAGAAAATGTGTCCCGGACGTTTTGTTCCATTTGAAGACCTTTCTCGCCTCGTTTGCTGAGTGAATCATGGCAGTTGTTAAATGAGTCACACGGTCGTTAAACGACTCTGGCTTCCCCGTGGACTTGGCTTGTCGGACGGTCGCCAAAGGGGATCACGTCACTATCTGGGACAAACTGTCATAAGTACCTTGCCAAGCATTAAAATTTTGATCATGTGGTCAGAGGGATGTTGCGACGGTCGTAAGTCCCTTTTCGAAGTGCTGGTTGTGAACTTCCAATGGTCACTAAATGAACTGTTGTGAAGCCCAAGGACCCCCTGTTCCTTCTGGTGAGTATGTCTCGGTTCTCCCTTCCACGCAGGTATCACGATAAGGTTTCCCACGGAGCCGCCACTCCCCGAAAGCGATCAGAGAATACCGCCAGAACATGGAGAAGCTCTTCCAAGCCTTGAACGAAGTTCTTCCTTCGCGCACTCTCGTAATTTGGAATACGGCCATGTCCATCACCAAAGACGCCCGTGGATACGTCATCGAGGTGAGAGGACGGGTGGGGCTTCCTTGGGGGTGATTGAGGACCACCTGGCTCCCTTCAGAATCCAAGGGACATCTTCTGCAACGATTATCTGGCGCTCCGGATATTATGAGTCTTCACGCAAAGAAGCAAGGAGAGAAGCAACCTAGGGTGTCCGGCTTGAGTGGGTGGGGGGTTGGACTAGATGACCTACAAGGTCCCTTCTAACTCTGTTATTTTGTAATTGAGGATATTCCCTTCCTTCCTTCCTTCCTCTTTCATTTTTCATTCCTCCAATCCCTCCCTTCCTTCCTCTTTTTTTCTTCCTCCAATCTTTTCCTCCCTCCCTTCCTCCCTCCCTCCCTCCCTCCCTTTCTTTCATTTTTCCTCCCTCCAATCTCTTCCTTCCTTTCTTCCTTCCTTCCTCTTTCATTTTTCCTTCCTCCAATGTCTTCCTTCCTTCCTTCCTCTTTCATTTTTCCTTCCTCCAATCTCTTCCTTCCTTTCTTCCTTCCTTCCTCTTTCATTTTTCCTTCCTCCAATCTCTTCCTTCCTTCCTTCCTCTTTCATTTTTCCTTCCTCCAATCTCTTTCTTCCTTCCTTCATCTTTCATTTTTCCTTCCTCCAATACCTCCCTCCCTCCCTTCCTTCCTCTTTCATTTTTCCTCCCTCCAATGTCTTCCTTCCTTCCTCTTTCATTTTTCCTTCCTCCAATACCTCCCTCCCTCCCTTCCTTCCTCTTTCATTTTTCCTTCCTCCAATCCCTTCCTTCCTCTTTCATTTTTCCTCCCTCCAATGTCTTCCTTCCTTCATCTTTCATTTTTCCTTCCTCCAATACCTCCCTCCCTCCCTTCCTTCCTCTTTCATTTTTCCTCCCTCCAATCTCTTCCTTCCTTCCTTCATCTTTCATTTTTCCTTCCTCCAATCTCTTCCTTCCTTCCTTTTTCATTTTTCCTTCCTCCAATTCTTCCTTCCTCTTTCATTTTTCCTCCCTCCAATGTCTTCCTTCCTTCATCTTTCATTTTTCCTTCCTCCAATACCTCCCTCCCTCCCTTCCTTCCTCTTTCATTTTTCCTTCCTCCAATCTCTTCCTTCCTTCCTTCATCTTTCATTTTTCCTTCCTCCAATCTCTTCCTTCCTTCCTTTTTCATTTTTCCTTCCTCCAATTCTTCCTTCCTTCCTTCCTCTTTCATTTTTCCTTCCTCCAATCCCTTCCTTCCTCTTTCATTTTTCCTTCCTCCAATCCCTTTCTTCCTTCCTTCCTCCCTCTTTCATTTTTTCTTCCTCTAATTCCTTCCTTCTTTCCTTTCTTCTTCTTTCATTTTTCCTTCCTCCAATCTCTTTCTCCTCCCTCCCTCCTTTCCTTCCTTCCTTCCTTCATTGGAAATCTACATCTAGTCCTTGACTTACGCCCATCATTGAGCCCAACATTTCTGTCGCTAAGCCAGAACAGTTGTCAAGTGAGCCTTTGCCCCATTTTATGACTTTTCTCACCGCCGTCGTTAAGTGAATCGTTGCAGTTATTAAGTCAGTAACCCAGCGGTTAAGTGAACCCGGCTTCCCCATTTTGACATTGGGTTATCAGAAGGTCGCAAAAGAGGATCACATGACACACATACACACTCCGGGGCAGTGCGACCGTCATAATTACGAGTCCGTGGCCAACCGTCTGAATTTCCATCGCGTGACCGCGGGGAGGCCGCAACGGTCGTTAAGCGTGAAAAACGGTCCCGAGTCCCTTGTTTCAGGGCCGTTGTAACCCCGAGCGGTCGCTAAACGGACGGTGGCAGGTCGAGGACTCCCCGTAACGTCCCCCGTTCTTGACTTGAGGTTCGTGGGTGTTTTGGGATCTTCCACAGCAACCTTGCAAGATGTCAGCCGTGGATATGATAGAAGCCAACTTCTACAGCACCAACCTGGCCCGAGCGTTCTGGTTCGACGTCCTGGACCTCCACTACTACTTCCGGTTCCTGCAGGACCTCCACGCGCCCGACGGCACGCACTGGGACTTCCGGGCCCACCGCTACCTGACCAAGCTCCTACTCACTCACCTGGCCGAAGCTTGGCAGGTCCAGCTACAGAAGCAGAGGCAGCTGATGGGCAAGTGGGGAAGGGGCTGGGGGAGGGAAAGCAGGGGGGAGGGAGGGGGGGCTTGGAAAGTGGGGGCGGGGCTTCTGGGATTTTCCCCCAGCCCCACCCCGCCACCAGGATCCAGAGCTAGGCTTTTAAGGGGGATTGGAGAATAATTTCAGATGGATTTAGGGGGTTGATGGTTAGAAAGGGATAACGATGGAAAGAAGGAAACAGGCAGGGGAAAGAGAAATGCACATGTGACGTACCGGCTGTTAAAAATATCAGGGGCTGCTTCTTTATAACTCTTCCTTTCCTTCCTTCCTTCTTTCTTTCCACCTTCCTCTTCCCCTTCCTTCCTTCCTTCCTTCCTTCCTTCCTTCCTTCCTTCCTTCCTTCCTTCCTTCCTTCCTTCCTTCCTTCCTTCCTTCCCCCTTTCCTTCCTTCCTTCTCTTCCATTTATCCTTCTCTTCCTTCCTTCCTCCTTCCGTTTTATCTTTTCTCCTTGCTTCCTTTTCTCCTTCTCCTCCTCCCTCCCTCCCTTCCATTTATCCTTCTTCCTTCCTTCCCTGCTTCCATTTATCCTTCCCCTCCCTCCCTCCCTCCCTCCCTCCCTTGCCCCAATGGACTGCAGGAGTTTGAAACTAGCTCATCCTTCTGCTGCAGAAGGGGCACGATGGCTCAGTGGTTAAAGATGCTGGGCTGGTCAGATGGAAAGGCGACAGCCCAGGTTCGAGACCCGAGCTCTACAAGACGGTGTGAGCTCCCGTTCCTTGGCTCAGCTCCTGGCCACCTAACAGTTCGAAAGCAAGCAAATGGGAGTAGATCAATAGGTACCACTTCGGATGGGAAGGGAACAGCGTTCCATGCACTTTGGCATGTACAGGTAGTCCTCAACCTACGACCACAATCGATCCCCAAATTTACGTGGCTAAGTGAGAAATTTCCTGAGTGAGGTTTGCCCCATTTTACGACTTTCCTTGCCGCATTTGTTCAATGAATCACTCCAGTTCTTAAAATCACTCACACGGTTGCTAAGCAAATCTGGTTTCCCCATGGACTTTGCTCGTCAGAAGGTCGCCAAAGGGTATCGCCTGACTCCCGGACACTGCGACCGTCATAAATAGGAGTCGGTTGTCAATCATCTGAATATAAATCACAAGGATGCTGCCGCGGTCGTAAGTGTGAAAAACGGGGGGGGGGGTTTCCCCGCTGCCGTTGTAACGTGGAACGGTCCCTGTCGTAAGTCGAGGACTACCTGTAAGTCATGCTGGGCCCCATGACCACAGAAGCGTCTTCGGACAACGCTGGCTAAGAAAGGGAGATGAACAGCGCCCCCTAGAGGCGGATACGACCGGATAGGGGAGACTTTTAACTTCACCTTCCCTTCTGCTGCCTTCTCTGTATTCCTCCCGTCTTCTTCATTTTCAGACATTCAGAAGTTTCGAAAAACGTCTCCCTGGAGGAACCTGGACCCTGCCCCTCCTCAGCTGATCCCCACCCTGTGGACCAACGGCTCAGCCCGGGACTTCTACTCCAGGAGACCTTCTCACCTCAGTCGTAAAGCTTACAAAAAGAGGCTCAGAGCAAGGTTGAGTCAATGTCACCATTCCCCTGTCCAGCTTGGTGGCCCCTATGATGGGCTTCACCAGGAACACAACATCCCCTGGCCCTCTGCCACTCTCCCCGATCCCAGGAATTCTCCCACTGGCTTGCACAGGGGACCCATAATTTCATCTGAATGCCCTCAACCCATTCTGGGTTATTACCCTTGTGGCCCAGAACATGGGAGCTACGACAGGTGGCCCGTAGGTTCTTCTAAACAAGAGCATTGCCCTCCACCCGGTCCAAATTTTAATTCTTGCACCCCACCTTGCGTCGGCTGGGAAAGTTGGCCCGTACCTTCATTTGAAGGAGAACAGGGCCTTCCCAGCTACTACGACGGTCATTCCCATGACCCATTTCATGCTGGCTGTGATGCTACACCCATAAGTGGACAGGAGCATCACTCTCAACCCGATGCAGGTTATTCTTGGGTCCCAGATAGTTCTGGTGGCCATAGCAGATCCATAGATGTTTTAGAGCAAGGTGTCCCATTCTATCCCGGTCCTTATGATCCTCCTTTCCAAGATGGCAGGCTCGGCAGCTTCGCTGACCAGGGGCCAAGATTCCACCCCAATAGTCCCCCTCATTTCCCACAAGGCGTGGGTGACGCCAGCACACCCCTGAATATTGTTGAACAGGAGCAGTGTCTCCAGCCCCATCATTATTTCCAGGAGGCCCGTGGACCTGATCATGACAGTTGGGTCATGGGTTTGCCCGAGGAGGGCCCGTGGCCCCCGTTTCATCCTAGGAGAGACTTTCCTGTCCATCAGGATGTTAGGAGTGGCCCTTGGTCCACAGATGGTGATGAAGGAGATCCGGGCTTCTCATTCCGCATAGAAGGTACGTTCCTGGTTTTCCTGCCAAATTATTTCAGGGTGGGGAGAGTCCGAACCCCAGTCAGTTTTGAGCTGGAAGTAGGCTAGAACAGGGGGTCCCCAACCTTGGCAACTTTAAGACTTGTGGACTTCGACCCCCAGAGTTGAAGAGTTCAAACTCTGGCAGTTGAAGTCCACAAGTCTTAAAGTTGCCAAGGTTGGAGTGGAGACCCCTGGGCTAGAAGGAATGTTCTAGAGGAAGGAGGAGGAGGAGGAGGAGGAGGAGGAGGAGGGGAGGAGGAGGAAGAGGAAGAAGAGGAAGAAGAAGAGGAGGAGGGAAGAGGAAGAGGAGGAGGAGGAGAAGAAGAAGAGAGGAGGAAGAAGAGGAAGAGGAAGAAGAAGAAGGAGGAGGAGGAGGAGAGGAGGAGGAGAAGGAGAAGAGGAGGAGGAGGAGGAAGAGGAAGAAGAGGAAGGAGAGGAAGAGGAAGAAGAGGAGGAGGAAGAGGAAGAAGAGGAGGAGGAGAGGAAGGAGGAGGAGGAGAAGAAGAGGAGGAGAGGAGGAGGAGAAGGAGAAGAAGAAGAGGAGGAGAGGAAGAGGAGGAGGAGGAAGAAGAGGAGGAGGAGAGGAAGAGGAAGAAGAGGAGGAGGAGGAGAGGAAGAAGAGGAGGAGGAGGAGAAGACAAAGAAGACGAAGACGAAGAAGGAGGAGGAGGAGGAGGAGGAGAGGAGGAGGAGGAGGAGGAGGAAAAGGAAAAGGAGAAGGAGAAGGAAAAGGAGAAGAAGACTAGGAGGAGTGTGGGGTCCTTGGTGCTCCCTGAGCCTGGATGTTTTCTTGCAGATGTTTCACTACCCAACTAGGTAACATCATCAGTGCTAGAAGGGAGTGGGGTTTACAGAGAGGAAGAGGAGGAGGAGAACTTTGGAGGAAGACTAGGAGGACTGTGGGATCCTTGGTGCTCTGTGCCTGGTTGTTTTCTTGCAGATGTTTCTTTTTCTTTTTAAATTTTTTAATTGATTCTTGCAGATGTTTCATTACCAAACTAGGTAACACCATCAGGGCTTGGGTGTCTTCTACTCGGCACCTTTTCCTAATGTCCCTTCTTGCTTTCTGACAGAAAATCATCCCAATTCCTTCTCTGGGCCGGAATCCTTTACTCAGGAGGAAGGCTGGGCTCCTTACCGCCTGCCACACAGAATACCCCGCGGTGCCTGGATCGGGAAGATGCTTCCAAAGCGCCTTCGACATGCCAACCACAGACGCCAAGCCTGTGCCCCTTATGCCGCCAGCTGGAAGACATCCAGGGACTCTTATTGATCTGGTGCCCATCTCAACTTGGGGCCGTTTTCGTTCGGGGGTTTTGATTTCTCACCAAAGACCAACGTGGCAGGACCGATTTTTCTCCCGGGCTGCGGTTCCATCTTTGCCCACTGTAGAAATGCTAGTTTGGGCATCTCGGTTATATGGAGCAATTTGGAATTACTGGTTTGGGAGTTTGAAGAGCCAACAATTTGGGATTTCTGGTGTTGATGAAATGTTTGGGGGGGGAAAAAAATCACAATCTGGTTTGGGAGTCAGCGAGGTTGTGACATCGTGTGAGAGCAGGGAAAGGAGGCCACAGGGACAGGTTAGGTCAGTAGTTTTCAAACTTGGCTCCTTTAAGAGCTGCGGACTTCAACTCCCAGAATTCCCCAGCCAACATGGGCAATTCTGGGAGGGGAAAGCCACACATCTTAAAGCAGGGGTCCCAAAACATGGCAGCTTTAAGACTTGTGGACTTCAACTCCCAGAATTCTCCAGCCAAGGTTGGAGACCCCTGACTTAGATGACCCTTCTGTTCTCTTCCAACTCTATCATTCATAGCTGGCTGGAGAATTCTGGGAGTTGAAGTCCACAAGTCTTAAAGCTGCCAAGTTTGAAGACCTCTGTCTTAAAGTGTCCAAGTTTGAAAAAAAAAAAACATTCCTAGAAATCAAGGGTGTCAATCATGGCAACTTTTAAAGACTTGTGGACTTCCACTCCCAGAATTCCCCAGCCAACATGTGGTCTCTGGGTGTGTGATTTGTGTACGTGCTGTTTTTAGTGTGTCCTTCCTTCGCAAATCTATCTAAGAAACTGAAGCTCATTGTGGAGAAAATTAAGGTTTTTACACTTAGGCAAGGAAAACCAACTCTGCAGGTACAGAGCAGGAGAAACCTCGCTTAAGGCCAGTAACTGTGAAAGGAGTCTTGGAGTCCTAGTGGAGAATCACTTAAATACGAGCCAGCCGTGTGCCACAGCTGCCCAAAAAAAGCCAACACAATCCCACAATGCATCCCACAATGCATTAACACAGGGAGAGAATCAAAATCATGTAAAAAATGTTAATGCTTTTTTATAAAGCCTCACTAAGATGGCATTCTGGAATATTGCAACCAATTTACAATGTTAAAAAAAGGAGACTCTGGAAAGAGTGCAGAGAAGAGCAACGAAGAGGATTAGGGGACCGGAGGCTGAAACATAACGAAGAAAAATTGCAGGTATTGGGTAGGTCTAGTAGTCCAACGAAGAGAAGGAATAGGGGTGACATGAGAGCAGGGTTCCAATATTAAGAGCCTTGGTGGCGCAGCAGACTAAAGCGCTGATAAGTAACACCAGCTGCCTGCAATTACTGCAAGTTCAAATCTCACCAGGCACAAGGTTGACTCAGCCTTCCATCCTTCCGAGGTAGGTAAATTGAGGACCCGGATTGTGGGGGCAATAAGATGACTTTGTATAAAAAAGAACACCGCTTGGGGTGGCCCGAAAGCCCTACTAAGCAGGTATATACAAAAGTATGAAGTATGAAGGTATGAAAAGTATGAAGGCTATTGCTTAAAAACCATTGTAAGCCGCCCTGAGAAGGGCGACATATAAATCGAACCAATAAATAAATAAATAAATTTGAGGGGCTGCCTGAAAGAAGAGGCGGGGGGGGGGGGGAGGTCAACCTATTCTCCAAAGCACCTGAAGGTAGGACAAGAAAAGGGTGGAAACTTAACCAAAGAGAGAAGCAACTTGGAACTAAGGAGAAATTTCCTAACAGTGAGGACAATTAACCAGTGGAACAGCTCGCCACTAGAAGTTGTGGGTGCTCCATCACTGGAGGTTTTCAAGAAGAGATTGGACAACCCTTTATCTGGAATGGCATAGGGTCTCCTGCTCAAGCAGGGGTTGGACTAGAAGACCTCCAAGGTCCCTTCCAATTCTGTTAAAGATTGAGGGGCTCCTGCCCTGGGCTTGGTTCCTGTGCGAAATTCAGAAAGGAAGATTGCCCTTGTAGATCCCGTCCTGGGGATTTATTGAGGGAATCTGGTGTCTTCCTTACCCTGAGGGGATTCCTATTCTTTGATCAAGTCCCTGAGATGCAATAGTGGGAGCAGATCAAAGGCCTTTTAAACTTCCAACAAGGGGATGTTAGATTTCCGGGAGGACTTTCAAACCATTTTTTAAATCGGTTGGGAAATCTGCTAGATTTCTGACGCTCCTGGATCTCTGCTGCTCTGCGGTCCACGTCTTTCTAGCAGCTGAGATGATTCATGGACATTCAGGACGTCTTAAGTGAGGAAAATTAGATTGCGGAAATACAACAAATCGTTAACTTCAAAACATACTTGCCTACCGATCAAATGTACTTTCTGTTTAAGGCTGCCTTTGAAGCTCAGGTTTTTCCTCCCAAATCAGGCCACGCATCAGATTATCGTTTTTTTTATATATATATATATATATAAATTTTTATTAGTTAAAAAATACAAACAAACATACATACAACAATAAAACATACACAACAAATAAACATGAATCACGTCTTTACGACTTCCTTTTCGAACTTGTCGCATCGATAAGACTATATTTGTGTTCATATCTATGTATCCATATATTTATGTATAAAATAATATATATATATTTATAATTTTTCTCTAATGTATCTTTTATATTTCTATTCCTAGTACATCCTCTCTTCTGATTTTTTTAATCTACGTATTTAATGTACTATATTCCTTAATTAGTACTCTGTTTTTACTTATGGGTTGGTTCTCTCTTTTGTGTCCCTATTCTACTTTTCCTTTCCTTTTTCTCCAACCAGTTGTACCATTTCTGCCATACTAAATAATAAACTGTTTCTTCCTTTTCCTGTATTTCTTTTGTAAGTTTGTCCATTTCTGCATATATTTCATAATTTTGCTGATTATTTTATCTTCTGTTGGTGTATCCTCGTGCTTCCAATTA